>SZWC01000432.1:262678-286017 GCA_023375785.1 Penium margaritaceum
CATAGGGGATGAACAAAGAATGGTGCAGAATGAGACGTCGTCAGTGCTGGCTCGAGAAGTAGGTGCCGGGGACAATTGTGACGGGGAACCTGTTTTCTTTGGTGAAGCCGGGACGGAAGAGTGTTGGGGAGGCTCAGGGGCTGCCCTCCAGGTTGTAGATGGGGCAACCTTAGTTGGTACTGCCTTGCGCTTGCGGGCAGCCTGTACAAGTGGACAGTGGTAACGAACATGTCCATGGCCGTTGCACTTCCAGCATTTGACATCAGGTGGCGATCGTCCAGAATAACAATGACTTCCTTGAGTGGCAGACATCGCTAAGTCATAGTGGAAGAGACCCATGGTAAAATATCCAGTTGCCAGTGTATTCCTGTACTGCTTGTCCTCCCACAGGATAACTTTGACAAGGTCGTTGAGATCATTTCTGGAGATATGTGAATCTGAGGGTAGGCTTTCACGGATAAACTTCTTGAGTTGATAGAATCGAGAAGGCAGGGATGCCATCAGAATCTCAAAAAACTCACTGTCGGAAATAGAAGTACCAAGATCCTTGAGATGTGCTGCCACGGTTTTTAGGAAGAGGATGTGACCATCAGCTGCTGCTGTATTTCTCATTTTTGTGGAGTGCAGCCAATGGTGCAGTTGTGTGTGAAGATTTTCCTGGAGTGGGAGTGCAAAATCTTTCAGATTTTTCCACGCAACAGCAGGGTTGTAGGTGGAGTTGTGCTCCTGAAGAAGGACCCTGAATCGAGGAGAGACATGAGTTCCGATGAGGGCGTAGGCCATATTCTGTTGCTTGCGGCAGTGGTCTGGTTGTCTATAAGCAAAGGGAACTTTGGAGCTGGCATGCATGTAGTCCTTTTCTATTACTTCCCACAAGTCTTGGGATAGGAGAAGCAGTTTCATGTTGCTTGCCCACTGATGGTACCCAGTGCCATAAAAAATGTCCACACTGAAGTGAGGCATGCAGCTGAAAGACACACCAGAGAACAGTTCTCTTTCCATTCTTGAACAAGATTCTGAGTCCAGTGCTTCAGCACTGGACTGTTCTTATCCCTGCGGAAAGAAGAAATCGTAGAAATTTGTAGTATCAAATGGATGCAAAAGACAGTGATGCCCAAAGCGCCAAGTTGAATCTGTTGTTGACGTTGCTGGGTATGGTCTTGCTGTGCAGAGACTCGTGAGTTTCGGTTGCAGATTGCAGATAAGAAATTCTGATCAGATGGAGTCACCAAAGGGTTCAGAGAATGTAGTTCGTATTGTGCAATTGGCACAGTTGTTAATGCGGTAGTCTCTTGGTAGTCACTTGCGGTGCCATTTTTGCTTCTGCTGTTGGTGTTGCTCTCGCCATTGTTGTTGACAGCGTTGTCAACATGGGAATTCGTGTAGGTAGGTACACGTGTAGAAGTTGAGTTTGAGAAGTATATGTCCTTGTTGAAACTTATTCTTGCTTTCAATCGTCAGGTTGCTGGTAACGCCGTTGTTAAAAAAAAAATGGACGGCTCTTGCTTGTCGCACAGGATGATGTCTCCCCACAAAAAAAATGTTGTGGGGCAGATTCAGTTGACTTGTAGGCTCTGGCTCTGATACCACATGTTGAGGTCAGGATCAGCCTCAGAGGTCAACATGAACCAATAACACTTGACACAATTGGAAGTCAAAACATTAACTCCATAAACTCCGGATACACAAGTCACACACTCAGCCGATACACTTGTCCAGGTTCTACACACACCACGAGCTTCAAGAGCGTTAGCAAAGGCATCAGGCAGATAGTACGTCTCCTGCTGATTCTAACGGTATGCTGCATGCCTGATTTGGTGCACTACACACGAAGCTATCTACAAATGAATGTCCGTACTGCTAAGTACTAGTCTGTGAGCTACTGTGCAGGTTAGGTGCTAGAGAACTGGGTAGGTGGGTGTCCGCTTTGCTTGTGACCTGTGTTGGCAGTGCGTTGATCATGCGGACTCCACTGGATGTCAGGAACCACAGAGCGAAACCTGTTTGATGGACCCTGTGATCTCGAAGGGGATGAACGGACGACGGCAGGTGGATCTGTGAGATCCTCGACCGTCGGCTTTGCTCGACGGTTGCCCATTTCTGAAGTTACACTGGCTACCCCGCATCACCCTCTCATTTACCCTTTCATGCCGTGCCAAGCCCAGTGGCACCAAGTATGCCACCGTTGCAAGTTAAACTTCATCTCTCGGCCATTTCTCCAAATGGAATGAAGGATATATCCAGTTTCAACATGCCCTTTTCCATATAAGTCATTGTCATCTTGATTATTTGTCATGGTATATTTTTGTAATCTTCCATATTTTCCATTTAATATATATATCTTTTCAAATATTCGGCAGTTTTATATTAGTCAGTTTGCATATTTTCCGCTATATATATTTCAATTTAGGTATCTTTCAGTGTATATAATTTTCATTTTACAAATTTTTTATTTTCCGCAATTGTCACCTCACACTGTTTTCATTTTACATATTAGTCATTCACATACGTTTCGTTTTAAATGCTTGTAGTTATACATATTATTCATGTTATATATTTGTCAATTTACATATGTGCCATTTTACACAGTTCTCTATTACATATATTTAATTCTTAACATCTGAAATATTTCATATTCTTTATTTGATAAATTCTTCAGTTTACATCTTTGTCAATCTTAATATTCGTCATTTTATTTTCGTGATTTTACATATTTGTCACTTCATACATTGTTTTTCCAGATATTAGATAAGTTTACTTATTTTTAATTCTATAAAATTTGCGTATTAAACATCTGTCATTTTACATATTTCACATTCTATATACTTGTAATTATATATATCATTTTAAATATGAATAAAATATAAATATGTTACATAGTTTTATTTTTAAATATTTATAACTCTACAAATTTATCATTTGAAAAAATTGCCCTTTTACATATTTTCCATTTCTTTTATTTTTTTCTTCTCCATATTTTGATTTGGAAATATTTTTCACTTCATATACTTGTAATTTCATATCTTCGTCAATAAACATGTTTTTCATTATATACATTAGTAATTTTACGTATTTTTTATATTATATCTCTGACATTTTGGTCATACGACATATTTATCATTCTATACATTTGTCACTTTAAATAATTTATCATTTTACATATTTGTAATTTTACATATTGTTTATGTTATATATTTGTCATTTTACATATTTTTAATTTTCTATATTTTTCATTTGAAGTATTTGTCATTTTATATACCTTTCATTTTGAAGACTTGTCATTTAATATATTTGTCATGTTATATATCTGTCATTCTGTACATTTTTCACTCTATACATTTGTCATTTCATATAATTGTCATGTGATATATTTTTTATCTTACATACTTTTCATTTGATATATTTGTCATTTTACACATTTTTCACTCAATAAATGTTTCATGTTCCATATTTGACAGTTTACTTTTTTTTCAGTTTATATATTAATAATGTAAAAGATTTGTCATTTTACATGTCTATTTTTATGTGATTATGAATACTTGTCATTTTATATATGTCAATGTATATATTTTTCATTTCATATTGTATACATCTTTCAGTTGTCCTTAGCTTGCTCCAGTTTTCTTAGCCTTGCTCCAGCTGTCTTGAATTTGCTCCATGTGTCTGGGGCTTGCTCCAGTTGTCTTGGCCTTCCTCCAGTTTTCATGGGGTTGCACCATATTTATTTGGCTTGCCCCAGTTGTCTTGGGCTTGATCTAGTTGTCTTAGGCTTGCTCGAGTTTTATTGGCCCTGCTACAGTTGTCTTGGGCTTGCTTTAGCTGTCTTGGCCTTGCACCAGTTGTCTTGGACTTGCTCCAGTTGTCTTGGCCTTGCTCCAGTTGTCTTGGACTTCTCCAGTTGTCTAGGGCTTGCTCCAGTTGTCTTGGGCTTGCTCCACTTGTCATGGCCTTGCTCCAGCTGTCTTGGCCTTGCCCCAGTTGTTTTGGGATTGCTCCAGGTGTCTTGGGTTTGCTCCAGTTGTCTTGGCCTTGCTCCATTTTTCTTGGCCTTGCACCAGTTGTCTTGTGCTTGCTCCAGTTGTCCTGGGCTTGCTCCAGTTGTCTTGGCCTTGCTCCAGTTGTCTTGGGATAACTCGAGTTTTCTTGGGCTTGCCCCAGTTGTATTGGACTTTCTCAAGTTGTCTTGGGCCTGATCCAGTGGTCTTGGCCTTGCTCCAGTTTTCTTGGTCTTGCTCCAGATGTCTTGGCCTTGCTCCAGTTGTCTTGGCCTTGCTCCAGTTGTCTTGGCCTTGCTCCAATTGTGTTGGGCCTGCTCCATTTGTCTTGTGATTGCTCAAGTTGTCTAGGGCTTGCTCCAGTTGTCTTGGCCTTGCTCCAGTTGTCTTGGCCTTGCTCCAATTGTGTTGGGCCTGCTCCATTTGTCTTGTGATTGCTCAAGTTGTCTAGGGCTTGCTCCAGTTTTCCTGGCCCTGCTCTAGTTGTCTTGGCCTTGGTCCACTTGTCTTGTGCTTGCTCCAGTTGTCTTGGGATTGCTCCAGTTCTCTTGGCCTTGCTCCAGTTGACTTGGCCTTGCTCCAGTTGTCTTGGGCGTGCTCTTTGCCTTGCTCTTGTTATCTTGTCTTGGCTTTTCTCCAGTTCTCTGTGAATTTCTCCAGTCTTCTTGAGACTTCTCCAGTTCTCTTGGGCTTGCTCCAGTTGTCTTGGCCTTGCTCTAGTTATCTTGGCCTTTCTCTATTTGGTTCGGCCTTGCTCCAGGTGTCTTGGGCTTGCTCCAGTTTTCTTGGACTTCTTCCAGTTTTCTTGAGCTTGCTCCAGTTTTCTTTGCCTTGCTCTTGTTGTCTTGGCCTTCCTCCCATTGTCTTCTGTGTGCTCCAGTTGTCTTGGGCTTGCTCCAGTTGTCTTTGGCTTGCCCGAGTAGTTTTGGGCTTGCTCTGGGTGCCTTGGGTTTCCTAAATGTTCTTGGCCTTGCTCCACTTGTCTTGGGCTTGCTACAGCTGTCTTGGCCTTGCTCCACTTGTCTTGGCCTTGCTCCAGTTGTCTTGTCCTTGCTCCAGTTGTCTTGACCTTGCTCTAGTTGTATTGGCCTTGATCAAGTTGTCTTAGGCCTGCTCAACTTGTCTTGGTATTGCTCTAGTTTTATTGTCCTTGCTCCAGTTGTCTTGGCCCTGCTCCAGCTGTTTTTGCCCTGGTCCAGTTGTCTTGGGCTTTCTCCAGTTGTCTTGGGCTTACCCCAGTTTTAATGGCCTTGCTCAGTTTTCTTGGCCTTGCTCTAGTTGTCTTCGGCTTGTGCCAGTTTTCTTGGAATTTCGCCAGTTGTCTTGGACTTGCTTCAGTTGTCTTGGTCTTGCTGCAATTGTCTTGGGCTTGCTCCAGTTGTCTTGGCCTTGCTCCAGTTCTTTTTGGCTTGCTCCAGGTATCTTGGGCTTACTCATGTTGTCTTGGCCTTGCTCCAGTTTTCTTGGGTCTGCTCCAGTTGTCTTTGGCTTGCTCCAGTTGTCTTCTTATTGCTCCATATTGCTTGTCCTTGTTCCATTTGTCTTAGGCTTTCTACTATTTGATTGGCATTTCCCCAGTTGTCTTGAGCTTGCTCTTGTTTTCTTGGGCTTGCTCCAGATTTCCTTCACTTTCTCCAGTTCTCTTAAGCTTGCTCCAGTTGTTTTCAGCTTGTCCCAGTTGTCGTTGGCTTGCTCCAGTTGTCTTTGGCTTGCCTTAGTTGTCTTGGCCTTGCTCCATTTGTATTGAACTTTCTCCAGCTGTCTTGGCCTTGCTCCAGTTGTCTTGGCCTTGCTCCAGTTGTCTTGGCCTTGCTCCAGTTATCTTGGCCTTGCTCCAGTTCTCTTGGGCCTGCTCTAGTTGTCTTGGGCATGCTTCAGTTGTATTGGCCTTGCTCTTGTTATCTTGGCCTTGCTCCAGTTGTCTTTCCCTTGCTCCAGTTGTCTTTCCCTTGCTCCAGTTGTCTTTCCCTTGCTCCAGTTGTCTTTCCCTTGCTCCAGTTGTCTTTCCCTTGCTCCAGTTGTCTTTCCCTTGCTCCAGTTGTCTTTCCCTTGCTCCAGTTGTCTTTCCCTTGCTCCAGTTGTCTTTCCCTTGCTCCAGTTGTCTTTCCCTTGCTCCAGTTGTCTTTCCCTTGCTCCAGTTGTCTTGGCCTTGCTCCAGTTGTCTTGGCCTTGCTCCAGTTATCTTGGCCTTGCTCCAGTTCTCTTGGGCCTGCTCTAGTTGTCTTGGGCATGCTTCAGTTGTATTGGCCTTGCTCTTGTTATCTTGGCCTTGCTACAGTTGTCTTTCACTTGCTCCGGTTGTCTTGGGCTTGCTCCAGTTTTCTTTGGCTTGCTCCAGTTTTCTTGGTCTTGCTCCAGTTGTCCTGGGCTTGCTCCAGTTTTCTTGGGCTTGTTCCTGTTGTTTTTGGCTTGATCCAGTTCTCTTAGGCTTGCTCCAGTTGTCTTGGGATTGCCCCAGTTGTCTTGGGCTTGCTCCAGTTGTCTTGGGCTTGCTCCTGTTGTCTTTGCCTTGCTCCAGTTGTCTTTTGCTTGCTCAAGCTGTCTTGGCATTGCTCCAGTTGTCTCGGCCTTGCTCCAGTTGTCTTGACCTTGCTCTAGTTGTGTCTTGAGGTAGATCGAGTTGTATTGGGCCTGCTCAAGTTGTCTTTGGCTTGCTCCAGTTGTCTTGGCCTTGCTCTAGTTGTATTGGACTTGCTCCTGTTATCTTGGGCTTGCTCCAGTTGTCTTGGCCTTGCTCCAGTTGTCTTGGGCTTCCTCCAGTTGTCGTGGCCTTGCCCTCGTTGTTTTGGGCTTGCTTTAGGTGTCTTGGGTTTGTTCCAGTTGTCTTGGCTTTGCTCCAGTTATCTTTGGCTTGCTCCAGTTTTCTTTGAATTGCTCCAGTTTTGGTAGCCTTGCTCCAGTTGTCTTGGGCTTGCTCCAGTTTTTGTGGCCTTCCTCCAGTTGTCTTGGGATTGCTCCAGTTGTCTTGGGCTTGCCCCAGTTGTCTTGTTCTTTCTCTTAATTACTTGGCCTTGCTCGAGTTGTCTTGGCCCTGCTCCATTTGTTTGGGCTTGCTCCAGCTGTCTTTGCCTTGCTCTAGTTGTTGTGGGCTTGCTCCAGTTGTCTTGGCCTTCATCCAGTTCTCTTTGACTTGCTCCAGTTGTCTTGGGCTTGCTGCAGATGTCTTAGCCTTGCTCCAGTTGTCTTAACCTTGCTCCATTAGACTTGGGCTTCCTCCAGTTGTCGTGGCTCTGCCCCTGTTGTTTTGGGCTTGCTTCAGGTGTCTTGGGTTTGTTCCAGTTGTCTTGGCCTTGCTCCAGTTTTCCTAGGCTTGCTCCAGTTGTCTTGGGCTAGCTCCAGTTGTCTTAGGCTTGCTTCAGTTCTCTTGGCCTTGCTCAAGTTGTCTTAGGCTTGCTCCAGTTGTCTTCGGCTTGCCCCAGGTCTCTTGGTCTTGCTCCAGTTGTCCTCGGCTTACTCCAATTGTCTTGGCCTTGCTCCAGTAGTCGTTGCCTTGCTCCATCTGTTTTTGCCTTTCCCTAGTTGTCTTGGGCTTGCTCCAGTTGTCTTTGGCTTGCGTCAGTAGTATTGGGTTTCCTCCAGTTGGCTTGGCCTTGCTCCAGCTGTCTTGGCGTTACCCCAGTCGTCTTGCGCTTGGTCCGCTTGTCTTGGCCTTGCTCCAGTTCTCTTGGCCTTGCTCCAGTTGTATCAGGCTTGCACTAGATGTCTTGGCTTTGGTCCGATTGTCTTGGCTTTGCTCCAGTTATTTTGGCTTGCTCCAGCTGTCTTTGAATTATTTCAATTTTCGTAGCCTTGCTCCAGATATCTTGGACTTTCTCCAATTGTCTGGGGCTTGCGTTGGTTGTCTTTGGCTTCATCCGGTTGTCTTTTCCTTCCTCCATTTGTCTTCGTCTTGCTCCAGTTGTCTTGGTCTTGCCCCAATTGTCTTGGGCTTGATATAAATGTCTTGGTCGTGCTTGAGTTGTATTGGCCCTGCTCCTGTTGTCTTGGGCTTGTTCCAGCTGTCTTGGCCTTGGTCCAGTTGTCTTGGGCTTGCTCCAGTCGTCTTAGGCTTGCTCTAGTTGTCTTGATCTTGCTCCAGTTGTAGTGGCCTTGCTCCACTTGTTTTCGGCTTGCTCTAAGTTTGTTGGGCTTCCTCCAGTTGTCTTGGCCTTAGTCGGTTTTTTTGGGCTTGCTCCAGTTGTCTTTGGTTGGCTCCAGTTGTCTTGGTCTTGCTCCAGGATTCTTGGCCTTGTTGCAGGTGTCTTAGGCTTGCTCTAGTTGTCTTGGGCTTGCCCCAGTTGTCTTGGGCTTGCCCCAGTTGTCTTGGGCTTGCCCCAGTTGTCTTGTGCTTGCTCCAGTTGTCTTGGGCTTGCTCCAGTTGTCTTGGCCTTGCTCCAGTTGTCTTGGCCTTGCTCCATCCGTTTTGGCCTTGCCCTATGTGTCTTGGGCTTTCTCCAGTTTTCTTCCGCTTGTTTCAGTTGCATTGGGTCTGCTCTAGTTTTCTTGGCCTTGCTCCAGTCGTCTTGGGTCTTGGTCCACTTGTCTTGGGCTTGCTCCAGTTGTCTCGGGCCTTGTCCAGTTGCCTTAGGCTTGCTCCATTTGTTTTGGGCTTGCTCCAGTTGTCTTGGCTTTGCTCTAGTTGTATCAGGCTTGCACCAGTTGTCTTGGGCTTGCTGCAATCGTCTTGGCTGTGCTCCAGTTGTCTTTGGCTTGCTCCATTTTTCTTTGGATTGCTCCAGTTTTGGTAGCCTTGCTCCAGCTGTCTTCGTCTTGCTACAACTATATGGGGCTTGCTGCAGTTGTCTTGGGCTTGCTCCAGTTGTCTTGGGCTTGCTCCAGTTTTTGTGGCCTTCCTCAAGTTGTCTTCGGCTTTCTCCAGTCGTCTTGGGCTTGCCCGAGTTGTCTTGGGCTTTCTCTTAATGTCTTGGCCTTGCTCGAGTTGCCTTGGCCCTGCTCCATTTGTTTGGGCTTGCTCCAGCTCTCTTTGCCTTGCTCTAGTTGTCGTGGGCTTGCTCCAGTTGTCTTGGCCTTGATCCAGTTGTCTTTGACTTGCTCCATTTGTCTTGGGCTTGCTCCAGTTGTCTTGGGCTTGCTCGAGTTGTCTTGGAATTTCTCAAGTTTATTTTGCCTTAACCCAGTTGTTTTGGGCTTACTCCAGGTGTCTTGGGCTTGCTCCAGCTGTCTTGGGCTTGCTCCTGTATTCTTGGGCTTGCTCCAGTTGTCTTGGCCTTGCTCCAATTGTTTTAGGCTTGCTCCAGTTGGTTTGGGCTTGCCCGAGTTGTCTTGGGCTTGCTCCCGTTGTCTTGGGCTTGTTCAAGCTGTCTTGGCATTGCTCCAGTTGTCTTGGGCTTCCTCCACATGTCTTTGCCTTGCTCCACTTTTCTTGGCCTTGCTCCAGTGGTATTAGCCTTGCTCCAGGTCTCTTGGGCTTTCTCTAGTTTTCGTGGGCCTTCTCCTGCTATCTTTGGCTTGCTCTAGTTGTCTTGGGCTTACTCCAGTTGTCTTGGCCTTGCTCTTGTTGTCTTGGGCCTGCTCCAGTTGTCTTGGGCTTTCCCCGGCTGTTTAGGGCTTGCTCTAGTTTTCTTGGCCTTCCTCCAGTTTTCTTTGCCTTGCTCTTGTTGTTTTGGGCTTGCGAAAGATGTATTAGGCTTGCTTCAGTTCTCTTTGTCCTGATCTAGTTGTTTTGAGCTTGCTACAGTTGACTTGGCCTTACTCCAGTTGTCTTCGCCCTCCTTTTGTTGTCTTGGGCTTACACCAGTCGTCTTGGGCTTGCTCCAGTTGTCTTGGCCTTGCTCCAGTTGTCTCAGGCTTGCTCGAGTTGTCTTGGGCTCGCCCAAGTTATCTTGGGCTTGATCTACTGCTCTTGGGTTTCCTGGATTTGACTTGGTCTTGCTCCAGTTTTCTTGGGCTTGCAACAGTTGACTTGGCCTTGATCCAGTTGTCTTAGCCTTGCTCCAGTTGTCTTGGGCTTGCTCCAGTTGTCTTGGCCTTCCTCCAGATCTCTTGGCCCTACTCCAGTTGTCTTCGCCCTCCTCTTGTTGTCTTGGGCTTACACCAGTCGTCTTGGGCTTGCTCCAGGTGTCTTGGGCTTGCTATAGTTGTCTTGGCCTTGCTCCAGTTGTATTGCCCTTGCTCCAGTTGTCTTAGCCTTGCTCCAGTTGTCTTGGGCTTGCTCCAGTTGTCTTGGCCTTCCTCCAGATCTCTTGGCCCTACTCCAGTTGTCTTCGGCCTACTCCAGTTGTCTGGGACTTGCTCCAGTTGTTTTGGGATTGCTCCAGTTTTCTTGGCCTTGCTCCTGTTGTCTTGTTCTTGCTCCAGTTGTCTTGGGTTTGCTCCAGGTGTCTTGGGCTTGCTATAGTTGTCTTGGCCTTGCTCTAGTTGTCTTGAACGTGGTTCAGTTGTCTTGGACTTACTCCAGTTTTCTTGGGCTTGCTCCAGTTTTCTTTGTCTTGCTTCAGTTGTCTTGGCCTTGCTCGATGTGTTTTTGGCTTGCTCCAAGTGTCTTGTGCTTGCTCCAGTTGTCTTGGCCTTGCTCGAGGTGTTTTTGGCTTGCTCCAAGTGTCTTGGGCTTGCTCTAGCTGTCTTGGCCTTGCTCAAGTTTTCTTGGGCATGCTCCAGTCTTCTTGGGCTTGCTCCAGTTTTCTTGGGCTTGCTCCATGTTTCTTGGCCTTGTTCTAGTTGTCTTAGGCCTACTCGAGTTGTCTTGGGCTTGCCCCAGGTGTCTTGGGCTTGCTCTAGTTGTTTTCAGCTTGCTCCAGTGGTCTTAGCCTGCTCCATTAGTCGTTGGCTTGCTCCATCTGTCTTGGCCTTGCCCTAGTTGTCTTGGGCTTGCTTCAGTAATCTTGGGCTTGCGTCAGTTGTCTGGGGCTTGCTCCAATTGTCTTGGCCTTGCTCCAGCTATCTTGGCCTTGCTCCAGTTGTCTTGGGCTTGGCCCAGTTGTCTTGGGATTGCTCCAGTTGTTTTGGGCTTGCTTCAGTTGTCTTGGCCTTGTTCCAGTTTTATCAGGCTTGCTCCAGTTGTCTAGGGCTTGCTCCAATTGTCTTAGCTTTACTCCAGATATATTTGTCATGCTCCATTTGTCTTTGGCTTCCTCAATCTGTCTTGGACTTGCTCCAGGTTTCTTGGACTTGCTGCAGTTGTCTGCGACTTATTCCAGTTGTCTTGGGCTTGCTCCACTCGTCTTGGCCTTCCTCCGGTTGTATTTGGAATGCTCCAGTTTTCCTGGGCTTGCCCCAGTTGTAATCGGCTTGCTCTAATTGTATTAGTCTTGCTCGAGTTCTCTTGGCCCCGCTCCAGTTGTCTTCAGCTTGCTCCTGCTGTCTTGGTTTTTCACCAGTTGTCTTGGCCTTGCTCCACTTGTCTTAGGCCTGATCTAGTTGTCTGGGGCTTATTCAAGTTGTCTTGGCCTTGATCCACTTGACTTGGGCTTGTTCCAGTTGTCTTTGAATTGCTCCAGTTGTCTTGGCCTTGCTCCATTTGTCATGGACTTGCACAAGTTGTCTTGAGCCTACTCCAGTTGTCTTCGGCTTACTCCAGTTTAATTGTCATTGCTCCAGTTTCTTGGCCTTGCTACAGGTGTTTTGGGCTTGCGCCAGCTGTCTTGGGCTTGCTCGAGTGGTTTTGGCCTTGCTCCAGTTGTTTTGGCCTTCCTCTAGCTGTCTTGGCCTTGCTCTAGATGTCTTGGGTTTGCTCCTGTTGTCTTGGGCTTGCTCCAATTGTCTTGGGCTTGGTTCAGTTGTCGTGGGCTTGCTCCAGTTGTATTGCCCTTGCTCCAGTTGTCTTGGGCTTATTCCAGTTCTCTTGTGCTTGCTCCAGTTGTCTTGGCCTTGCTGCAGCTGTCTTGGACTTGCTCCAGCTGTCTTGGGCTTGCTTTTGTTGTTTTGATCTTGCTCCGGTTGTCTTGGCCTTGCTCCAGTTTTCTTGGCCTTGCGCCAGTTGTCTTGGGCTTACTCCATTTGTCTTGAGCTTGCTCCAGTTGTATTGTGTTTTCTACAGTTGTCTTGGGCTTGCTCCGGTTGTCTTGGGATTGCTCCAGTTGTCTTGGCCTTGCTCTTGTTGTATCAAGCTTGCTCCCGTTGTCTTAAGCTTGCCGCAGTTGTGTTGGGCTTGCTCTAGTCGTCTTGGGCTTCGTCGATTTGTCCTGGCCTTGCTCTAGTTGTCTTGAGATTGCTAGAACTGTCTTGGCCTTGCTCTAGTTGTCTTAGGATTGCACCAGTTGTCTTGGCCTTGCTCTAGTTCTCTTGGCCTTGCTCCAGTTGTCTTGGGACTGCTCTTGTTGTCTTGGACTTGCTCCAGTTCGCTTTGCCTTGCTCCAATTGTCTTCGCCCTGATCCGGTTCTCTTTGGCATGATCCAGTTGTCTTGGGCTTGCTGGAGTTGTCTTGGGGATTGCTCCAGTTTTCGTGGCCTTGCTCCAGTTGTTTTGGCCTTGTTCCAGTTGTCTTAGTCTTGCTCCAGTTGTCTGGGGCTTTCTCCTGTTGTCTTGGCCTTGCTCTAGTCGTCTTTGACTTGGTTCATTTGTCTTGGGATTCCTTCAGTTCTCTTGGGCTTGCTCCAGCTGTCTTGGCCTTGCTCCAGTTGTTTTGGCCTTGCTCCTGTTGTTTTCGGCTTGCTCCAGGTGTCTTGGGCTTGCTCCAGTTGTCTTGGCCTTGCTCCTGTTTTCTTGGGCTTGCTCCAGTTGTCTTGGCCTTGCTCCAGTTCTCTTAGGCTTGCTCCAGTTGTCTTGGGCTTGCTCCAGTTGTCTTGGCCTTGCTCCTGTTTTCTTGGGCTTGCTCCAGTTGTCTTGGCCTTGCTCCAGTTCTCTTAGGCTTGCCACAGTTGTCTTGGGCTTGCCCCAATTGTCTTGGGCTTTCTCCAGTTGTCTTGGGCTTGCTCCAATTTTCTTGGCCTTGTTCCAGTAGTCTTGGGCTTGCTCCATCTGTCTTGGCCTTGCCCTACTTGTTTTGGCCTTGCTCCAGTTGTCTTGGCCTTGCTCTAGTCGTCTTGGCCTTGCTAGTGTTTTCTTGGGCTTGTTCCATTTGTCTGGGGATTGCTCCAGTTGTCTTGGGCTTGATCCTGTTGTCCTGGGCTTGCTCCAATTTTATTGGCCTTGCTCCAGCTTTCATGGAATTTCTCCAGTTGTCTTGTGTTTGATCCAGTTGTCTTGTCCATGCTCCAGTTGTCTTGGGCTTGTTTCAGTTGTCTTGGGGTTGCTCCAGTTGTCTTGGCCTTGCTCCAGTTCTCTTGGACTTGCATCAGTTATCTTGGCCTTGGTCCACTTGTCCTAGGCTTCCTCCAGTTGTCTTGGGCTTGCTCCAGTTGTCTTGGGCTTGCTCCAGTTTTCTTAGCTTTGCTCCAGTTGTCTTGGTCTTGCTCCAGTCGTTTGCGGCTTGCTCGAGGTGTCTTGACCTTGCTTTAATTATCTTTGGCTTGATCCAGTTGTCTTTGGCTTGCTCCAGTTTTCTTTGCTTTACTCCAACTGTTTGGACATGCTCCAGTTGTCTATGGCTTGCTCCAGGTGTCTTGGGTTTGCACTAGTTGTCTTGTGCTTGCTACGGTTTTATTGGCCTTGCTCCAGTTTTCTTGGCCTTGCTTTTATTCTTTTTGGATTGCTCCAGATCTCTAGGGCTTGCTCCAGTTCTATTGGCCTTGCTCCAGTTTTCTTGGGTTTGCTCCAGTTGTTTTGGGCTTGCTCCAGTTGTCTTGGCCTTGTCATATATTTGTCATTTTACATATTTGTCATTTATATACTGTGTCATTTTCCATATTTGTATCTTCACATATTTGTAATTTTATGTATTTGTCATTTCACATATTTTTCGATTTACATGTTCATCATTTTATAAATTTGTCATTTGGTATATTTTCCATTTTAGATGTTTTACACATTTGTCATTTGGTACATTTTTCATTCCCTATATTAGTCATTTTAAACATTTGTCACTCAATAAATTGGTCATGGTACATCATTCGCATTTTACGTACTTGTCATTTTATATAACTGTCAATTAACACATTTTTCATTTCATACATCTGTTATTCTGTATATTTGTCATTTTGTAAATTTTTTATTTCATATATTTTTCATGATACATAGTTGCCATTTTATGTCACTTTCATTCCAGATATTTGTCGATTTAACATATTTTTCATTGTATATATTGGTCAATTTTCATACTTGAAATTGCATATTTTTGTTATTTTCCATACTCTGCATTTTATATATTTTCAGTGTAAATATTTGACATTTTGTATCTTTTCATTTCACATATTTTTTGTTTTATATATTTCACATGCCATACGTTTGTGATGGAATAATTCGTCTTCTGTAATATGTGTCTTGGACCATATCAGTCATTTTACATATTTTTAATTTTATATATTTGTCATAATACATATTCATGTTTTTCAATATTTTCCATTTAATATATATTCATTTATTTTTTCAAATATTTGACATTGTAAAAATAAGTCATTTTACACATTTTTCATTTTAAATATTCGTCATTTTCCATTTTTCCCATTTTATATATTTGTCATTTTAGGTATGTTCAGTTTATATATTTTTAATTCTACATATTTGTCATTTTACATACTTCTCATTTCCATTTTCTGTTATTTTACATATCTTTCATTCATATACGTTTCATTTAACATATTTGTCATGCTATACATTTGTCGATTTACATATCTGTCATTTTACATATTTGTCAATTGAAATATTTTTCATTCTACATATCTGTCCTTTGTCATTTCCTTCATTTAATAGATTTATCATTCTATATGTTCGTCAATTTTCATGTTTGACATTTAATATTCTCGTCAATTTACATATTTGTCATTTTACATGTTTTTCACTAAATATATCTTGTATTTCAGTAATTATGTATATAACATTTTTTTCATTCTATAAACATTTCATTTTATACATGTGTCCTGTCACAGACATCTTATATACTTGTAGTTTAACATATTTATCTTTTTGCATATTTGTCATTTTACATATTTGTCATTGTGAAAAGAATCCCCTTTAAATATTTTTATTTGGTCTATTTGTCATGGTAAATATTTTTCATTGGAAACATTTTCCAGTTCATGTATTTGTAATTCTATATATTAGTTGATATACATATTTGTCATTTTATGTATTAGTAAACTTGCATACTTGTAATTTTACACATATCTCATTCTAAATTTTGTTCCTATTACATATTTGTCATCATACATTTCTCATTATACATACTTTGTCATTTTATATACCTGTTATTTTACATATTTGTCATCTTATATATTTTTCATTTTACATTTTGTCCATTTTCTATATTTTTCAATTGAATTATTTTTCAATTTTCATACCTGTGATTTTATACATTTGTCATTTTATATGTCTTTTATGTTATATATATGTAATTTTGTTTATTCGTCATTCTATAAATTTGTCATCTTATGTATTCGTTGTGAAGTATATCTTGTATCTGAAACATTTTTCACTTGAAATATTTGTCATTTTATATATTTTTCACTCTAAATTTGTCATGTTACATATTTCTAATTTTACGTAGTTTTCATTCTATATATTTTTCATTTTATATATTTGTCATTTTATACATTTGTTATTTCATGTTGTATACTTGTTTCAGTTGTCTTTGGCTTGCTCCAGTTTCATTGCCGTTGCTCCAGCTGTCTTGGACTTGCTCCATTTGTCTGGGGCTTGCTCCAGTTGTCTTGGGCTTGCTCCAGTTCTCTTGGGCTTGCTTGAGCTGTCTTGGCCCTGCTCCAGTTGTCTTGGGCTCGCTCCAACTGTCTTGGCCTTGCTCCAGTTGTCTTGGGCTTGCTCCAGATGTCTTGGCCTTGCTCCAGTGTCTTGGACTTGCCCCAGTTGTCTTGGGCTTCCTCCAGTTGTCTTGGGCTTGCTACAATTGTCATGACCTTGCTACAGTTGTCTTGGCCTTGTCCCAGTTGTTTTTGGTTTGCTCCAGGTATCTTGGGTTTGCTTCAGTTGTCTTGGCCTCGCTCCAGTTTTCTTCGCCTTGCACCTGTTGTATTGTGCTTGCTCCAGTTGTCTTGGGCTTGCTCCAGTTGTCTTGGCCTTGTCCCAGTTGTTTTTGGTTTGCTCCAGGTATCTTGGGTTTGCTTCAGTTGTCTTGGCCTCGCTCCAGTTTTCTTCGCCTTGCACCTGTTGTATTGTGCTTGCTCCAGTTGTCTTGGGCTTGCTCCAGTTGTCTTAGCCTTGCCCCAGTTGTCTTAGGATTGCTCGAGTTCTCTTGGGCTTGCCCCAGTTGTATTTGGCTTGCTCCAGTTGTCTTGAACCTGCTCCAGTTGGTTTGGCCTTGCTCCAGTTGTCTTGGCCTTGCTCCAGCTGTATTAGCCTTGCTCCAGTTGTCTTGGCCTTGCTCCAGTGGTCTTGGCCTTGCTCCAATTCTCTTAGCCTTGCTCCAATTGTCTTGGGCGTGCTCCTGTTTTCTAGGGCTTGATCCAGTTTTCCTGGCATTACTCCAGTTGTCTTGGCCTTGCTCCAGTTGTGCTGGGCCTGCTCCAGTTGTCTTGAGCTTTCTCAAGTTGTCTAGTGCTTGATCCAATTTTCTTGGCCTTGCTCCAGTTGTCTTTGCCTTTCTCCAGTTGTTTTCGGCTTGCTCCAGGTGTCTTTGGCTTGTCCCAGTTTTCTTGGGCTTGCTCCATTTCTCTTTGGATTGCTCCAGTTGTCTTAGCCTTGCTCCTGTTGTCTTGGACTTGCTCAATCTGTCTTGGCCTTGCTCCAGTTGCCTTGTCCTTGCTCCACTTTTCTTGGCCTAGCTCCCGTTGTCTTGGCCTTACTCCTGTTGTCTTGGGCTTGTTTCAGTTGTCTTGGGCTAACTCAAGTTGTCTTGGCCTTGCTCCAGTTGTAATCGCCTTGCTCTAGTTGTGTTGGGTCTTCTCCAGTTGCCTTGGGCTTGCTCGAGCTGTCTTGGGCTTGCTCCAATTTTCTTGGTCTTGCTCCAATTTTCCTGGGCTTGCTCTAGTTGTTTTGGGCTTGCTCCAGTTGTGATTGGCTTGCTCCAGTTCTCTTAGGCTTGCTCCAGTTGTCTTGGTCTTGCCCCAGTTGTCTTGGGCTTGCTCCAGTTTTCTTGGCCTTGCCCCAGTTGTCTTGGCCTTGCTCCAGTTGTCTTCAGCTTGCTCCAACTGTCTTAGCATTGCTCCAGTTGTGCCTGCTCTAGTTGTGTCTTGGCCTATGTCTACTTGTATTGGGCCTGCTCATGTTGTAGTGCGCATGTTCCAGCTGTCTTGGCTTTGAACCAGCTGTATTGGGCTTTCTCTAGTTGTCTTGGGTTGCTCCACGTTTTCTTGGCCTTCCTCCAGTTGTCTTGGCCTTGCTCCAGTTGTCTTGGGCTTGCTCCAGTTGTCTTTGGCTTGCTCCAGTTGTCTTTGCCTTGCTCCCATTGTCCTGGAATTGCTCCAGTTGTCTTGGGCTTGCTCAAGTTGTCTTGGGATTGCTCCAGTTGTCTTCGCCTTGCTTTAGTTGTCTTGCCCTTGCTCCAGTTGTGTTGGGCCAGCTCCACTTGTGTTCAGCTTGGTCCACATGTCTAAAACTTGGTTCAGTTTTCTTGGCCTTGCTCTAGTTGTCTTGGCCTTGCTTCAGTAGTCTTTGGCTTGCTCCAGTTGTCTTGGGCTTGCTCCAGTTGTATTGGCCTTACTCCAGTTGTCTTGGCTTTGCTCCAGTTGTGTTGGGCTTGCTCCAGGTGTCTTGGGCTCGTTCCAGTTGTCTTGATCTTGCTCCAGTTGTCTTGAGCATGCTCCAGTTGTCTTGGCCTTGCTCCAGTTGACTTGGTCTTCATGTAGTCTTCTTGGACTTGCTCGAGTTGCGTTAAGCTTGCTCCAGTTGACTTGGCCATGCTCCAGTTGTATCATGCTTGCTCCAGTTCTCTTGGGCTTGCCCCAGTTGTCTTGAGCTTGCTCTCGTTGTCTTCGGTTGCCTTGATTTGTCTTGGCCTTGCTCCTGTTGTCTTGGACTTGCTACAGCTGTCTTGGCCTTGCTCCAGTTGTCTTGGCTTTGCTCCAGTTGTCTTGGCCTTGCTCCAGTTGTCTTGGACTTGCTCTAGGTGTCCTGGGCCTGCTCCAGTTGTTTTTGGCTTGCTCCAGTTGTCTTGGTGTTGCTCAATGTGTCTTGGCCCTGATCCTGTTGTCTTTGGCCTGCTTCAGTTGTCGTGGGCTTGCTCCAGTTTTCCTGAGCTTGCTCCAGGTTTCTTGGCTTTGCTCGAGTTGTCTTGAGCTTGCTCTAGTTTTCTTGGACTTTATTCAGTTTTTTTTGGCTTGCTCCAGTTGTCTTGGGCTTGCTCCAACTGTCTTGGCCTTACTCTAATTGCCGTGGCTTTGCTCCAGTTGTTTTGGCTTGTTCCAAGTTTCTTGGGCTTGCTCCAAATGTCATGCCTTGGTCCAGGTTTCTTGGTCTTGCTCCAGTTATCTTGGGCTTGCTCTAGTTGTCATGGGCTTGCTCTAGTATTCTTGGCCTTGTTCAAGTTGTCTTAGGCTTGCTTCAGTTGTCTTGGGCTTGCCCCAGTTGTCTTTGGCTTGCTTCAGTTGTATTGGGATCGGTTCAAGTGTCTTGGGCTTGCTCCACTAGTCTTGGGCTTGCTCCAGCTGTCTTGGCCTTGCTCAGGTTGTATCAGGATTGCACCAGTTGTTTTCAGCTTGCTCCAATTTTCTTGGCTTTTCTCCAGTTATCTTTGGCTTGCTCCACTTGTCTTTGGAGTGCTGTCGGGAGAACTTCTGCCGCTGGTCCGTGGGGAGGTCAATCTGCGGAAAAACAACCGGAGAACCGTGCAAATCACGCTGGCTCCCGCGGTATGCGCGGTCGAGCATGGGATAGCACGGAATCCAGCAGCAGCATTGGCGGGTTACATGGTGGGAGACTGCCGCAGGTTGACATTGTCATCTGCGGTGCCTACCCTACGGCTATCTTGGAGCGCTGGTGGCGGAAGCTGTAAAAAGGCGGGAAGATACAACAGAGAAATCCGCGGTAGGAAGGGAACAGGGGACGAGCCGCAGAAGGAGAAGCGATCACAGAGTAAGTCAGGCAGGACAGCGGACAGACGAGGTAATCAGGGGGGCAACAACTAATCAGCACGGAAGTCAGAGCATCAATCACGGAGAAACATCTGGGGACGCACCACGGAAAACGAAGATTCAAGGAAGACCACGAAGACCGCGTGTGCGAGCCGCGGATGAAGAAGAAGACTTAGGAAGAGTGAGGATGCTGTTCTATGTGTGTTTGAGGATAAGAACCCGCAGTT
Source organism: Penium margaritaceum (assembly GCA_023375785.1). Lineage (NCBI taxonomy): Eukaryota > Viridiplantae > Streptophyta > Zygnematophyceae > Desmidiales > Peniaceae > Penium > Penium margaritaceum. The sequence continues at coordinate 281,898 of SZWC01000432.1, forward strand.
CGGCTACGCAGTGGAGTCTAAGTAGGAGGAAAGAGGATGACCTAAGAGGGATGAGATTACCGGTGTGAAGACACACCATGCGGAATCCTAACTAGATAAGGCCTAAACAGTAGTAGCAGAAGTCGGAACCCGGTATTGTTCGCTTTCTAGGATTAATGCTCCGCACTCTCATGTACTCTGCCTTGAACTATCAAAGACATTCAATGCCTCCATCTGTGCCTTCAGTGTTCCACGTCCCTGTCTCCCATTCCCTTGGGTGATCCTGACCGCGGTCCTTGGGGTGGAGCATAAGAGGTCAAACCTGGTCAGAATTGAGCTGCCGGCAGTGCCCTTGCCTGTACACGGCTGCGGAACGAGGTTCCGCGGAGAGGAGCTGGAAGCCACGAGGTGGCGACTCGCGTGTGGCAGGAAGTTGACCGCAGAACGTCACTCACCGTTCGCGAGAGACAAATCTTGGTGCGAAGTGAGCTGCCGGTGGTGCCCTTGTCTGCACACGGCCGCAGAACGCGGTTCCACGAAGAGGAGCTGGAAGCCACAAGGTGGCGGCTCGCGTGTGGCGGAATGTGGACCTCGGGGTATCACTCACCCGTGAGGATCTCACGCATCAATTCAGACTCGTCGTCCGCAGGGTTGTCTGTGGCTTGGAGTTAGCAGTGTAGATTTGTTGTGGAGTAAGTCCGAGCAGGCGGTGAGTGTTGAGATAGGGGTAAGATCCACGGGTAGCGCGGAACGGAGCAAGTGCGGAGAAAAACAAGGACGCGATAAAGTTGGGGGTATAAGTGTCATGGTGAGGTGAGCGTGGACGGTTCTTCTCTCTTTGCTCAGCAAAACTGCACGTATCCTTTAGATCAGTCGTTGATGTTGGCGGCAAGCTTTGCGTATCAAGATCTCAGGCAATGACAACAGTAGTCATCAGTACGGTGCAATCTGCCGCTTCGAGCCATCACCTACGCGGGCAGCCGGGACTCCTCTCCTGTGTTATCCCGCACCCCAGTCAGCTCCTCGCCATGCCCTAAACTGCTCGCTCAACACCGACGGGTGACCGAGTGGCTGGAACAGCTACACTGGCGTCGTATCATGGATGCTCTGGGCAAGCGTGTGGAGGTGTAAACCATCTCCAGCCATGGCAGCTGCGGATCTAGCCAGTCCCAGCACAAATTGCAGGGGCAGGAGGATGTGGTCATGGCAACGGAATGGTTCTCCGATACCCCACCATCGTTGGAGCAGCCGTCCGCTGGTGGAGAACTTGGGCTCTACCGCGGACTGGTCTACCGACGCCGTGGCCGTGGGCAGCCAACGGAAGCTGCCAACCCACTGCTGTAGCACTCATCACCTATGATACATCCGTCACTCGAGGTGGCGCATCCTGGGGATCAATATGGATCCCAAGATTACTTCACGCCGGAAGAGCAGCAGCCAATGACACAACAGCAGCCGCGGGTCGACACCATTCCCAAAGGGAGCACGGCTTCCGCACCGGACAGCCAGCTGCGGATGGACCCGCCATCGCAGTTCGCCGCACCGGGGCAAGTGGATGGACTGGCACAAACCCCGGTGCTTAGCATGCAGTAGACGCCGACACACCCGCAGCGGCAAAACCTGGGAACCATAACGGTAGGACCATTGGTACCCTCTCTGGCCTAGGGTTCCGTGCAACCAATGCACTAGTACCAGGTTCCCCAGGTGCCCCTGTCCGTCGGAGCGATGCCGATGGAAGCTGCAGTCCTCCCGGCGGGAGGGATGACATGGCTACGTGTGAATCAGCCGCCGCCATATGGGGGAGCAGTGCGGGCGACACCGCGGCCACCCGCAACGCGACCAACTCAGCAGCAAATAAGCCAGCTGCAGTCACACTCAGGGATACCACCGATGAGGGTGACGGCGTCACATCCAGCAATGTGTGCACCATTGCAGCAGACGAACCCGCCACAGGCATTGATGGGTGCCGCGTCGGCAGGGACCATGATGCCCGCGACAGGAATGCAGCAGACCAGTTACCAACCGCAGCAGGCGACGGCGCCAACACAGACAGGGATCGCGGTGCAACAGCCAATGATGACTCCGCAACCACCGCACGGGATGCAATCTTTCGGCAATGCATTGATACAACCCTCGGCAACAGTCTTGTACCCATGGCCAACTCCGCAGCAGAAGCTGATGAGCATCACGCAGGTAGGAGTGGGTCAGCAGCCTTTCGTTCCAGGCACGCAACCATCGCTGCTCTAAGGGGCACCACCAACATCCCAGTATTCTGCACCAGCCTACCAACAGCCTCATCCATCGAAGCTAACCGGAACCACACCAGCCGAAGTGACTCTTCAGGCACCACCACTGATGCCGCAACTTCCGCCGGCGCCATAAGGTCACTCGCACCCACCACTGCCACAGATGATGGGGGGTCAGCACCCTGCAGGAACAACGGCCAATTTCCCTCTGGTGGCACCAGCCGCGGTTACTAGTGCTGCTACAGTCCCCACCACACAGACCTTTTTGATGCCTCAGCTGATAGCACCGCAGACACAGGGGCATCCAGCACCGCCCCTTGGGATGACGTTCTTATCCACACCTTACACTACCTCACTGCCAGCTCCTTCTTCCTGGTACATGCACCAGCCACACACGCACCCAGGCTCTCACATGCCCGCGGGGCAACATTCGATGCAGATCCACCATGCGGGATACTCCACGGCCCAGCCTGCCAATCACCCTCCGACTGGTGTGACTACGTTGATGACTAACCGCATTATTATACCTCAGCTGCATTCGCTTTGAGCCCGCAAATGTGCCGCGGCTGGACACCTTCAAGGGCACCCCGAGTTATGGTTAATCACATATAAAATGACATATATGTAAGATCACAATTATGTAACATGAAAAATTTCTAAAGTGACAAATTTGAAAAATAAAAAATATGTCAAATGAAAACTATTTACAAATATATACATAAAATGATAAATATACTAAATGACAAATATAAGAATGAAAGATATATAACATGACAGAGGTATAAAATGACAAATACATGAAATGAAAAATTTATAAAATGCCAAGTATGTAAAATGACCAATGCAAAAAGTAAAGCATATGTAGAATAAAAACTGGACCAAATGAGAAATATGTAAGATGATACATATTAAAATTGACAATATGTCATCTGAAAAATATATAAAATAAGAAATATGTAGTGACATTGGAAATGACAAATTATAGAAGATGACAAGTATATAAAACAATAATTATGTTAAATGACAAACAGGTAAAATGACAAATGTATAACAATGCCAAGACAACTGGAGCAAGCTCAAGACAACCGGAGCAAGCCCAAGACAACTGGAGCAAGCCCAAGACAACTGGAGCAAGCGGAAGAAAACTAGAGCAAGGCCAGGAGAGCTGGAGCAAGTCCAAGACACCTGGAGCAAACCCAAAACAACTGGAGAAAGGCCAAGACAACTGGAGCAAGGCCAATAGAACTGGCGCAAGCCAAAGAGAACTAGAGCAAGCCCAAGACAACTGGAGAAAACGCTAGACAACTGGAGCAAGTCCAGGAAAGCTGGAGCAAGGCGAAGACAACTGGAGCAAGCCAAAAGGAACTGGAGCAAACCAATGTTAATTGGAGCAAGGCAAAGATACCTGGATCGAGCCCAACACAACTGGATCAACACCAAGACAACTGGTGCAAGCCCAATACAACTAGAGCAAACCAAAGACAAGTGGACCAAGCCGAAGACAAGTGGAGCAAAGCCAAGACAACAGGAGCGAGGAGAAGACAACTGGAGAAAGCCAAAGACAACTGAAGCAAGCCAAAGACAACTGGAGGAGGTTCAAGACAAATGAAGCAAGGCCAAGACAACTGGAGCAAGCCCAAGACAGTTGGAGCACGCCTAAGAAGACTGGAGCAAGGCCAATAAAGTTGGAACAAGCCCAAGATAACAGGATCAAGTCGAGGACAATTGGAACAAGCCCAAGACAGCTGGATTGAGCCCAAGAAATCTGGAGCAAGGTCAAGACAACTGGAGCAACGCCAATACAACTGGAGCAAGGGCAAGACAACCAGGGCAAGGCAAGAACAGATGGAGCAAGCCCTAGACTACTGGAGCAAGGCCAAGACAACTGGAGCAAG
>SZWC01000432.1:286082-296336 GCA_023375785.1 Penium margaritaceum
ACTGGAGCAAGGCCAAGACAACTGGAGCAAGGCCAAGACAACTGGAGCAAGACCAAGACAACTTAGGCAAGCCCAAGACAACTGGAGCAAGCCGAAGACAACTGGAGCAAGGAGAAGAAACCTGGAGCACGCCCAAGACAACTCGAGCAAGCCCAAGACAACTGGAGTAAGCTTGCCAAAACTGGAGCAAGGCCAAGACAACTGGATTAAACCCAAGACAACTGGAGCAGGCCCAAGTCAACTAGAGCAAGCCCAAGACAACTGGAACATGTCAAAGACAACTGGAGCAGGGCCAAGACAACTAGAGCAAGGCTGAGCCAACTGGAGCAAGCCCAAGACAAATGAAGCAATCCTAAGACAACTGAAGCAAGGCCAAGACAACTGGAGCAAGGCCAAAACAACTGAAGTAAGGCCAAGACAACTGGAGCAAGGCCAGGACAGCTTTACAAATCAAGGAAGCCCAAGACAACCAGAGCAAGAACAAGACAACTGGGGCAAGCTAAAGACAACTGGAGCAGGGCCAATACAACTGGAGCACGCCCAAGACGCCTAGAGCAAGGCCAAGACAACTGGTGCAAGCCCAATACAACTGGAGCAAGCTCAAGACAAGTGGAGCAAGCCCAACACAACTCGATCAAGACCAAGACAACTGGAGCAAGACCAAGATAATTGGAGCAAGCCCAAAACAACTGAAGCTATCCCAGGACAATTGGAGCAAGTGCAAGACAACTGGAGCAAGGCCAAGACACCTGGAGCAAGCCAAAGACACCTGGAGCAAGCCCAAGATAACTGGAGCAAGGCCAATACAACAGGAGCAAGCCCAACACAACTGAAGAAAGTGCAAGAAAAATGGACCAAGCCCAAGACACCTGGAGCAAGCCCGAAAAATCTAAAGCAAGGACAAGACAACTGGAGAAAGGCCAAAACAACTGGAGCAAGGTCAAGAAAACTGAAGCAAGGACAAGACATCTGGAGCAAGCCCAAGAGAACTGGGGCAAGCCAAAGAAAACTGGAGCAAGCCTAGGACAACTGGAACAAGGCAAAAAAAACTGGAACTAGCCCAAGACGACTGGAGCAAGCTCAAGACAACTGGAGCAAGGCCAAGAAAAATGGAGCAAGGCCAAGACAAGTGGAGCAAGCCCAAGACACCTGGAGAAAACCCAAAATACATGAAGCAAGGCCAAGACAACTGGAGCAAGACCAAGACAACTGGAGAAATGCCAAGACAACTGGGGCAAGCCCAAGACAACTGGTGAAAGTCCAATACAACTGGAGCAAGGCCAAGACAACTGGAGCAAGCGTAAGATAACTGGAGCAAGCCCAAGTCTACTTGAGCAAGGCGAAGAAAAATTGAGCAAGGCAAAGAAAACTGGAGCAATCCCAAGACAACTGGATTTAGCCCAAGACAACTAGAGCAGGCCAAATTCAACTGGAGCAAGGCCAAGACAGATGGAGCAAGCTCAAGATAATTGGAGCAACGCTAACACAGCTGGAGCAAGCCCAAGACAAATGGAGCAGGGCCAGGACAACTCAAGCAAGCCGAAGACAACTAGATCAAGCCCAAGACAATTGGGGCAAGTCCAAGACAATTTGTGCAAGCCAAATACAACTGGAGGAAGGCAAAGACACCTGGAGCAAGCCCAAGACAACTGGAGCAAGCGCTAGACAACTGGAGCAAGTCGAAGACAGCTGGAGAAGGTAGAAGACAATGGGAGCAAGCCAAAGACAACTGGAGCAAGCCAAAGATGACTGGAGCAAAACCAAGACAATTGCCTTAAGTCCTAGACAACTTGAGAAGGCCTGATTAAACTGGAGCAAGGCCAAGAGAACTGGAGCAAGCCCAAGACAACTGGTGCAAGCCCAAGATAACTTCAGCAAGCCCAAGACAACTAGACCAAGTGCAAGACAACTGTAGCAAGGCCAAGAAATCTGGAGCAAGGCCAAGACAACTGGTGCAAGCCCAAGACAACCGACAGAAGTCCACGACAACTGGAGCAAGCCCAAGACAACTTGGGAAATGCCAAGACTACTAGAACAAGGCCAAGACATTTGGAGCAAGACAAACACAACTGGAGCAAGCCCAAGAAAACTAGGGAAAGCCCAAGACAACTCGAGTGAGCCTAAGACAACTGGAACAAGTCCAAGAAACCTGGAGCAAGACCAAGACAACTGGAGCAAGACAAACACAACTGGAGCAAGCCCAAGAAAACTAGGGAAAGCCCAAGACAACTCGAGTGAGCCTAAGACAACTGGAACAAGTCCAAGAAACCTGGAGCAAGACCAAGACAACTGGAGCAAGCCCAAAAAATCTGGGGCAAGCCCAAGAGAACTCGAGCAAGTCCAGGACAACAGGAGCAAGCCCAAGACACTTGGAGCAAGCCAAAGACACCTGGAGCAAGGCCAAGACAACTGGAGCAAGACCAAGACAACTGGAGAAAGCCCAAGAGAACTTGAGCAAGCCCAAGACAACTGAAGCAACTAAAAGACAACCAGAGCAAGGCCAAGACAATTGGAGCAAGCCCACGACAACTGGAGGAAGCACATCACATTTGGAGCAAGGCCAAGAAACGTGGAGCAAACCCAAGACAACTGGAGCAAGCCAAAGACACCTGGTGCAGGCCAAAGACAACTGGAGCAGGGCATAGACCACTGGAGCAAGGCGAATACAACTCGAGCAAGCCCAAGACAACTGGAGCAGGCCCAAGACATCTGGAGCAAGGCCAAGACAACTGGAGCAAGTATTGGGCTTTCTCTAGTTGTCTTGGGTTTCCTCGATTTGTCTTGGCACTGCTCCAGTTGTATTAGGCTTGCTACATCTCTCTTTGCCTTTCTCTAGTTGTCTTGGCCTTGCTCCAGTTGTCTAAGCCTTGCTCTAGTTGTCTTGGCGTTGCTCCAGTTTTCTTGGGCTTGCTCCAGTTGTCTTGGGCTTTCTCCAGCTGTCTTGGCCTTGGTCCACTTTTCTTGGGCTTGCTCCAGTTGTCTTAGGCTTGCTCTAGTTGTCTCGGGCTTGCTCCAGGTTCATTGGCCTTGTTCCAGTTGTCTGAGACTTGCTCCAGTTTTCTTGGGCTTGCCCCAATTGTCTTGGTCTTGCTCAAGTAGTCTTGGGCTTGGTCGAGTTGTCTTGGCTTTGCTTCAGTTGTCATGGCCTTGCTCCAGTTGTATCAAGCTTGCACCAGTTGTCTAGGGTTTTCTCCACTTGTTTTGGGCTTGCTCTAGTTGTCTTGGGCTTGCTACAGTTGTCTTGGCCTTGCTCCAATTGTATCAGGCTTGCACCAGTTGTCTTGGGCTTGCTCCAATTGTACTGGCTTTGCTCCAGTCATCTCTGGCTTGCTCCAGTTGTCTTGGCCTTGCTCCAGTTATCTTGGGCTTGCTCCAGTTGTCTCAGGCTTGGTCCAGTTGTCTTGGGTTTGGTCCAGTTGTCTTCGCCTTGCTCCAGTTGTTTAAGGCATGTTCCAGTTGTCTTGGGCTTGCCCCAGTTTTTTTGGGCTTGCTCCAACTATCCTAGGCTTGCTCCAGTTGTCTTGGCCTTTCTCTAGCTGTCTTGGCCTTGCTCCAGTTTTATTGGCCTGGCTCCAGTGGTCTTGGCCCTGCTCCATTTCTCTTGGCTTTCCTCAAGTTGTCTTGGGCCTGCTCCTGTTGTCTTGGGATTGCTCCAGTTGTCTTGGCTTTGCTCTAGTTGTCTTGGCCTTGCTCTTGTTGTGTTGGGCCTGCTCCAGTTGTCTTGGGCTTGCTCCAGTTGTCGAGGGCTTGCTCCAGTTTTCTTGGCCTTGTTCCAGTTATCTAGGGCTTGATCAAGTTGTCTTCGGCTTTCTGCAGTTATCTTAAGCTTGCTCCAGATTTCTTCGACTTTCTCCAGTTTTCTTGGCCTTGCTCCACTTGTTTTGGACATGCTCCAGGTGTCTTGGTCTTGCTCCAGTTGTCTTGGCCTTGCTCGAGTTGTCTTGGCCTTCCTCCAGTTGTCTTAGGCTTGCTCCAGTTGTCTTGTACTTGCTCCAGTTGTCTTGGCTTTCCTCTTGTTGTATCAGGCTTGCTCCATGTGTCTTGGGCTTGCACCAGTTATCTTGGGCTTGCTCTAGTTCTCTTGGGTTACCTGGATTTTTCTTGGCCTTTCTCCAGTTGTCTTGGGCTTCCAGCAGCTGCACTGGCCTTGCTCCAGTTATCATAGCCTTGCTCCAATTGTATTGGGCTTCCTCCAGTTGTCTTGGCCTTGCTACAGTTGTATTGGCCCTGCTCCAGCTGTCTTTGGTCTGCTACAGTTGTCTTGGGCTTGCTCCAGTTGTCTTGGGATTGCTCCAGTTTTCTTGGCCTTGCTCCAGTTGTCTTGGCGATGCTCCAGTTGTCTTGGGCTTTCTCCAGTTGACTTCGGCTTGCTCCAGTTGTCTTGGCCTTGCTCTAGTTGTCTTGGACGTGCTTCAGTTTTCTTGGGCTTACTCTAGTTGTCTTGGGCTTGCTCCAGTTGTCTTCGACTTGCTCCAGTGGTATTTGGCTTGCTCCAGGATTATTTGGCTTGCTCCAAGATTCTTGGTCTGGCTCCAGTTCTCTTGGCCTTAATCCACTTTTCTTGGGCCTGCTCCAGTCCACTTGGGCTTGCTCCAGTTGTCCTGGGCTTGCTCCAGGTTTCTTGGCCTTGTTCCAGCTGTCGAAGGCTTACTCTAGTTATCTTGGAATTGGCCCCGTTGTCTCGGGCTTGCTCCAGTTCTCTTGGGCTTGCTCCAGTTGGCTTGGCCTTGCTCCAGTTGTATCAGGCTTGCTCCAGCTGTCCAGGGCTTTCTCCAACTGTCTTGGATTTTCTCTAGTTATGTTTGTATGGCTCCAGTTGCCTTTGGCTTGCTCAGGTTGTCTTAGAATTGCTACAGCTTTCTTGGACTTGCTCCAGTTGTCTTCTGCTTTCTCCAGTTGTCTTGGGCTTGCCCCAGTTATCTTGGCCTTCCGCCAGTCGTCTTCAACTTGCTCCAGTTGTCTTGGGCTTGCCCTAGTTGTGTCGGGCTTTCTCTAATTGTCTTGGGCTTGCTCGAGTTGTATTGGCCCTGCAACAGTTGTCTTGGGCTTGCTCCAGCTGTCTTGGCCTTGCTCAAGTTGTCTCTGCCTTGCTCTTGTTGTCTTGGCCTTGCTGTAGTTTTCATGACCTTGCTCCAGTTTTCTTAGGCCTGCTCTAGTTGTCTTGGGCTAACTCCAGTTAACTTAGGCTTACTCAAGTTTTATTGGCCTTGATCCAGTTGTTCTGGCCTTGCTTGAGTTGACTTGGGCTTCCTCCAGTTGTTTTGGGCTTGCCCCAGCTGTCTTGAACTTGCTTAAGTTGTCTTGGACTTGCACTAGTTGTCTTGGGCTTGCTCTAGTTATCTTGGACTTGCTCCAGTTATGTTTTCCTTGCTCCAGTTGTCTTGGCCTTGCTACAGGTATTTTGGGCTTGCTCCAGGTGTCTCCGGCTTGCTCCAATTGTCTTGGCATTCCTCGAGTTTTCTTGGGCTTGCTCCAGTTGTCTTGGGCTGGCTCCAGTTCTTGTGGGCTTGCTCCAGTTTTCTTCGCCTCAGTCAAGCTTTCTACGGTTTGCTTTAGTTGTCTTGGGCTTGACCGAGTTGTCTTGGCCTTCCTCCAGTAGTCTTTGGCTTGCTCCAGTTGTCTTGGCCTTGCCCCAGTTGTCTTGGGCTTGCTCCAATTGTCTTAGGCTTGCTCGAGTTGTCTTGGCCCTGCTCCAGTTTTCCTGGGCTTGCTCCAGATGTCTTAGCTTTGCTCTACTTTTATTGGCCTTTCTCTTGTTGTCATGGCCTTGCTGCAGTTGTCTTGGGCTTGCTCTAGTTGTCTTAGGCCTGCTCTAGTTGTCTTGGACTAACCCCAGTTGTCGTGGTCTTGCTCCAGTGATGTTGGACTTGCACCAGTTGTCTTCAGCTTTGTCCAGTTGTCTTGGGCTCTCTTCACTTGTCTTGTCCTTGCTCCAGTTTTCTTGGCCTTGCTACAGGTGTTTTGGGCTTGCTCCAGGTGTCTTGGGCTTGCTCCAGTTGTCTTGGAATTGCTCCAGTTTTCTTCTTCTTACTCCAGTTGTTTTCGGTTTGCTCAAGTTGTCTTTGGCTTCCTCCAGTTTTCTTGGCCTCGGTCCAGTTTTCTTAGGCTTGCTCCAGTTGACAACTCACAACACGAGTCACAGATATTCAGAGGGGGTAACAATGGTTTGGGAAGACATGCTATCAACTAGAAGGCACAAAGATCTTTAATACGTAGTGACACGGCGTGGTAACCATGTACAGTGACAAACCAAAGTAGGTACATGTCACTAACCATGACCAAGTGAATTTCACAATGTGTGGTCAACGTTGAAAACTCATAACACGAGTCACAAATGGTCAGAGGGGGAAACAATGGATTGGGAATACAAGTTATCAACTAGCAAGTACAAAGAACTTCAACAAGCAGTTGCACCGTGTGGCTAGCGTGCACAGTGACCAACCAAAGGATGCATACGTCACTGACTATGACCAAACAAGTCCACTATGTGTTGTCAACATTCACAACTCATAACACGAGTAAAAAATGGTCAGAGGGAGATACAATGGTTTGGGAACCATATGTATCGACTAGAAAGGACAACGAAATTCAATACGTAGTGGCACGGTGTGGCTAATACGCACACCAAACAACCAAACTAGGCATATGTCACTCACCATGACCAAATAATTTCAATATGGATGGTCAACGTTCACCAACCATAACACGAGTCACAAATGGTCACAGGAGGAAACAATGGTTTGGGAATATCAGTCATCAACTAGCAAGTACAACGACCTTCAATCAGAAGTAGCAAAGTGTGGCTACCACGCACAATGACTGACCAAAGTAGGCATATGTACTGCCTTTGACGAAAGAAATCCGCTGTGTGAGGTCAACGTTGGCAACTCATAATACAAGGCACAAATGGTCAGATGGGGAACCAATGGTTTGGGAACACCAAGCATCAAATAGCAAGCACAACGAGCTTCATTAAGATGTGGCACGGTGTGGATACGATGCACGATGACCAACCAAAGTGGGCATATGTCACTGACCATGATCGAATGATGTCACTAAGTGTGGTAAACTTTGACAACTCATAACACGAGTCACAAATGGTCAAAGTGGAAGATAATGGTTTGTGAATACTAGTTATCGACTAGCAAGTACAAATACCTTCAATATGTAGTGGCACAGTGTGGCTACAATGCACAGTGACCTTCAATACGTTTTGGCACGGTGTGGTTAACATGCAAGATGACCAACCAAGGTATGCATATGTCACTGACCATGACCAAAGAATGTCACCATGTGTGGTAAACTGTGAGAACTCAGAACACGAGTCACAAATGGTCAGAGTGGAAGATGATGGTTTCTAAATACTTGTTGTCGGCTTGCAAGTACAAATACCTTCAATGTGTAGTGGCACAGTGTGGCTACAATGCACAGTGACCAACCAAAGCATGCATATGTCACTGCCCATGACCAAAGAATTTCACTTCATGTAGTCAATGTTGATAACTCACAACACGAGTCACAGATATTCAGAGGGGGTAACAATGGTTTGGGAAGACAGGCTATCAACTAGAAAGCACAAAGACCTTTAATACGTAGTGACACGGCGTGGTAACCATGTACAGTGACAAACCAAAGTAGGTACAAGTCAATAACCATGACAAAAAGCATTTCACAGTGTGTGGTCAACGTTGAAAACTCATAACACGAGTCACAAATGGTCAAAGGGGGAAAAAATGGGTTGGGAACACTAGTTATCAACTAGCAAGTACAAAGACCTTCAACAAGCAGTGGCACGATGTGGCTAGCGTGCACAGTGACCAACCGAAGGACGCATACGTCAATGACAATGATTGAAAAAGTCCACTATGTGTGGTCAACATTCACAACTCATAACACGAGTCAGAAATGGTCAGAGGGAGAGACAATGGTTTGTGAACCCTATGTATCGACTAGAAAGGACAAAGAAATTCAATACGCAGTGGCACGGTGTGGCTAATACACACACCAACAACCAAACTAGGCAGATGTCACTGACCATGTCCAGATAACTTCAATATGGATGGTCAACGTTCACCAACCATAACACGAGTCACAAACGGTCACAGGGGAAAACAATAGTCTGGGAATATCAGTTATCAACTAGCAAGTACAACGAACTTCAATCAGCAGTAGCAAGGTGTGGCTACCACGCACAATGACCGACCAAAAGAGGCATATGTACTGCCTTTAACGAAAGGAATCCGCTGTGTGTGGTCAACGTTGGCAACTCATAATAGGAGTCACAAATGGTCAGAGGGGGAAACAATGGTTTGGGAACACCGAGTATCAAATAGCAAGCACAAGGAGCTTCATTAAGTTGTGGCACGGTGTGGATACAATGCACGATGACCAACCAAAGCGGGCATATGTCACTGACCATGATGGAATGATGTCACTAAGTGTGGTAAACTTTGACAACTCATAACACGAGTCACAAATGGTCAGAGTGGAAGTTAATGATTTGTGAATACTAGTTATGGACTAGCAAGTACAAATACCTTCAATATGTAGTCGCACAGTGTAGCTACAATGCACAGTGACCAACCAAAGTATGCATATGTCACCGACCATGACCAACGAATTTCACTTCATGTGGTCAACGTTGACAACTCACAACACGAGTCACTGATAGTTAGAGGGGGATAACAATGGTTTGGGAACACTAGCTATCAACTAGAAAGCACAAACACCATCAATACGTAGTCACGCGGCATGGTAACCACGTATAGTGACAAACCAAACTAGGCATATGTCACTAACCATGACCAAAGAATTTCAACATGGGTGGTAAATATTCACAACCCATAACATGAGTGACAAATGGTCAGGGGGGGGAAACAGTGGTTTCAAAACACTATGTATATTCTAGCAAGTACAAAGATCTTTCGTATGTATTGGCACGGTGTGGCTACCGTGCACAATGACCTACCCAAGTAGGCATACATCACTGCTCATGACCAAAGACGTTAAGTGTGTGTGTTCAACATTCATAGCTCATAATACAAGTCACAAATGGGTAGAGGGAGAAACAATGGTTTGGGAATACTCGGTATCAACTAGCAAGTACAAAGACCTTCCATAAGTGGTGGCACGGCGTGGCTACCATGCACAATGACCAACCAAAGTATGAATACGTCACTGACTATGACCGAAGAAGTCCACTATGTGTGGTCAACATTGACAACTCATAACACGAGTCACAAACGGTCGGAGGGGGAAACAATGGTCCGGGAATATCAGTTCTCAACTAGCAAGTACAAAGACCTTCCATAAGTGGTGGCACGGCGTGGCTACCATGCACAATGACCGACCAAAGTAGGCATATGTCACTTACCATGACCAAATAAGTTTACTATGTGTGGTCAACATTGACAACTCATAACACGAGTCACAAACGGTCGGAGGGGGAAACAATGGTCCGGGAATATCAGTTCTCAACTAGCAAGTACAAAGACCTTCCATAAGTGGTGGCACGGCGTGGCTACCATGCACAATGACCGACCAAAGTAGGCATATGTCACTTACCATGACCAAATAAGTTTACTATGTGTGGTCAACATTGACAACTCATAACACGAGTCACAAACGGTCGGAGGGGGAAACAATGGTCCGGGAATATCAGTTCTCAACTAGCAAGTACAAAGATCTTTCGTATGTATTGGCACGGTGTGGCTACCATGCACAATGACCAACCAGACTAGGCATGTGCAACTTACCATGACCAAATAAGTTTACTATGTGTGGTCAATGTTGACAACCCATAATATGAGTCACGAATTGTCAAAGGGGGAAACAATGGTTTGGAAATACTAGATACCAACTAGCAAGTACAACGACCTTCAATCAGTAGTAGCATGGTGTGCCTACCATGCACAGTGACTGACCAAAGTAGGCATATGTACTGCCTTTGACCAAAGATATCCGCTCTGTGTGGTAAACGTTGACAACTCATTATACGAGTCGCAAATAATCAAAGGGGGAAACAATTGTTTGGGAATACCAGGTATCAACTTGCAAGCACAAGGACCTTCAATAAGCTGTGGCACGGTGTGGATACCATGCACGACCACCAACCAAAGTAGGCATATGTCACTTACCATGACCAAATAATGTCACTAAGTCTGGTAAACTTTGACAACTCATAACACGAGTCACAAATGGTCAGAGGGAGAGACAATGGTTTGGGAACCCTATGCATGGACTAGAAAGGACAAA
>SZWC01000432.1:296859-307655 GCA_023375785.1 Penium margaritaceum
AACTTCAATACGTAGTGGCACGGTGTGGCTACTATGCACACCAAACAACCAAACTAGGCATATGTCACTGACCATGACCAAAGAATTTCAATATGGGTGGTCAACGTTCACCAACCATAACACGAGTCACAAACGGTCAGAGGGGGAAACAATGGTCCGGGAATATCAGTTCTCAACTAGCAAGTACAATGACCTTCAATCAGTAGTAGCACGGTGTGGCTACCATGCACAATGACCGACCAAAGTAGGCATATATACTGCCTTTGACCAAAGAAATCCGCTGTGTGTGGTCAACGTTGACAACTCATAATACAAGTCACAAATAGTCAGAGGGGGAAACAATTGTTTGGGAACACCAGGTATCAACTAGCAAGCACAGTGACCTTCAATACGGTGCTGCACAGTGTGGATACCATGCAAGATGACCAACCAAGGTATTCATATGTCACTGACCATGACCAAAGAATGTCATCATGTGTGGTAAACTGTGTCAACTCATAACACGAGTCAAAAATGGTCAGAGTGGTAGATAATGGTTTCTAAATACTTGTTGTCGACTAGCAACTACAAATAACTTCAATGTGTAGTAGCACAATGTGGCTACAATGCACAGTGACCAACCAAAGTATGCATATGTCACTGACCATGACCAAAGAATTTCGCTTCATGTGGTCAATGTTGACAACTCACAACACGAGTCACAGATATTCAGAGTGGGTAACAATGGTTTGGGAAGACAGGCTATCAAGTAGAAAGCACAAAGTCCTTTAATACGTAGTGACAGGGCGTTGTAACCATGTGCAGTGACAAACCAAAGTAGGTACTGTTAAAAATCATGTCTTGTCTACTGACTTGTATTTCTTGTTATGTTGTTAAGGTCTACTGACTGAAGTCCAATAAAAGAAAGTTAAAACAGCAAAAGCAAGAAGGCTATTAGAGAGGTGGCCAGCCTCTCTCCTAACCTTCTACCTATCCTATTTTGTCTATTCCGATGGGAGCGGGGTCCGGTGAGAGATTATGGGCTGACCCGCTTGGGTGTCCCACTTATCCTAGCCCGGCCGCAGCTGGATGCTCATATCATTGGAACGTGCACTACTTATTTCGGCACTGATTGCGCAAATCACGGAAGTGGCTTTGGAGGTCTGATCAGCAAGCGACGAGGGCAGAGGATGAGGACGTGGACAAGCGATCGAGGATTTGGCAGATCGATCACCTCGATCGACCCACACCGTCGATCGATGTCCGGACTGGAGCAGAGGGAGGAGGACAGGGGCCGAGCGAGGACGCGCGAGGATCGCGCGATCTGTCGCAACGGCATAAGCCAAGACACGAACGAGGAGGAAAGGGACTTCTCCCCTCACAAGACACCTCGCAAGACTTAGTATTTTTTCTAGATTACCAAGTGCAGGGACCAGGGACGGAACGTAGGAGGTAGAACTAGTACTTAGTCCAGTCTTGCATGTTGGACTTCTTTAACTTCGTTTGTACTCGTTTCTTGACCATTTCAAGTGCGATTTGAAGCTCTGGATTCAGCAAAGTCCCCTCTTGACTCTCAGTGCATTTCTACTGAGTGAATGTCTGGAAGAGGGATGAAAGTGTGAGATAGGTGGAGCTGGTATTCTCCACTGCACTACTTGGGTGCTCTAAGCTGTGAACATTTGTTGTTGCATGAAAGCAGAAGATATTCGTGGGTTGCAAGGTTTTACATTTGGTATCAGAGCAGAGCTGCGTATTTATAGCTTCAACAGTATCAGTTGAAATCTCCTCAGTGCAGATTGACATCTCATGACATCCGAACAACAGTGACAAATCAGATTCATTATCTGTGGCAACCATGGCCACAGTTCAGGATGGAAACTTCAAGATTCCCCCATTCGATGGGGACAACTACCACACCTTTACGTTTAACATGCAACTGCTGTATCTCAACAAGGGACTATGGGGAGTGGTGTCAGATCCTGCAACAGATACACTTGATCCCGCCGCAACAGCTGAGCAAAGATTGCTCTGGGAACGACGATGTGATCAAGCTTTTTCTCTCCTTGCCATGCAACTGAACCACAGACTCAAGTTTCTGATCAGAGACAACAACCCTGATCTCAATCCACGAGTGGCTTGGAAAGCTTTGTATGACCGCTACAACAAAACAACAAACACTGAGCTTGCCAACCTTATGACAGAGTTTCATGGCCTGAAGATGGAGATGGAGACAAAACTTGAAGATCATATTGCACACCTCAAGACTCTTGGGAACCGGATCAAGGCAATTGGTGAACCTATTTCAGAGAGGACCATGGTACTAACATTATTTCGTGGTCTACCTCCCAGATTCAAAGATACAGTTGACAGAATGACTGAACTCAAGGAGAAGTCAAGACCTTTTCAAGATGAAATCAATGCGTTGAAAGCAGGCATGGGAGCCCTTGCTACAATGGTGCAGAATGGAGCAGCTGATCAGAAAGCCACTGCTAATGCTATCGCTGCAGCAACTGCTGCTGCAACAAGGACGACCAACACGGATGTTCAGACACTTGATGAAGCATGCAAAGCCCTCATGATTGCTGAAGAAACATTTCGCAAAGCTGGAGGAGGAGATGTTGCACTCTACAACATGTATCAAAACCCAGGCTCTCAATGGTTCAAGAAGTTTGAGACCTATGGCAACAGGAGACATGGTCAAGGAAACCTTCCCAACAATCACCAAGACCTGCACTACAACAACGGCAGGCACTTTACCAGACCAAGCAATGCCTCTCCCAGCAGGATTGGAAGACATGGCCAAGGACCCTCTCTTGAAAGATATGCAAATGCAATCTGCTGGGATTGCCATCAGAAGGGACACATCAACCGATATTGTCCGCTGAAGAAGCCAAAATCCAACCATGGTTATCAGAAGGCACACGTTTCAGAACAAGTACAAACCAAGCGTCAGCACTTGTAGCTGAACTACTCTCCGCCATCCGACCTCCAGCACCTGACACATCCACCCACACTTCTTCTGACCCTACAGATCTTAACTCTGACCTCACTCTCGTGCAGATGGAACAAGCACAGATGCACGAAATCATGATGGAACAGCAACAACATGCATTGGAAGAAGCTGGTTTTTCAGCTCCAACTGAGTCTACACACATCAACTACTCATCTACTGGCACAGAACCAAAAATCACACCTTCAACCAGTGGAACCAGCAAATACATCATGGATGAAATGGCGTTCTGCTCCATCCATAGTGCGTTTCTACTAATGGCAGGAGTTATGGCGTGGATCATTGATTCAGGGTGCACCAAACACATGACCTGCAACAAGGATTGGTATGTGGATTACAAAGAGCTGCACCCACCAAGACCAGTCCGTGTTGGAGATGGACGAACAACACCTGCCTTTGGGATTGGAACCATCAGAGTGGGGATTGAACTTGAGGGAAAGACTGTCACAAGAATCTTTGAAAATGTTCTCTATGTACCCGGCTTGGCCGCAAACTTACTCTCAGTATCCAGACTGAATGATAAAGGACTACGCGTAATTTTTGACACTGACAAGACATGCAAGATCATGTCTCCAACAAATCAGATTGCAGGAGTAGCTCACAGGGAGGACAAGCTAACAATTTTGAATACTCAACCAGCAACTGCCGCAAGTGGTGTACCAGAGATGGCCTTTGCTGCAAGTGAAGACACTGGGCCTCATTTCCCATCAGCTCCAGATCAAATCAACAAGACAAACGTCCTCACAGCAGCTGAACTCTGGCACAAACGACTAGCGCACCTCAACTACAGCTCCATTGCAAAAATGTCCTCTCAGCAAGGAGCCCATGATCTCCCATCAAATCTGACCTCTGACAATTCCAGACCTCCATGTGCAGACTGCTTGGCAGGGAAACAACACAAGCACCCCTTCAACACCTACCCAACAGTTGCTACTACCAAGAAACTGGAGCTTCTTCACATGGACCTGTATTGTATCAAGGAACCTTCACATTCAGGGAAGCAGTACTTTCTGGTCATCATTGACGGCTATACTCACATGGTCTGGGTCCACTTCCTTTGGTACAAGTCTGAAGCTCCTGACATCATTCAGACATGGATTCGAATGATTGAGAATCGAACAGATCTGACAGTGAAGAAGATCAATACTGACAATGGTGGTGAATTTGTCAACCACACCCTGAAGCAGTTCTATGCTCTCAAGGGTATTATCCACCAGACAACTGTTCCAAAGACNGCAGGTCTGCCAGAATTGCTGTACGAAATCATCACATAGAAGAGATCTCTGATGAATCTGAGTTGGCCCTGGTCACAGCAGTCATGGATCCTACAAGTTTCAAGGATGCCATGAACAGCTCAGATGCAGTAGCTTGGTTCAAAGCAGCTACGGAGGAGATTGAGCAACTTCGCAAACATCAGACATGGACTCTTGTTCCCAGACCACCCGGTGTACCTGTAGTCACTCGCAAGTGGCTCTTCAAGAACAAGCTGGGTGCAGATGGTCAACCCACTCGTCGCAAAGCTCGCCTGGTTGCCAGAGGATATACCCAACAACTTGGTGTCAGCTACTCTGACACGTTCGCTCCAGTGGCAAAGCATTCCTCTATCCGCACGGTCCTTTCCCTTGCTGCAGGAGAGAACTGGCATCTTCATCAAATGGATGTTAAATCAGCATTCCTTAACGGAGATCTCAAAGACACAGTCTACATGACCCAACCAGAAGGCTTCATCCAACCAGGAGAAGAATACCTTGTCTGCCTACTCCACAAGTCTCTCTATGGACTTAAACAGGCACCAAGACAATGGAACAAGAAGATTCATGACTTCTTCTTAGCCCAGGATTTGACACGTCTCCATTCTGATCACTCAGTCTACATCAGGATTAACAGCAATTCCACACTGGGTGTCATCTTGTATGTGGACGACCTGATTGTTTTTGGGAGCTCTCTCCCCAACATTCTGTCCTTCAAGAAACAACTGTCCTCAACCTTTGAGATGACAGACATGGGACCACTCACCTACTACTTGGGGATACAAGTACAACAAGATGATCAACAACACACTNGAACTCTGGCACAAACGACTAGCGCACCTCAACTACAGCTCCATTGCAAAAATGTCCTCTCAGCAAGGAGCCCATGATCTCCCATCAAATCTGACCTCTGACAATTCCAGACCTCCATGTGCAGACTGCTTGGCAGGGAAACAACACAAGCACCCCTTCAACACCTACCCAACAGTTGCTACTACCAAGAAACTGGAGCTTCTTCACATGGACCTGTATTGTATCAAGGAACCTTCACATTCAGGGAAGCAGTACTTTCTGGTCATCATTGACGGCTATACTCACATGGTCTGGGTCCACTTCCTTTGGTACAAGTCTGAAGCTCCTGACATCATTCAGACATGGATTCGAATGATTGAGAATCGAACAGATCTGACAGTGAAGAAGATCAATACTGACAATGGTGGTGAATTTGTCAACCACACCCTGAAGCAGTTCTATGCTCTCAAGGGTATTATCCACCAGACAACTGTTCCAAAGACGCCAGAACAAAATGGTAAGGCTGAGAGGATTAACAGGACTCTACTTGAACGCGCTCGCACAATGCTACACACTGCGAACCTACCAACCCTCTTCTGGGCTGAAGCTATCTCCACACCAGCATACCTTACCAACAGGCTTCCATACAAGAAACTTCCTGCTGGGTGCACCACTCCATTCCAAGCATGGACTGGTCATAGACCAGCGTTTGGATACATAAGGATATTTGGGTGCACAGCCTATGCCTGGATACCAGCCAATGAACGCACCAAGCTTGAGGCCCACAACCGCAAGTGCCTCCNATCAGGATTAACAGCAATTCCACACTGGGTGTCATCTTGTATGTGGACGACCTGATTGTTTTTGGGAGCTCTCTCCCCAACATTCTGTCCTTCAAGAAACAACTGTCCTCAACTTTTGAGAGGACAGACATGGGACCACTCACCTACTGCTTGGGGATACAAGTACAACAAGATGATCAACAACACACTGTCCATATCAACCAGGGTTCATATGCTCAACCGGTGGCTGAAAAATTTGGACTTGGCAACTCTGCCAGCATCTCAACTCCTCTGGTTCCTCATCATGGACTCACAAAACCATACACGCCGGACATGGCTGCTGCACCTGCTGACATCAAGGCATTCCCCAGCATGGTAGGATCCTTGATGTACGCTTCAGTTGGCACCCGTCCTGATCTCTCCTATGCTGTCGGCATCCTCAGTCAAGGCTGCAAGGCTCCCACCAAAGATCACATTGTGGCAGCCAAGCGCTGCATCCGATACCTCCGCAGCACCTCCACCATGGCCATTCGCTATAGGAAAACAGAAGGGCCCCTTCGCATCGGTTACTGTGATGCAGACCTCTCAGGTGATCAGACCACAAGCAAATCCACCTCTGGGTATACATTCATCATCAATGGTGGACCAGTCAGCTGGCGGTCCAAAAAGCAATCTGTAGTCGCGTTGTCCTCCACTGAAGCAGAGTACATCTCTGAATCAGAATGCACGCGCGAAGCAGTCTGGCTTTGCATGTTCTTGGGTGAATTGGGCTTTGAACAACTGCATCCAACCCCAATTCTCTGCGACAACCAATGCGCTATTGCATTATCCGAGGATCCTGTTCTTCATGACAGGACCAAACATGTCCAACGCCAATACCATTACGTGGATGCCGTGGCTGAGGGTGAAGTCATCATGGAGTATGTCCCCACCCAGAAACAGGTCGCTGACATCCTCACTAAATCCCTGGACTCCAAGCAACATGCTTCTCTCTGTCAAAACATGGGTCTTCATCTCCTCTAACACTCCCACGATGCAAAAATGGAGGGGGGGAAGGGCCTAGTGTCATTTTTACCTCGTGAGAGTTGAGCGGCCTGAGACACCTGCCCTGCTGGCATGGTCAGGGCAAGAGTGGTTTCAGGACTTTGAGTGTTGTCTTGTGAAAAGATCTGAGACACCAACCCTGATGGTTGTGTGAGGATCAGTGAGTGAATGTGAGGATGAGTGCTCTCTCCCATCCCCTTCCTCTCTGTTCCTCTCTATCCCCTCCTTCCCATCTCCTTCTCTCTCTTTTGTGAGTCAAGAGGCCTGAGACACCTACCCTGATGGTATGGTGAGGGCATGAATAGCTGTGAGGCTGAGGTCCTTCTCTCTCTCTATCTCCCCCTCTCTCGTTTGGTGATTGCTTACAACCACACACATGCCACAGAAAACAAAAGCACAGACAATAGAACACATCCACACCTACAGGGAGGTTACCTCATGTTCCTTTCCTTACTGCTTTGCCTTGTCCAAAACTCCCCCTCTCAACATGTCACCTTCAGTTGTTGTACCCACATGTGTGCATCCCAATTCCTTTCCTCATCGCTTCTTTGTTCTCCACTACTCTGACTTCCTTATTCACTAATCCCCCTCTGGATCTCTTAGTAGACCTTGACACATACAGGGGGGAATGTTATAAATCATGTCTTATCTACTGACTTGTACTTCTTGTTATGTTGTCAAGGTCTACTGACTGAAGTCCAATAAAACAAAATTAAAACAGCCAAAGCAATAAGGCTAGGAGAGAGGTGGCCAGCCTCTCTCCTAACCTTCTACCTATCCTATTTTGTCTATTCCTATGGGAGCGGGGTCCGGTGAGAGATTATGGGCTGACCCGCTTGGGTGTCCCACTTATCCTAGCCCGGCCGCAGCTGGATGCTCATATCATTGGAACGTGCGCTACTTATTCCGGCACTAATAGCGCAAATCACGGAAGTGGCTTTGGAGGTCTGATCGGCGAGCGACGAGGGCGGAGGATGAGGACGTGGACAATCGATCGACAATGTGGCAGATCGATTGCCTCGATTGACCCACACCGTTGATCCATGTCCGGACTGGAGAAGAGGGAGGAGGACAGGGGCCGAGCGAGGACGCGCGAGGATCGCGCGATCTGTCACAACGGCATGAACCAGGACACGAACAAGGAGGACAGGGACTTCTCCCCTCACAAGACACCTCGCAAGACTTAGAATTTTTTCTAGATTACCAAGTGCAGGGACCAGGGACAGAACGTAGGAGGTAGAACTAGTACTTAGTCCAGTCTTGCATGTTAGACTTCTTTAGCTTCGTCTGTACTCGTTTCTTGACCATTTCAAGTGCGATTTGAAGCTCTGGATTCAACAAAGTCCCCTCTTGACTCTCAGTGCATTTCTACTGACTGAATGTCTGGAATAGGGATGAAAGTGTTAGATAGGTGGAGCTGGTATTCTCCACTGCACTACTTGGGTGCTCTAAGCTGTGAATATTTGTTGTTGCATGAAAGCAGAAGATATTCCTAGGTTGCAATTTTTCACAGGTACATGTCACTAACCATGACCAAAAGAATTTCACAGTGTGTGGTCAACGTTGAAAACTCATAACACGAGTCACAAATGGTCAGAAGGGGAAACAATGGGTTGGGAGCACTAGTTATCAACTAGCAAGTACAAAGACCTTCAACAAGCAGTGGCATTGTGTGGCTAGCGTGCACAGTGACCAACCAAAGGATGTATACGTCACTGAATATGACCGAAGAAGTCCACTATGTGTGGTCAACATTCACAACTCATAACACGAGTCAAAAATGGTCAGAGGGAGAGACAATGGTTTGGGAACCCTATGTATCAACTAGAAAGGACAAAGAACTTCAATACGTAGTGGCACAGTGTGGCCAATACGCACACCAAACAACCAAACTAGGCATATGTCACTGACCATGACCAGATAATTTCAATATGGATGGTCAACGTTCACCAACCATAACACGAGTCACAAACGGTCACAGTGGGAAACAATGGTCTGGGAATATCAGTTATCAACTAGCAAGTACAATGACCTTAAATCAGTAGTAGCAAGGTGTGGCTACCACGCACAATGACCGACCAAAGTAGGCATGTGTACCGCCTTTGACGAAAGAAGTCCGCTGTGTGTGGTCAACGTTGGCAACTCATACTACGAGTCACAAATGGTTAGAGGGGGAAACAATGGTTTGGGAATACCAAGTATCCAATAGCAAGTACAAGGAGCTTCATTAAGTTGTGGCACGGTGTGGATACAATGCACGATGACCAACCAAAGTGGGCATATATTACTGACCATGATCGAATGATGTCACTAAGTGTGGTAAACTTTGAAAACTCATAACACGAGTCAGAAATGGTCAGAGTGGAAGATACTGGTTTGTGAATACTAGTTATCGACTAGCAGGTACAAATACCTTCAATATGTAGTGGCACAGTGTGGCTACAATGTACAATGACCAACCAAAGTATGCATATGTCACAGACCATGATCAACGAATTCCACTTCATGTGGTCAACGTTGACAACTCACAACACGTGTCACTAATAGTCAGAGGGGGGTAACAATGGTTTGGGAACACTAGCTATCAACTAGAAAGCACACCACCGTCAATACGTAGTCACACGGCATGGTAACCACGTATAGTGACAAACCAAACTAGGCATATGTCACTAACCATGACCAACGAATTTCAACATGGGTGCTAAACATTCACAACCCATAACATGAGTCACAAATGGTCAGAGGGGGGAAACAACGGTTTCAAAACACTATGCATCTTCTAGCAAGTACAAAGATCTTTCGTATGTATTGGCACGGTGTGGCTACCGTGCACAATGATCTACCCAAGTAGGCATACATCACTTCTCATGACCAAAGACGTTTAGTGTGTGTGGTCAACGTTCACAACTCATAATACAAGTCACAAATGGGCAGAGGGAGAAACAATGGTTTGGAAATACTCGGTATCGACTAGCAAGTACAAAGACATTTGATAAGTGGTAGCACGGCATGGCTACCATGCACAATGACGAACCAAAGTATGCTTGTGTCACTGAATATCATAAAAAGAGTTTCACTGTGTGTAGTCAACTTTCCTTCTTACGGCTGGTCAATCGGAGCAATGGTTGAGAAGTTATTCAAGCTCGAAATTGCAAAATTTGACATTCCGTCTGCGTCCATTTTTTTTTATTAAACTAACTTTGTTATTATTCAGAATTTGAAAAACTACCCTCTAATCCTACACCCCCTTATTTTATGCCCTCTACCCATAGGAAACCCTATAATGTCATTTGGACATCATATCGGCGGCTGGCGGCTGGCCGGCCGGTGGCCGGCCGGTCGCTTGGCCGGCCGCTGGCCGTCCAGCCGGCCGGCAGCGAGCTGGCCGACGGCCAGCGAACTGCTGGCCGCCGGCCAGCCCTCGCTGACGCGAGGGGTGGTGCGCAACCACCCCTCGCATCAGCGAGGAGGGAGGGCCGAACTGGCCCTCCCGCTACATCTCAACTAGAAAGCACAAATACCTTCAATACGTAGTGGCACGGCGTGGTAACCATGTACAGTGACAAACCAAAGTAGGTATATGTTACTAACCATGACCAAACGAATTTCACAGTGTGTGATCAACGTTGAAAACTGCATGTGCGCTTGCACATGGCATGTGGCAAACAGGGCAGAGCAGGGGCTGGGAAGGTGTGGGGATAGGACATAAAAGAGAGCATGGAGGAAGGAGGAGAAGAAGGATGAGGACGAGGACGAGGACAAGGACGAGGATGAGGAGGAGGAGGAAGAGGAGGAGGAGGAGGAGGAGGAGGAGGAGGTGGATGAGGAGGAGGAGTCAAGGAGGGAGGAGGAGAAGGAGAAGAAGGGGCAGGAGGAAGAGGAAGAGGAGGAGGAGGCATGGGAGGAGGAGCAAGAGGGGGAGGGGAAGGAGGAAGAGGA
>SZWC01000432.1:320620-374997 GCA_023375785.1 Penium margaritaceum
AAGCCCAAGACAAATGGAGCAAGCCAAAAGCAACTGGAGGAAGACCAAGACAACTGGAGCAAGTCCAAGACAACTGGATCAAACCCCAGACAATCGGAGCAAGTTCAAGACAGTTGGAGCAAGGCTATGAGAACTGGAGCAATCCAAAGACAACGGGAATACGCCAAAGACAACTGGAGCAAATCCAGGACAATTGGAGCAAGCCCAAGACAACTGGTGCAAGCCGGATACAACTGAAACAAGGCCAAGACAACTAGAGCAAGCCCAAGAAAACTGGAGAAAGCCCAAGACAACAGGAACAGGCCCAAGAAAACTGGAGCAAGCCTAAGACAACTTAAGTAAGGCCAAGACAACTGGAGCAAGGCCAAGACAACTGGATCAAACCAAATACAACTGACGCAAGCCCAAGACAGATGGAGCAATCCCAAGACTGCTGGAACAAGGCCAAGACAACTGGAGCAAGATCAAGAAAACAGGAGCAATCCCAAGACAAATGAAGCAAGTTCAAGACAACTGGAGCAAGGCCAAAACAACAGGAGCAAGGGCAAGAAAACAGGAGCAATCCCAAGACAATTGCAGCAAGCCCAAGACAACTAGAGCATAACAGGACAACTGGAGCATGCAGAAGACAACTAGAGCATGGACAAGACAACTAGAGTAAGGTCAAGCCAACCAGAGCAAGCCCAAGACAATTGCAGCAGGCCCAAGACAAGTGGAGCAAGGCGAAGACAACTGGAGCAAGGCCAAGACAACTGGAGCAAGGCAAAGACAGTTCTAGCAAGCCCAAGAAAAATGGTGCAAGGCCAAGACATATCAAGGAAGCCAAAAACAACAAGAGCAAGCCCAAGACAAGTGGGGCAAGCCAAAACAACTGGAGCAAGCCGGATACAACTGAAGCAAGGCAAAGACAACTAGAGCAAGCCCAAGACAACCAGAGCAAACCCAAGACAAGTGCAGAAAACCCAAGAAAACTTAAGCAAGCCCAAGACAAGTGGAGCAAGGCCACAAAAACTGGTTCAAGGCCAAGACAACAGGACCAAGGCCATAAAAAATGGAGCAAGGCCAAGAAAACATGAGCAAGCTCAAAACAACTGAAGCAAGCGCAAGACACCTGGAGCAAGCCCAAGACAACTGGAGGAAGGCCAGGAAAACTGGAGTAAGCACAAGACAACTGGAGCAAGCCCAAGACAATTGGAGAAAGGCCAATACAACTGGAGCAAGCCGAAGACAACTGAAGCAAGCCCAAGACAATTGAAGCAAGCCGAAGACAATTGGAGCAACCCCAAGACATCTGGAGCAAGGCCAAGAAAACTGGAGCAAGTCAAAGACAACTGGAGCAATGCCAAGAGAACAGGAGCAAGCCCAAGAAAACTGGAGCAAGGGCAAGACACCAAGAGCAAGCCCAAGTCACCTGGAGGAAGCCAAAAACACATGTAGCAAGGCCAGGACAACTGGAGCAAGAACAAGGCAACTGGAGGAAGCCCAAGACAACAAAAGCAAGGCCAAGACAACTGTAGTTTGCCCAAGACAACTGGAGCAAGACCAAGACAATTAGAGCAGGCCTAAGACACCTACAGAAAGGCCAAGACAAGTGGATCAAGGCCAAGACAACAAGAGCAAGGCCAAAAGAACTGGAGCAAGGCCAAGACAACTGGAGCAAGCCCAAGACAACTGGAGCAGGGCCAAGACAACTCGAGCAAGCCTAAGACAATTAGAGATAGCCCAAGACAACTGGGGTAAGCACAAGACAGTTGGAGCATGCCAAAGACAACTGGGGGGCCAAGACACCTGAAGCAACCCGAAGACAACTGGAGCAAGCTGCAGACAACTGGAGCAATTCCATGAAAGCTAGAGCAAGTCTAAGACAACTGGAGCAAGCCAAAGACAACTGTAGCAAAGCCAAGACGATTGGAGCAAGCCCACGACAACTGGAGCAGGCCTGATACAACTGGAGCAAGGCCAAATCAACTGGAGTACGCCCAAGACAACTGGATCAAGCCCAAGACAATTGGGCCAAGCCCAAGACAACTGGAGCAAGGCCAAGACAGATGGAGCAATCCCAAGACATCTAACGCAAACCTAAGGAAACTGGAGCAATCCCAAGACAACTAGGGAAAGGCCAAGACAGATGGAGCAAGCCCAAGAGTACTAGAGCAAGGCCAAGATAACTGGAGCAAACCAAAGACAACAGGAGCAAGCCCAAGACAGCTTGGGCAAGCCCAAATCAACTTGAGTAAGCCTGCGACAAAAGGAACAAGGCCAAGCATCCTGGAGCAATCCCAAGACAACTGGAGCAAGCCCAAGAAAACTGGAGCAAGCCCAGGAAACTGGAACAAGGCGAAGACAGCTGGAGCAAGCCCACGACACCTTGAGCAAGAAAAAAAACCAAGAGAAAGGCCAAGACAACTGGAGCAAGGCCAAGATAACTGGAGCAGGCCCAAGACAACTGGAGTAAACCCAAAACAACTGGATCAGGCCAACGACAACTGGAGCAAGGCCAAAAAAACTGGAGCAAGCACAAGACAACTTGAGGAAGGCTAAGACAATTGGAGCAAGGCAAAGGCAGCCGTTGCAAGCCCAAGAAAACTGGAGCAAGGAAAAGACAAATCAAGGAAACCCAATAGTACTAGAGCAAGCCCAATATAACTCAGTCTAGCCGAAGACAACTAGAGCAAGCTGGATACAACTTGAAGAAGGCCAAGGCAACTGGAGCAAGCCCAAGACAGCTAGAGTAAGCCCAAGAGAACTGGAGGAAGGCCAAGACAGCCAGAGCAAGGTGAAGACAATTGGATCAAGCTCAAGAAAACTGGAGTAAGACAAAGACAACTGGAGCAAGCCCAAGACACTTGGAGCAAGCCCAAAACATCTAAAGCAAAGCCAAGACAACTGGAGCGAGGCCAAGAAGAGTGGAGCAATCTCAAGACAACTGGAGCAAGCCCATGACAACTAGAGCAAGGCCAAGACAACAGGAGCAAGCCTAAGACAACAGGAGCAAGACCAAGACAAGTGGAGTAAGCCCAAGCCAACTGGAGCAAGGCCAAAACCACTGGAGCAAGGCCAAGAAAACTGGATGAGGGCCAAGAGGGGTGGATCATGCCCAAGACAAGTGGACCAAGCCCAAGACAAATGCAGCAAGACTTAGACAGTTGGAGCAAGGGCAAAACAACTGGAGCAAGCCCAAGACAACTGGAGCAAAGACAAGACATCTGGAGCAAGCCCAAGAAAAGTGGAGCAGGGCAAAGACAACTCGAGCAAGCCCAAGACATTTAGAGCAAGCCCAAGACAACTGGGGCAAGCCCAAGACAACTGGAGCAACCCTAAGACAGCTGGAGAAAGGCCAAGACAACTGAAGCAAGTCCTAGACAACTGGAGCAAGCCAAAGACAAGTTGAGGAAGCCCAATTAAACTGGAGCAAGGCCAAGATAACTAGAGCAGGTTAAGACACCTAGAGCAAGCCTAAAACAAGTGGAGCAAGGCCAAGACACCTGGAGCAATGCCAAGACAACTCAAGTTAGCCCAAGACAACTGGAGCAAGTCTTAGACAACTGGAGCAAGGCCAAAACAATTGGAGCAAGCCCAAGACAACCGGAGCAAGCCCAAGACAACTGGAGCAAGACCAAAACAACTGGAGCAAGCCCAAGACAACTGGAGCAAGGCCAAGACAGCTAGAGCAAGGCCAAGACAACTGGAGCAAGCCCAAGACAACTGGAGCAAGTTCAGGACAACTGGAGCAAGACCAAGAAACATTAAGCAAGCCCAAGACAACTGGAGAAGGCCTAAGACAACTGGAGCAAGCCCAAGACAACTGGAGCAAGTTCAGGACAACTGGAGCAAGACCAAGAAACATTAAGCAAGCCCAAGACAACTGGAGAAGGCCTAAGACAACTGGAGCAAGCCCAAGACAACTGGAGCAAGTTCAGGACAACTGGAGCAAGACCAAGAAACATTAAGCAAGCCCAAGACAACTGGAGAAGGCCTAAGACAACTGGAGCAAGCCCAAGACAACTGGAGCAAGTTCAGGACAACTGGAGCAAGACCAAGAAACATTAAGCAAGCCCAAGACAACTGGAGAAGGCCTAAGACAACTGGAGCAAGCCCAAGACAACTGGAGCAAGTTCAGGACAACTGGAGCAAGACCAAGAAACATTAAGCAAGCCCAAGACAACTGGAGAAGGCCTAAGACAACTGGAGCAAGCCCAAGACAACTGGAGCAAGTTCAGGACAACTGGAGCAAGACCAAGAAACATTAAGCAAGCCCAAGACAACTGGAGAAGGCCTAAGACAACTGGAGCAAGCCCAAGACAACTGGAGCAAGTTCAGGACAACTGGAGCAAGACCAAGAAACATTAAGCAAGCCCAAGACAACTGGAGAAGGCCTAAGACAACTGGAGCAAGCCCAAGACAACTGGAGCAAGTTCAGGACAACTGGAGCAAGACCAAGAAACATTAAGCAAGCCCAAGACAACTGGAGAAGGCCTAAGACAACTGGAGCAAGCCCAAGACAACTGGAGCAAGTTCAGGACAACTGGAGCAAGACCAAGAAACATTAAGCAAGCCCAAGACAACTGGAGAAGGCCTAAGACAACTGGAGCAAGCCCAAGACAACTGGAGCAAGTTCAGGACAACTGGAGCAAGACCAAGAAACATTAAGCAAGCCCAAGACAACTGGAGAAGGCCTAAGACAACTGGAGCAAGCCCAAGACAACTGGAGCAAGTTCAGGACAACTGGAGCAAGACCAAGAAACATTAAGCAAGCCCAAGACAACTGGAGAAGGCCTAAGACAACTGGAGCAAGCCCAAGACAACTGGAGCAAGTTCAGGACAACTGGAGCAAGACCAAGAAACATTAAGCAAGCCCAAGACAACTGGAGAAGGCCTAAGACAACTGGAGCAAGCCCAAGACAACTGGAGCAAGTTCAGGACAACTGGAGCAAGACCAAGAAACATTAAGCAAGCCCAAGACAACTGGAGAAGGCCTAAGACAACTGGAGCAAGCCCAAGACAACTGGAGCAAGTTCAGGACAACTGGAGCAAGACCAAGAAACATTAAGCAAGCCCAAGACAACTGGAGAAGGCCTAAGACAACTGGAGCAAGCCCAAGACAACTGGAGCAAGTTCAGGACAACTGGAGCAAGACCAAGAAACATTAAGCAAGCCCAAGACAACTGGAGAAGGCCTAAGACAACTGGAGCAAGCCCAAGACAACTGGAGCAAGCCCAAGACACCTGGAGCAGGCCCAAGACAACTGGAGCAAGGCCAAGACAGCTAGAGCAAGGCCAAGACAACTGGAGCAAGCCTAAGACAACTTGAGCAAGGCCAAGACAACTGGAGCAAGACCACAACAACTGGAGCAAGCCCAAGACAACTGGAGCAAGCCCACGAAAACTGGAGCAAGGCCAAGACAAGTGGAGTAAGTCCAAGAGAACTGGAGCAAGCCAAAGACAACTGGAGCAATTCTAAGACAACTAGAGCAACGCCAAGACAACTGCGGCAAGCCAAAGACAACTGGAGAGAGCCCAAGAGATCTGTAGCAAGGCCAAGAAATCTGGGAGCAACCCAAAACAACAAGAGCAAGCCCAGGACAACTCAAATAAGCCAAAAACAGCTGGAGCAAGGCCAAGATCATTGGATCAAAGCCAAGACAACTGGAGAAAGCCCAAGACATATAGGACAGGCCCAATCCAACTGGATCTAGGCCAAGACACAACTGAAGCAAGGCCAAGATAACTGGATCAAGGCAAAGACAACGGAGGCAATGCCAAGACAGCTCAAGCAAGCCGAAGACAACTGGAGCAAGGCCAAGATTACTAGAGCAAGCCCAAGACAACTGGACCAAGACCAAGACAACTGGGGGAATCCCAAGATAAATGGAGCAAGCGTAAGAGAACTGGAGGAAGCCAAATACAACTGGAGCAAGCCCAAGACAACTGGAGCAAGTTCAGGACAACTGGAGCAAGACCAAGAAACATTAAGCAAGCCCAAGACAACTGGAGAAGGCCTAAGACAACTGGAGCAGGCCCAGGACAACTCGAGCAAGGCCAAGACAACTGGAGCAAGGCCAAGACAATTGGAGCAAGCCCAAGACAACTAGAGCAAGCCCAAGACAACTGCAGCAAGGCAAAGACAACTGGAGCAAGGGCAAGACAACTAGAGCAAGGCCAAGACAACTGGATCAAAGCCAAGACCATTGGAGCAAGCCCAAGACAACTTGGGCAGGCCCAATCCAACTGGATCTAGGCCAAAACACAACTGAAGCAAGGGTAAGACAACTGGAGCAAGGCGAAGACAATAGGAGCAATGCGAAGACAGCTGGAGCGAGTCGAAGACAACTGGAGCAAGGCCAAGACAACTAGAGCAAGCCCAGGACATTGGACCAAGACCAATACAACGGGGGAAATCCCAAGACAACTGGAGCAAGCCTAAGAGAACTGGAGCAAGCCAAATACAACTGGAGCAAGCCCATGACAACTGGAGCAAGCCCAGGACAACTGGAGCAAGACCAAGAATTATTGAGCAAGCCCAAGACAACTGGAGAAAGCCTAAGACAACTGGAGCAGGCCGAAGACAACTGGAGCAAGGCCAAGAGAACTGGAGCAAGGCCAAGACCACCGCAGCAAGCCCAAGAGAACTGGAGCAGGCCCAAGACAACTTGAGCAAGGCCGAGACAACTGGAGCAAGGCCAAGACAACTGGAGCAAGGCCAAGACAACTGGAGCAAGGCCAAGACAGCTGGAGCAAGTCCACGACAACTGGAGCAAGGCAGAGACAACTGGAGCAAGCAAAAGACTACTGGAGCAAGCCAAAGAAAACTGGGACAAGCCCAGAACAACTGGATAAAACCTAAGACAACTGGAGAAAGGCCAGGAATTCTGGAGCAATCCCAAGACAGCTGGAGCAAGCTATAGACTGTTGGAATATTGAAGTGACCAATGACAAAATACCTCGGATAATCTGAGCTCTGAATAAGGTGCAGGTTCTGTGCCGGGCTAGCACGAACCCCCTCGCCAATGGATTGTCAGTCACGATCAAGGACCCAAAGGTGAGTCGCCCCTAATAACTGCGCCCACGTCGCAACCGCGTTTATGTAGCAGAAAAGAAGTTGTTGCTCTCATTTAATCGTATTCTGTGATATATTTCCGAGGATGTTCAATCCCTCAAGATTTACCAGAACAGTTCTTTGCATCGTGTTCCCTTTGGTTTTCCGGCTTCACCGCCGCGTCTTTTCCCTGCTCGCATCTTGCACATCCTGCTTTCGCCAACCACTCTCACCTTGGAGCTCTTCGCTCAGTCACTCTTCGCCCAAGGACCTGCCGACCCATCACTCACTTTTCCCTTGCTCTCTCTCACTAGCTCTTCTCTACCTTGCGTCCTCGGCACCTCGCCCTTTCTCAAGATCGGCAACTAACTCCTCAAGCCGCTCATGCCTTTCTTCTTGCGTCATCACACTGATGCAGCTGTGCATGTTCCGTTGCTTCTTCTTGCTTCTGCTATTGCCACTCTTGTATTCTTGCATTCTTTTGACATGGCATCAGAGCACCAGGCAACATCACCTGGTGCCCCATGACCCAGTAATCTCTCTGCCGCTGCCATCGCTTTACTTCCCTTATCTTCATTCCTCCCCTACTGCCACTGCCACTTCTCGTCTCTTCGCTCCGCCTGTAGCTGACATCAGCAGTACCGCTTGAAGTGCTCCTGGATTTGAAGAAACTTCTTGTCTTCTTGATAAAGCCCTGTGCCCATCCTGTACCCACGGCTGACAATTGGCAAATCGGCATCCGCAACAGCCGAAAGCAGCTCTTGAGCCAGCAATCTGCCCTTGTCTTCCTGCAAGCTTCCTGCCGCTCACTATTTGTCACGTTTCATCACCCGAGCTCCCGCAAGTGCTTCTGCCTTCTTCATCTTCCTCATCAGCATCATCTTCTATATCCGCCTTATCTACCTCAGCTCTCTCGTGCCCGTCGCCTCAAGTCACCCTCTCGCGTTACCTCTGCTCATCGTCAACCAGCAGTTTTGCCTTCCGCCACCAAGATATCGGACAACACCAGTCTTCCTGTCCGTTGGTCTCGGGCCAACTGGAGAACAAGCCGTCAGTCTCCTGATCCACGGACCAGCATCGCTGCCCATCTCACGACTTGCTCCACTGCAGTGAACCTCCTCCTGCTGTCAAGATATTGGACACCACCAGTCTTCCTACCCGTTGGTTTTGGGGCAACTGGGGAACAAGCCGTGACTCTCCTGACAACAAAAGAACTGGTTGCCTCGCCCTGCGCCCACTACCGCTTCTGCCCGCTCTGTCACCCGCACTCCACTACAACTCCTCTTATTGCATCATCAACACCCTCCTCCTACTGAACTCGCCTCGCCATGAGCCTCTGCGCATCGTCCTCACTGGCTGTCATCATCCGTCGCCTTCTTCAGCCTACCTCTGCATCAACGTCAGCTTCGTCCTCATCAGCATTGCTCCACATCGCACGTGGTTTTGCCCCTGCACCCACTCAATCATCAATCGTTCCTCTGCTTTCCGCGTTGCTATCTGCTTAGCACAAGGATCCGCCCAGTCGCATCACACGTTCCGCGACGACCTGCACCCATGCCGAAACTTCCGCAGCGCTCGTGGTTTTGCCCTTGCGCCCACTTCCCCATCAGCAACTTCTATTTCATCAGCAATGATGAGCATCTACTGCTAGCACAAGGATCTGCACGAGCTAGCTACCCGCTTCACAGCAGCCTACACCCACACCAGTAGCAGATTTTTCGTGGTGAATCGGCAATCGCCTTCCCCTTCCCGCATCCTACTCCCCTATTTAGTAGTGCACGAGGTTTCACCCCTGCGCCCACTCCATTATCCACCGCGCTTCCGCCGTCATCCGCTTTCATCACATGCTCGGCACAAGGATTCGCCCGGTTGCATCGCTTGTCTTGCGACGACCTACGCCCAGACCGATATCTCAGCAGCGCATGTGGTTTCACCCCTGCGCCCAGTCCGCCATCCTCTTTTCCTCTACCTTCATCATCATCCATTACCAAGCCCCAGCCCTCAGATGATATGGCTCTCTACCCTTCTCATTCCCTCACACAAGGATCTGCCTGGTAGCACTACCCTTCTCGCAGTCACCTGTGTCCTTTCCACTCTCCAGGATCAGCAAATTGCACTCTCTTGCTAGAGCATCGGAAAACTCTAGTCACCCTGCTGTTCAGACTTGAGCACACTGGAGCACAAGCCGTCACTCCTCTAGTGAAAGAACTCCTTCTTCACAACTACTTCCTCTTGCAACCACCACATCTTCCCCCACCAGCACCTGCATTCTTAGTCAAAGCAACTCGATGAAAGCATCATCTGAAATCCACTGGAACCCGACACCACCCGTTTCCCTGCTTGATTAAGCTAACCGGTGGAACAAGCCGCTGTATCCGTGGAGCTGGTTGCTTGAATCTCGGAGCTTTGCTACATTTCCCTGGACTCAACAAGGTCACTGTGACAGAGCCCTCTTCAGTGTGGCGTGGTGGCAGCGCCCTCCTTTATTGCATCTCCAGGAGCTAGCACCCTCACCATCTCCATCATCTCCATCAACACCCCTCTATGGGATCATACCAAGGAGAATGAGCTCTTGGCGGTATCCCCTTGGATCAGCACCCTCATCAAGGCTATCTTGACAGAAGGCCTCGATGAATCATCGGTTCCTCTCGGCACTTTGTACACTGGAGTAGATCATGAGGAACAATCAGCCACTGCCCTTGTTTGTGTTCCACCATCAATGAAACCGATGTACCTCATTGATTATTCATGACTTGACAAGGCACTGACTGATCTTGTTACTCATCTTCCAGAGTGCCTACGGTATTCCCCCCAACTGCACATGAAAAGAGATGGTTCCACAAACGACCATCAATGGAGAGTTGAGCTACTACTCAATCTGGGGAGACTCCAACTTCCCAAGTTCAATCTCCGGCTGGTACTTATTTGTCTCCTCAACTCCATATTCCTTCTTGGTACGGACTGGGTCAAAGCACTCTTCAAGAAGGCGCTCAACCTCACAACCCATCACTCTCTTCACCCACTCATCCCCCAACCACACGAAGGCTTCTCAGAGACCTGGCAAATCCTGTATCTGACATGTGCTCCATATTCTCACCACTGTTGACTTCAGGGGGACTGTCAGAATATTGAAGTGAACACTGACATCATCCCTTGGATAATCCGAGCTCTGAATAATGTTCAGATTCTGTACCGGGCCAGCTTGAACCCCCTTGCCAACAAATTGTCGGTCACGATCGAGGACCCAGAGGCGAGCTGGCCCAAATAACAGCGCCCACATCACAATCACGTCGTGCTAGCTGAAATGGAGCCGTTGCTTTCATTTTGTCCTTTTCTGTGATTTATTACCGAGGATGTTCATTCCCTCAAGGTTAACCAGATCAGTTCTTCGCATCCTGTTCCCTTTGGTTCCACAACTTCGCCGCCGTGTCTTCACCCTGCTCGCACCTTGCCCATCCTGCCTACGCCAACCACTCTCACCTTGCAGCTCTTCGCTCCGTCACTCTTCGCCCAAGGACCTGCGGACCCATCACTCATTTTGCCCTTGCTCTCTCTCACTAGCTCTTGTCTACCTTACATCCTCGGCACCTCGCCCTTTCTCAAGATCTGCAACTAACTCCTCAGGCCGCTCATGCCTTTCTGCTTCCGTCATCGCACTGATGCACTTGTGCACCTTCCATTGCTTCTCCTTGCTTCTACCATTGCTGTTCTCACTCTTGTATTCTTCTGACAAAGACAACAGGAGCAAGCCCAAGACAACAGGGGCAATCTCAAGACAACTGGAGAAAGCCTAAGATAACTGGACCAAGGCCAAGCAGTCTGGAACAAGACCAAGACAACTAGAGCAAGCCGAAGACAACTGGAGCAAGCACAAGAAAATTGGAGCAAGGCCAAGACAACTGGAGCAAGCCCAAGACACCTGAAGCCAGCCGAAAACATCTGGACCAATGCCGAGACAACTGGAGCAAGGCCAAGATAACTGGAGAAAGCCCAAGACAACTGGACCAAGCCCAAGAAAACTGAAGCAAGTCCAAGACAACTAGAGCAAGGCCAAGACAACTGGAGTAATCCCACGACAAATAGAGGACGCCAAAGAAAACTAAACCAAGGCCAAGACAATGGGAGCAAGGCCAAGAAAACTAGAGCAATCCCAAGACAACTGGAGCAAGCCCAAGACAACTAGAGCGGCCAGAAACAACTGGAGCAGGGCCAAGACAACTCGAGCAAGGCCAAGACAACTGGAGTAAGGCCAAGACAACTGGAGCAGGCCTAAGACAACTAGATCAAGGCTAAGACAACTGGAGCAAGGCTAAGACATCTGGAGCAAGGCCAAGACAACTGGAGCAAGGCCATAACAGCTGTGGCTAGTCCAAGACAACTGAAGCAAGGCCAAGACAAATTGAGAAAACCCAAGGCACCTAGACCAAGCCCAAGACATCTCAGGCAAGCCCAAGACAACAAGAGCAAGCTTGACGCAACTAGAGCAAGGCCAAGACAAATTGAGAAAACCCAAGGCACCTAGACCAAGCCCAAGACATCTCAGGCAAGCCCAAGACAACAAGAGCAAGCTTGACGCAACTAGAGCAAGGCCAAGACAACTGGAGCAAGCCCAAGAAAACTGGAGCAAGCCCAGGAAAATTGAAGGAGGGCCAAGAAAACTGGAACAAGGTCAAGACAACTGAAGAAAGCTCAAGACAACTTCAGCAAGACCAAGACAACTGGAACAAGCCCAAGACACCTGGAGCAATCCCACAACAACTTAACCAAGACCGAGATAACTTGAGCAAGGCCAAGACAACTGGAGCAAGCCCAAGACAACTGGGGCAAGTTGAAGACAACTGGATCCATTCCAAGACAACTGATGCAAGGCCGAGACAATAGGAGCTAGCCCTAGACAACTGGAGCAAGGCCAAAACAACTGGAGCAAGGCCAAGACAACTGGAGCAGGCCCAAGACAACTGGAGCAAGCCCAAGAAAACTGGAGCAAGGCCAAGGACACTGGAGCAAGCCCCGGACAACTGGAGCAAGGCCAAGACAACTGGAACAAGGCCAAGACAACTGGAGCAGGCCCAAGACAACTGGAGCAAGCCCTAGACAACTGGAGCAAGGCCAAGGACACTGGAGCAAGCCCCGGACAACTGGAGCAAGGCCAAGACAACTGGAACAAGGCCAAGACAACTGGAGCAGGCCCAAGACAACTGGAGCAAGCCCTAGACAACTGGAGCAAGGCCAAGGACACTGGAGCAAGCCCTAGACAAGCTGAGAAAGCACAAGACAACTGGAGCACGTCCAACACAACTAGAGTAAGGCCAAGACAACTGGAGCAAGGCCAAGAATTTGGGAGAAGGCTCAAGACAACAGGAGCAAGCCAAGACAACTGGAACAGACCCAAGAAAACTGGAGCAAGGCCAAGAGAACTGGAGCAAGGCCAAGACCACAGGAGCAAGGCCAAGACAACTGAAGCAAGCCCAATACTACAGGGGCAAGCCGAAGACAACTCGAGCAATCCTAAGACAACTGGAGCAAGGCCAAGACGACTGGAGCAAGCCTAAGACAACTGGAGGAAGCACAATACAACTGGTGCAAGGCCAAGACAACTGGAGGAAGACCAAGACAACTGGAGCGAACCCAAGACACCTGGAGCAAGCCCAAAACAACTGGTGCAAGGCCAAGACAACTGGAGCAAGGCCATGACAACAGGAGCAAGCGCAAGACAACTGGAGCAAGCCCAGGAGAACTGGAGCAATTCCAAGATAACTGGAGCAAGGAGGAGACAGCTGGAGCAAGCCCAAGAGAACTGGAGCAAGGCTAAGACAGCTAGAGCAATCCCAAGTCAACTGGAGCAGGGCCAAGACAACTCGACCAAGCCCAAGACAACTAGAGCAAGCCCAAGACAACTGGAGCAAGCCCAAGACAAATGGAGGAAGCCGAAGACAACTGGAGGAAGGCCAAGACAACTGGAGCAAGCCCCAGAAAACTGGAGCAAGTCCAAGACAGCTAGAGGAAGGCTAAGAATCCTGGAGCAAGCCAAAGACAACTGAAACATGTATACAATATAAAGTGACAAATACATCAAACGACAAATCTATAAAATGACAAGTTTACAATATTACAGATATATAAACAGACATTTAGATAACAAATATATAAAATGAAAAATAAAAAATGACAAATACGGAAAATGACAAATATGTAACATGAGAAATACGTAAAATGACAATTTTGTAACACGGAAAATTTACAGAGTGACAAATATGTAAAATGAAAAAGTTTCAATTTAAAAATATGTAAGAAAAAATATTTCACATGCAAATTTTATAAAA
This sequence comes from Penium margaritaceum, assembly GCA_023375785.1. Classification (NCBI taxonomy): domain Eukaryota; kingdom Viridiplantae; phylum Streptophyta; class Zygnematophyceae; order Desmidiales; family Peniaceae; genus Penium; species Penium margaritaceum. The sequence continues at coordinate 333,979 of SZWC01000432.1, forward strand.
TTACAAAATATATAGAATGACCAATATACAAAATGACAGATACACAGCATGAAAGACATACAAAGTGACGTACATACAAAGTGACAAATGTATAAAATGACAGGTATATAAAAAGACAAATACATCAAATTCTCAATATAAAAATGAAAAATATGTAAAACGAACAAATATAAGCTGAAAAATATGTAAAATGAAAAATATGTAGAATGACAAAATGTGTAAAATGAAAATATAGATAATGAAAAGTATAGAACGCAAAAACACTCCACAATGAAAGATATATAAAGTTAAAAATATGAACAGTTACTAATATATAAAAGGAGAAATATGTCTACCAAATTATATATAGAATAACAAATATATGAAGTGACAAATATCTCAAATGAAACATTTGTAAGATGAAAAATGAACCAAACAAAAAATGTAAAAGGGCATTTTGTAAAATGGCAAATATGTAAAAAGACAAATATGAAAAATGAAAGACATGTAAATCTAACTAATTTCTGAAATATTAAACATTTTTAATGAACATTATTTTACATGAAAACATTATTGAATTTAAAAATTTAAATATAACTAATGTCTGAAATAAAAAAAGTATGAAGTGACAAATATGTTAAATCACAAATTTTTACAATGCGGAAAATGTAACATAACAAATGTCAAAAATGAAAAATATGCAAAATCACAAATACATAAAATGATGAATATGAAAAACGACACATGTGTAGAATGCAAAATATGTAACTCGACAAATATGTAAAATGAGAAACATGTAAAACAACAAATATGTAACATGAAAGCTATGGAAAATGACAATTATGTAAAATGAAAATCATGTGAATGCCAAGTATTTAAAATAAAAACAATTTTAAATGAAAATCATGCAAAATAAAAAACAATATGTACAATGACAAATGTATGCATTGAAAAATATCTTAAATGACAAATATTTAAAACGTGAAATATGCAGAATGACAAGTACCTCAACTGACAAATATTTAAAATGACTTCAATGCAAATTTCCACAAATGTGAAATGAAACATGAATTGAATGCAAAATATAAAAACATAAATATATGGATGAAAATTATTTAAAATGACAAATATGTAAATTGACTAATATTGAATATGAAAAATATTTAAGATGACAAATTATTGCATCACAAACGGAAAACATGATAAAAATAGAAAATAACAAAGATGTAGAAACATAAAAAATGACAAATATGTAAATGGACAAGTAAACAAAATGAAAAGTATGGAAATGAAAAATATAGGAAATGTAAAGTATGTAATCTGACCAGTTTATAAAATGACAAATATTCTAAATGCAAAATATTTGAAATAACAAAGAAATGAAATGGCACGTATGCAAGATGAAAATTTGTGACATGAAAAAAATGAAAAATGAAAAAAATACAGAATGACACATGTATAAAATGCAAGATATGTAACATGACAAATGTGTAAAATTACAAATATATAAGATGTCAAATATGTAAAATGACGACTATGTACCATGACCAATTTAAATAGTTACAAGTTTTGAAAATGACAAATGTATGAAATGAAACAATATGAAAGAAAAAATGTAAAATTTACAAATATATTAAATGCAAAGTATGTAAAACAACAAATCTATAAAGTGAACAATATTTAGAATGAAAAATTTTCCAACTGAAAAATCTATAAAATGATTAATATGTAATCTGAAAAATATGTGAAGTGACAAATGTATTAAATGAGAAATATGTAAAGTGCCAAATATAGAAAATGACAAAACATATAAGATTACAAATATGTTAAGAGATAAAAATGTAAAATCACAAATATGTAAAATTACAAAAATATAACAAGGCCAAAACAACTGGAGCAAGCCTAAGACAACTGCGGGAAGCCGAAGACAACTGGAGCAAGCCCAAGAAAACTGGAGAAATACGAAGAGAACTGGAGCAAGCCCGAGAGACCTGGAGCAATCCCAAAGCAACTAGATCAAGGCCAACAAAACTGTAGCAAGGCCAATAAAACTGGAGCAAGACCAAGACAACTAGAGCAAGCCCAAGAAAACTGGAGCAAGGCCTAGACAACTGGAGCAAGTCCAAGACAGCTGGAGCAAGCCAAAGAAAACTGGAGCAAGCCAAAGATAATTGAAGCAAGGCCAAGACCCCTGAAGCAACCCCAAAACAACTGTAGCAAGGCGAAGACAACTGGAGCAAGCCTAAGACGACTGGAGCAAGCCCAAGACAACTGGAGCATGCCCAAGACAAGTGGACCAAGCCCAAGATAACTGGAGCAAGGTCAAGACAACTGGAGCAAGCCCAAGACAAATGGAGCAAGCCGAAGACAACTGGAGCAAGGCCAACAAATTTGGAGCAAGCCCAAGAGAACAGGAGCAAGCCTAAGACAATTGGAGAAATCCCAAGACAGCTTGAGAAAACCCAAGACAACTAGAGATAGGCCAAGACAACTAGAGCAAGGCCAAGACAACTGGAGCAAGGCCAAAACAACTAGGGCAAGGCCAAGACAGCTGGAGAAAACCCAAGACAACTAGAGATAGGCCAAGACAACTAGAGCAAGGCCAAGACAACTGGAGCAAGGCCAAAACAACTAGGGCAAGGCCAAGACAGATGGAGCAAGTCCAAGAGTACTGGAGCAAGGCCAATACAACTGGAGCAAGCCCAAGACAGCTGGAGCAAGCCCAAGACAACTGGGGCAAGCGCAAGACAACTGTAGCAAGCCTAAGACAGCTGGAGCAAGGCTAAGACCGCTGGAGAAAGCCCAAGAAAACTGCAGCAAGGCAAAGACAAATGGAGAAAGCCCAAGGCAACTAGAGCAAGTCCAACACAACTGGAGCAAGCCCTAGAGAACTGGATCAATTCCAACAGAGCTGGTGCAAGGCAAAGACAACTGGAGCAAGCCAAAGACAACTGGAGAAAGCCAAAGATAATTGGAGCAAGGCCAAGACCCCTGGTGCAAGCCAAACACAACAGGAGCAAGGCCAAGACAACTGGAGCAAGGCCAAGACAACTGGAGGAAGCCCAAGACAACTGGAGCAAGGCCAAGACAACTGGAGCAAGCCCAAGAAAACTGGAGCAAGCCCAAGACAACTGGAGCAAGCCCAAGACAAATGGAGCAAGACCAAGACAACTAGAGATGGGCCAAGACAACTAGAGCAAGGCCAAGTCAACTGGACCAAGGTAAAAACAACTAGGGCAAGGCCAAGACAGATGGAGCAAGCCCAAGACTACTGAAGCAAGGCCAAGACAACAGGAGCACGCCCAAGACAACTGGAGCAAGCCCAACACAACTGGGGCAAGCCCAAGACAACTGTAGCAAGCCTAAGACAATGAAAACTAAAGAGAGCTCAAGAAAACTGGAGCAAGGCGAAGACAACTGGAGCAAGCCCACGACACCTGGAGCAAACCGAAAACAACAGGAGCAAGGCCAAGACAACTAAAGCAAGCGCAAGACAACTGGGGCAAGTCCAAGACAAATGAAGCAAGTCGAAGACATCTATAGCAAGGCCAAAAAGTGAAGTAAGTGCAAGAAAACCAAAGCAAGACTAAGAAAACTGGAGCAAGGCCAAAAAAACTGGTGCAAGGCCAAGAAAAGTGGAGCTATCCCATGACAACTACAGCAAGCCCAAGACAACTGGAGAATTCCAAAAACAATTGGAGCAGGGCCAAGACAACTTGAGCAAGGCCAAGCCAACTAAAGCAAGTCCAAGACAACTGGAGCAGGGCCAAGACAACTGGAGCAAGGCCAAGATAAGTGGAGCAAGGCCAAGAAAACTGGAGCAAGGCCAAGACAACTGGAGCAAGGCCAAGATAGTTCTAGCAAGCCCAAGACAACTGGAGCAAGGCCAAGACAAATTGAGGAAGCCCAAGACAACCAGAGCAAGCCCAAGAACACTGGAGAAAGCCGAAGAAAACTGGAGCAAGGCCAAGACAACTAGAGCAAGGCCAAGACAACTGGAGCAAGGCCAAGACAAATTGAGGAAGCCCAAGACAACCAGAGCAAGCCCAAGAACACTGGAGAAAGCCGAAGAAAACTGGAGCAAGGCCAAGACAACTAGAGCAAGGCCAAGACAACTGGAGCAAGGCCAAGACAAATTGAGGAAGCCCAAGACAACCAGAGCAAGCCCAAGAACACTGGAGAAAGCCGAAGAAAACTGGAGCAAGGCCAAGACAACTAGAGCAAGGCCAAGACAACTGGAGCAAGGCCAAGATAAGTGGAGCAAGGCCAAGAAAACTGGAGCAAGGCCAAGACAACTGGAGCAAGGCCAAGATAGTTCTAGCAAGCCCAAGACAACTGGAGCAAGGCCAAGACAAATTGAGGAAGCCCAAGACAACCAGAGCAAGCCCAAAAACACTGGGGAAAGCCGAAGAAAACTGGAGCAACCCTAATACAACTAGAGCAAGGCCAAGACAACTGGAGCAAGCCCAAGACAACCGGAGGAGGCCCAAGACAACTGAAGCAAACCGAATACAACTGGAGCAAGCCCAAGACAAGTGGAGCAAGCCAAAGACAACTGGAGCACGGCCAAGACATCTGGAGCAAGGCCAAGATAACTGGAGCAAGCTCAAAACAACTGAAGCCATCCCAAGACAGCTGAAGCAAGTCCAAGACAACTGGAGCAAGCCCAAGAAAACTAGACCAAGCCCAAGAAAACTGGGGAAAGCCAAAGAAAACTGGAGCAAGCCTGATACAACTAGAGAAAAGCCAAGACAACTAGAGAAAGCCCAAGATAACTGGAGCAAGCCCAAGACAACTGGAGCAAACCAAATACAACTGGAGCAAGCCCAAGACAGCCCAAGACAACTGGAGCAAGTCCAAGACAACTGGAGCAAGTCCAAGACAACTGGAGCAAGGCCAAGACAACTGGAGCAAGCTCAAAACAACTAAAGCAATCCCAAGACAGCTGGAGCAAGTCCAAGACAACTAGAGCAAGGCCAAGACAAGTGGAGGAAGCACAAGACAACTGGAGCAAGCCCAAGACAACTGGAGCAAGGCCAAGACATCTGGAGCAAGGCCAAGACAACTGGAGCAAGGCCAAGACATCTGGAGCAAGGCCAAGACAACTGGAGCAAGCTCAAAACAACTAAAGCAATCCCAAGACAGCTGGAGCAAGTCCAAGACAACTAGAGCAAGGCCAAGACAAGTGGAGGAAGCACAAGACAACTGGAGCAAGCCCAAGACAACTTGAGCAATGCTCATACAATTGGAGCAAGCCCAAGACAACTGAAGCAAGCCCAAGACAATTGGAGCAAGCCCAAGACAATTGGACCAAGCCCAAGACATCTGTAGCACGGCCAAGAAAACTGGAGCAAGGCCAAGACATCTGGAACAAGGCCAAGACATCTGGAGCAAGGCCAAGACATTTGGAGCAAGGCCAAGACATCTGGAGCAAGCCCAAGACAACTGCGGCAAACCCAAGACAAGTAGTGCAAGCCTAAGGCAACTTGACCAGGGCCAATAAAACTGGAGCAAGCCCAAGACAACTGCAAAAAGGATGGGACTACTGAAGCAAGCCCATGAGAACTGTAGCAAGGCCAAGAAAACTGGAGCAAGCCCAAGACAACTGGAGCAAGCCCAAAACACCTGTAGCAAGTCAAAGACAACTGGAGCAAGGCCAAGCCAACTGGAGCAAGCCCAAGACAACTGGAGCAAGCCCAAGACATCTGGTTCAAGTCCAAGACAAATGGAGCAAGGCCAAACCAACTGGAGCAAGGCCAAGAAAACTGGAGTAAGGCCAAGAAAACTGGATCAAGGCCAAGAAAACTGGAGCAAGGCCAAGAAAACTGGAGCAAGCCCAAGACAACTGGAGCAGGCAAAAGACATCTGGAGCAAGGCCAAGTCCGTGCAACTCCTTATGCTTCCGTACAACTCTATGAAAATGGCTACAAATCCGTGCAACTCTGTACAACTCCGTACAACTCCATACAACTTTGTACAGCTCCGTACAACTCTGTACAACTCCGTGCAACTCTGTAGAACTCCGTTCAACTCACTCCATGCAACCCCATAAAACTCTGTACAACTCCGTACAATTGTGTCCAACTCTATACAACTCCGTACAACTCCATACAGCCCCGTAAAACTCCATACAACTTGCTACAGATTGCTACAACTTGTTACAACTCTATACTACCATGTACAAATATGTACCTTTCCATACAACTCTGTATAACTCCAAAAACCTCCGTACAACTCTGCACAGCTCTGTACAACTCCCTTCAACTCTTGAAACTCCATACAACTTTGTACAACTTTGTACAACTAAGTACAACTCCACATAACTCCGTACAACTCAGTAGAACTCTGAACAAATAGTAAAAACTCCATGCAACTTTGTACCACTGTGTGTAACTCTGTACCACTCTGTATAACTTAGCACAACTCTGTAAAACTCTATACAACCCAGTACAACTCCGTAGAACTCAGTACAACACTGTACAACTTAGCATTACTCTGTACAGCTCCATACAACTCCGTACAACTCCGTACAACTCCGTAAATCTCAGCACAACTCCATATAGCTCCGTACAACTCTGTACATTTACATAAAACTTTGCACAACTCTGTACAACTCTGTACAACTTGCTACAGCTCTGGACAACTCCGTGCAACAACGTACAACTCCGTAAAACTCTAAAATACTCTGAACAACTCCGTACAACACTATACAGCTCCACACAACTCCATATAACTTTGTCCAACTCCGTAAAACTCTGTATAGTTACGTACATCTCTCTACAACTCGTACATTTCCATACAACTTGCTACAACTCGGTACAGATCTATACCACTCCATAGAACTCCGCACAACTCCGTACAACTTTGTAAAACAAACTCCAACTTCATACCGCTCCGTACAACACCGTACAACTCTGTACAACTTTGTACAAATCTATACAAATCCATACAGCGCAGTACAATTTTGTACAACTCCGTACAACTTTATACAATTTGTTGCAACTTTGTACAACTCTGTGCAACTCCGTACAACTGTGTATAGCTGTGTAAAGCTCCATACAACTCCCTACAACTCTGTAACAGCTTATTGCAACTCCATACAAAGTTTTTACAACTTGCTTCAAATGCGTACAACTCTGTAGAACTCTGAAAAACTCTATAAAGCTTTGTACAACACTGTACGACTCCATACATCTCCATACAACTCTGTACTACTCCTTACAACTGCGTCCAATTCCGTACAACTCTGTACGTCTCCACAACATTTCTCACAACTCTGTACAACTCTTTGCAACTCTGTACAAATTGGTTCAACTCTGAAAATTCCATGAAACTGCATACAACTCAGTACAACTATGTAAAACTCACTAGAATATTGTACAACTCCGTACAACTCTGTACAAATCCGTACAACTCCATTAAACGCCGTAGAACTCCATAGAACTCCGTACAAAATTTTCACAATTTGCTACAAATTGGTTCAACTCCTTACAACTCATTACATCTCCGTACAACTCCATACATCTCCGTACAACTCCGTACAACACAATGAAGCTTTGTACAACTTTGTACAGATATGTACAACTCCGTACAACTCCTTGCAGATCCGTACAACTCCATACAACCCTGTACAATGCCATACAACTCCGTACAATTTGCTATAACACTGAACAACTCCATACAGCTCCATAAAACCGAGTGAAACCCTTCATAACTTCATAAGACTCCGTATCTCTCTATGGAAATTTGTACAACTCCATATACCTTGCTAAAATTCCATAAACGTCATTGCAGCTCACTACAACTCTGTAGAACTTTGTACAACTCTGCACAACTTGGTACAACTCTATACACGTCCGTACAACTCCGTACAACTCCTTGCAGATCCGTACAACTCCATACAACCCTGTACAATGCCATACAACTCCGTACAATTTGCTATAACACTGAACAACTCCATACAGCTCCATAAAACCGAGTGAAACCCTTCATAACTTCATAAGACTCCGTATCTCTCTATGGAAATTTGTACAACTCCATATACCTTGCTAAAATTCCATAAACGTCATTGCAGCTCACTACAACTCTGTAGAACTTTGTACAACTCTGCACAACTTGGTACAACTCTATACACGTCCGTACAACTCCGTACAACTCTGTAAAACTCCGTATAACTGCATACAATCCTGTACCACTCCGTACAGCGTCATCAAACTCCGTACAACTTTGAACAACTCCGTACAACTCCGTACAAATTTGTACAACTCTGTACAACTCCGTACAACTTTCAACAACTTGATACAACTCGCAAGAACTCTGTACAGCTCCTTACATCTATGTACAACTCTGTACGAATCCGTACAACTTGGTACAGCTCCGTACAACTCTGTAGAACTTCGTAAATTTTCATTCAACTACGTACAACTCCATACAACTCTGTAAAACACTGTAAAACTTTGTACAACTCTATATAAGTTTGTGCTGATTTCTACAACTCCGTAAGACTCATTACTTCTCAGTACAACCTCTTAAAACAGTGCAAATATTTGTACAACTTTGTATACCTCTGTATAAATGGCTACAACTGGGTACAACTCCGTAAAACTCCATAAAACTGCGTACAACACTTTATAATGTTTTCCAACTTTGTACAACTTGCTACTACCCCGTACAAATCTGTAGAGCTCCTTAAAACTCTGTACAGCTCTGTACAATCCTGTACAACTCTATTCAACTCTGTAAACCTCTGTATAGCTCCGTACAACACCGTACAACTCTGTACAACTCTGTACAGCACCGTACAACTCCATATAACTCCATACAGATCAATACAGCTGTGTACAACTCATACACATCCGTACAGCAATGTATAGCTACGTAAAACTCCATACAACTCCGTAAAAGTTGCTACATCTCCGTACCATTCGTTTCAGATCCATACAACTGCATACAACTCTGTATAACTTTGCACAACTCCAACAACTCCGTATAACTCTGGGCTTGCTCCAGTTGTCTCTGCCTTGCTCCAGTTGTCTTAGGTTTGCTCAATTTTTATTCAGCTTGCCCCCGTTTTTGTGGCCTTTCTCTAGCTGTCTTGGACTTGCTGGAGCTATCTTGGCCTTGCTCCAGTTGCCTTGGGCTTGCTCAAGCTGTCTTGGCCTTGCTCCAGTTGTCTTGGCCTTACTCCAGTTTTCTTAGCCATGCTCTAGTTGTCATGGCCTTTCTCCAGGTGTCTTGGGCCTGCTCCAGTTGTCTTGAGATTGCTTTACTTGTCTTGGCCTTGCTCACGTTGTCTTGGCCTTGCTCCAGTGGTCTTCGGCATGTTCCAGTTGTCTTGGGATTGCTCCAATTGTTTTGGGCTTGCTCTAGTTTTCTTGGCCTTGCTCTAGTTTTCTTGGCCTTGCTCTAGTTGTCTTGGCCTTGCTCCAGCTCACTTGGGCTTGTTCCAGTTGTCTTGGGCTTGATCCTCTTGCCTTGGCCTTGCTCCAGTTTTCTTGGACTGGCTCCAGGTGTCTAAGCCTTGCTACAGTTATCTTGGCAGTGCTCTAGTTTTCTTGGGCTTGCTCCAGTTGTCTTGGGCTTGCTCCAGTTGTTTTGGGTTTTCTCCAGTTGTCTTGGGCTTGCTCCAGTTGTCTTGGCCTTGCTCTAGTTCTCTTGAACTTGATCCAGTTGTCTTGAGTTTGCTCCAGTGGTCGTGGGCTTGCGCGAGTTGTCTTAAGCTTTCTGTATTATTCTTGGCCCTTTTCTAACTGTCTTGGCCTTGCTCTAGTTGTCTTGACCGTTCCATAGTTGTCTTTGGCTTGCTCCAGTTGTCTTGGGCTTGCTCCAGTTGTCTTGGCCTTGCTCCAGTTATCTTGGGCTTTTCCCAGCTGTCTTGGCCTTGCTCCACTTGTCTTGGCCTTGATCTAGTTGTCTTGACCTTGCTTCAGTTGTCTCGGGCCTGCTCCAGTTGTCTTGGACTTGCTCCAGTTGTCTTGGCCTTGCTTCAGATTTTTTGGCCTTCCTTATGTTGTCGTGGGCCTGCTCCAGTTGTCTTGGGCTTGCTTCACTTGTCCTGGGCTTGCTCGAGTTTTCTTAGCATTTCTCCAGTTGTTTTGGGCCTTCTCCAGTTCTCTTGGCATTGCTCCAGTTGTCTTGGCCTTGCTCCAGTTGTCTTGGCCTTGCTCCAGTTATTTTGGGCTTGCTCCAGGTTTCTTGGACTTGCTCCAGTTGTCTTGGCGTTTCTCAAGTTGTCTTGGGCTTGCTCTAGTTGTCTTGGGCTTGATCAAGTTGTCTTGTGCTTGCTTCAGTTGTATTGGCCTTGCTCCAATTGTGTTGGACTTTCTCCAGTTGTCTTGGCATTCCCCAGTTCTCTTGGGCTTTCTCCAGTTGTCTAGGGATTGCTCCAGTTGTCTTGTCCTTGCTCCAGTTACCTTGGGATTGCTTCAGAAGTTTTGGCCTTGCTCCAATTGTCTTGGCATTGCTCCATTTGTCTTGGCCTTGCTCCAGTTTTCTTGGCCTTTCTCCAGTTTTCTTGGGCCTGCTCCGGTTATCATGGGCTTGGTCCAGTTGCACATAGTTGAACGCAGTTGTACAGAGTTTTATGGAGTTTTACGAGGTGTACAGCGTTGTGCAGAGTTTTACAGAGTTGTACGGAGTGTTATGGAGTTGTATGGATTTGTAGCAAGTTGTGGAAACGTTGTATGGAGTGTTTTGGAGTTGTACAGAGTTGTATGGATTTGTATGAAGTTGTACGGAGCTATCCGTACGGAGTTTTATGAGGTTGAACATAGTTTTTTGGAGTTGTCAAATGTCAATTATATGAAATGACAAGTATATAAAATGGCAACTATGGAAACATACAAATGCATGAAATGAAAAACATATTAAAAGAGAAATGTATAAAATGACAAGTATACAATATGACACATACATAATCAGACAGATATATTATTTGGAGAATATGTAAAAAGAAAAATACATAAAATTGGAAATACGTAGAATGAAAAATATGTAGCATGAAGAATTTATAGAGTGAAAAATGTTTAAAATGACAAACATATAAGATGAAATGAATATGTAAGATACAAATTTACCAAACAACAAATATGTAGAATGACATATATATAATGAAAGAAAATTGACAGATACATAACATGAAAAATATACTAAATGAAAAATAGATGAAATGACAGGTATAAAGATATAAAATTACAAATAAGTCCAAAAGAAAAATATCGAAAACAGAAACATGTAAAATGACAAATATATATGATGACAACTATGTAAAACAAACAAAAATTAAAATGTCGAAATATGTAAATTGAAACCTTTTTAAAGGAACAAATATGTAATATGGAAAGAATCTAGGACACACATATAAAATTACGAATAATTAAACTGACTAGAATAAAAAATTAAATTGTTTTAAATAGACTAATATTTAAAATGTCAACAATACGAATTGATACGTTTTTTCAATGAAAATATGTAAAATGAAAAACTTTCAATATGAAAAATATGTAAACTGAAAATGTTTTAAGTTTTAATTACCAAATGTCGGATAAAAAATATATAAAGAAAGAATATGTTAAATCACAACCATTTAGAATGAAGAAAATATAAGATGAAAAACTTTACAATGAAAAATAAGAAGAATTAAAAATAAAAAATGATGAATATTCAAAAATGACAAATAGGTTGGATGGAAAGTATGTAAAATTACACAAATATTTCATGAAAATGTATAGGGTAACAATTATGTTAATAGAAAAAATGTAAAATGACAAATATTGAAACGCCAAATATATAACATTAAACAATATGTAATGTGACGGGAATGTAAAATGAAAGACATAAAAATATACAAATGTTTAAACTGCCAAATATTTGAAATTACTATTATGGAAAAAGAAAAATATGTATTATAAAAAATGTATAACATTAAACATATTTATTATTTTAAATATGTGAAACGGAAAATATGGAAAATGAAAAATATTTCAACTGAACAATATGTAAGAATACAAATATACAGAATGACAGATATGTAAAATGACATATATGTATAATTACAAAAAAGAAAAATGAAACATATGTAAAATGACATATATGTAAGATCACAATTATGTAACATGAACAATTTCTAAAGTGACAATTTTGTAAAATAAAAAATATATCAAATGAAAAATATTTACAAATATATAAATCAAATGATAAGTATACTAAATGAAAAATATAAAAATGAAAGATACATAACATGACAGAGGTATAAAATGACGAATATATGAAATGAAAAATTTATAAAATGACAAGCATGTAAAATGAAAAATACGAAAAGTAAACAGTATTCAAATGACAAATATGTAAGATGATACATATGAAAATTGAGAATATGTCAGCTGAAAGTTTTATAAAATGAGAAATATATAGTGACATATTGGAAATGGCAAATTAAATAAGATGACAAGTATATAAAATGATAATTATGTAAAATGACAAACATGTAAAATGACAAATGTATAACAATGCCAAGACAACTGGAGCAAGCTCAAGACAACCGGAGCAAGCCCAAGACAACTAGAGCAAGCCCAAGACAACTAGAGCAAGCCAAAGAAAACTGCAGCAAGGCCAGGAGAACTGGAGCCTGCACAAGACACCTGGAGCAATCCCAAAACAACTGGAGCAAGGCCAAGACAGCTGGAGCCAGCCCAAGAAATCTGAAGCAAGGTCAAGACAACTGGAGCAACGCCAATACAACTGGAGCAAGGGCAAGACAACCAGGGCAAGGCAAGAACAGATGGAGCAAGCCCTAGACTACTGCAGCAAGGCCAAGACAACTGGAGCAAGGCCAAGACAACTGGAGCAAGACCAAGACAACTTAGGCAAGCCCAAGACAACTGAAGCAAGCCGAAGACAACTGGAGCAAGGAGAAGAAACCTGGAGCACGCCCAAGACAACTCGAGAAAGCCCAAGACAACTGGAGCAAGCTGACAAAACCTGAAGCAAGGCCAAGACAACTGGATCAAGCCCAAGACAACTGGAGCAGGCTGCAGTCAACTAGAGCAAGCCCAAGAAAACTGGAACCTGTCAAAGACAACTGGAGCAGGGCCAAGACAACTAGAGCAAGGCTTAGCCAACTGGACCAAGCCCAAGACAAATGAAGCTGTTCCAAGACAACTAAAGCAAGGCGAAGACAACTGGAGCAAGGCCAAGGCAACTGAAGTAAGGCCAAGACAACTGGAGCAAGGCCAGGACATCTTTACAAATCAAGGAAGCCCAAGAAAACCAGAGCAATAACAAGACAACTGGGGCAAGCTAAAGACAACTGGAGCAGGGCCAATACAACTGGAGCACGCCCAAGACGACTGGAGCAAGGCCAAGACAACTGGTGCAAGCCGAATACAACTGGAGCAAGCTCAAGACAAGTGCAGCAAGCCCAACAAAACTCGATCAAGACCAAGACACCTGGAGCAAGACCAAGATAATTGGAGCAAGCCCAAAACAACTGAAGCTATCCCAGGACAATTGGAGCAAGTGCAAGACAACTGGAGCAAGGCCAAGACACCTGAAGCAAGCCGAAGACACCTGGAGCAAGCCCAAGATAACTGGAGCAAGGCCAATACAACAGGAGCAAGCCCAACACAACTGAAGCAAGTGCAAGAAAATTGGACCAAGCCCAAGACACCTGGAGCAAGCCCAAGAAATCTAAAGCAAGTCCAAGACAACTGGAGAAAGGCCAAAACAACTGGAGAAAGGCCAACAAAACTGAACCAAGGACAAGATATCTGGAGCAAGCCCAAGAGAACTGGGGCAAGCCAAAGAAAACTGGAGCAAGCCTAAGACAACTGGAACAAGGCAAAAAAAATTGGAACAAACCCAAGACGACTGGAGCAAGCTCAAGACGACTGGAGCAAGGCCAAGAAAAATGGAGCAAGGCTAAGACAAGTGGAGCAAGCCCAAGACACCTGGAGAAAACCCAAAACACATGGAGCAAGGCCAAGATAACTGGAGCAAGACCAAGACAACTGGGGCAAGCCCAAGACAACTGGTGCAAGTCCAAGACAACTGGAGCAAGGCCAAGACAACTGGAGCATGCTTAAGATAACTGGAGGAAGCCCAATTCTACTTGAGCAAGGCAAAGAAAATTTGAGCAAGGCAAAGAAAACTGGAGCAATCCCAAGACAACTGGATCTAGCCCAAGACAGCTAGAGCAGGCCAAAGAGAACTGGAGCAAGGACAAGATCGCTGAAGCAAGCTCAAGATAATTGGAGCAAGGCCAACACAGCTGGAGCAAGCCCAAGACAAATAGAGCAGGGCCAAGACAACTTGAGCAAGCCGAAGACAACTAGATCAGGCCCAAGACAATTGGGGCAAGCCCAAGACAATTTGTGCAAGCCAAATACAACTGGAGGAAGGCAAAGACACCTGGAGCAAGCCCAAGACAACTGGAGCAAGTCCTAGACAACTGGAGCAAGTCAAGGACAGCTGGAGCAAGTGTAAGACAACGGTAGCAAGCCAAAGACAACTGGAGCAAGCCAAAGATGACTGGAACAAAGCCAAGACAATTGCCGCAAGTCGTAGACAACTTGAGAAGGCCTGATGAAACTGGAGCAAGGCCAAGAGAACTGGAGCAAGCCCAAGACAACTGGTGCAAGCCCAAGATAACTTCAGCAAGCCCAAGACAACTAGACCAAGCCCAAGACAACTGTAGCAAGGCCACGACATCTGGAGCAAGGCCAAGACAACTGGAGCAAGCCCAAGACAACCGACGGAAGCCCACGACAACTGGAGCAAGCCCAAGACAACTTGGGCAATGCCAAGACAGATGGGGAAAGACCAAGACTACTAGAACAAGGCCAAGACATTTGGATCAAGACAAACACAACTGGAGCAAGCCCAAGAAAACTAGGGAAAGCCCAAGACAACTCGAGTAAGCCTAAGAAAACTGGAACAAGTCCAAGAAACCTGGAGCAAGACCAAGACAACTGGAGCAAGCCCAAAAAAACTGGGGCAAGCCCAAGAAAACACGAGCAAGTCCAAGACAACTGGAGCAAGCCCAAGACACTTGGAGCAAGCCAAAGAAACCTGGAGCAAGGCCAAGACAACTGGAGCAAGACCAAGACAACTGGAGAAAGCCCAAGAGAACTTGAGAAAACCCAAGACAATTGAAGCAACTAAAAGACAACCAGAGCAAGGCCAAGACAATTGGAGCAAGCCCACATCAACTGGAGGAAGCCCATCACATTTGGAGCAAGGCCAAGAAACGTGGAGCAAACCCAAGACAACTGGAGCAAGCCAAAGACACCTGGTGCAGGCCAAAGACAACTGGAGCAGGGCCAAGAACACTGGAGCAAGGCGAAGACAACTCGAGCAAGCCCAAGACAACTGGAGCAGGCCCAAGACAACTGGAGCAAGGCCAAGACAACTGGAGCAAGTATTGGGCTTTCTCTAGTTGTCTTGGGTTTCCTTGATTTGTCTTGGCACTGCTCCAGTTGTATTAGGCTTGCTACATCTCTCTTTGCCTTTCTCTAGTTGTCTTGGCCTTGCTCCAGTTGTCTAAGCCTTGCTCTAGTTGTCTTGGCCTTGCTCAAGTTTTCTTGGGCTTGCTCCAGTTGTCTTGGGCTTTTTCCAGCTGTCTTGACCTTGGTCCAGTTTTCTTGGGCTTGCTCTGATTGTCTTAGGCTTGCTCTAGTTGTCTTGGGCTTGCTCCAGGTTCATTGGCCTTGTTCCAGTTGTCTGAGACTTGCTCCAGTTGTCTTGGGTTGCCCCAATTGTCTTGGTCTTGCTCAAGTAGTCTTGGGCTTGGTCGAGTTGTCTTGGCTTTGCTCCAGTTGTCATGGCCTTGCTCCAGTTGTATCAGGCTTGCACCAGTTGTCTAGGGTTTTCTCCACTTGTCTTGGGCTTGCTCCAGTTGTCTTGGGTTGCCCCAATTGTCTTGGTCTTGCTCAAGTAGTCTTGGGCTTGGTCGAGTTGTCTTGGCTTTGCTCCAGTTGTCATGGCCTTGCTCCAGTTGTATCAGGCTTGCACCAGTTGTCTAGGGTTTTCTCCACTTGTCTTGGGCTTGCTCCAGTTGTCTTGGGCTTGCTACAGTTGTCTTGGCCTTGATCCAATTGTTTCAGGCTTGCACCAGTTGTCTTGGGCTTGCTCCAATTGTATTGGCTTTGCTCCAGTCATCTTTGGCTTGCTCCAGTTGTCTTGGCCTTGCTCCAGTTATCCTGGGCTTGCTCCAGTTGTCTCCGGCTTGGTCCAGTTGTCTTGGACTTGGTCCAGTTATCTTAGCCTTGCTCCAGTTGTTTAAGTCATGTTCCAGTTGTCTTTGGCTTGCCCCAGGTTTTTTGGGCTTGCTCCAACTGTCCTGCGCTTGCTCCAGTTGTCTTGGCCTTTCTCTAGCTGTCTTGGCCTTGCTCCAGTTTTCTTGGCCTTGCTCCAGAGGTCTTGGCCCTGCTCCATTTCTCTTGGATTTCCTCCTGTTGTCTTGGGCTTGCTCCAGTTGTCTTGGCCTTGCTCTAGTTGTCTTGGCCTTGCTCTCGTTGTTTTGGGCCTGCTCCAGTTGTCTTGGGCTTGCTCCAGTTGTCTAGGGCTTGCTCCAGTTTTCTTGGCCTTGTTCCAGTTATCTAGGGCTTGATCCAGTTGTCTTCGGCTTTCTCCAGTTACCTTGGGCTTGCTCCAGATTTCTTGGACTTTCTCCAGTTTTCTTGGCCTTGATCCAGTTGTTTTGGACTTGCTCCAGGTCTCTTGGTCTTGCTCCAGTTGTCTTGAGCTTGCTCCAGTTGTCTTGGCCTTGCTCGAGTTGTCTTGGCCTTCCTCCAGTTGTCTTAGGCTTGCTCCAGTTGTCTTGTACTTGCTCCAGTTGTCTTGGCCTTGCTCTTGTTGTATCAGGCTTGCTCCATGTGTCTTGGGCTTGCACCAGATATCTTGGGCTTGCTCTAGTTCTCTTGGGTTACCTGGATTTGTCTTGGCCTTTCTCCAGTTGTCTTGGGCTTCCAGCAGCTGCATTGGCCTTGCTCCAGTTATCTTGGGCTTGCTCCAGGTGTCTTCGGCTTGCTTCAGGTGTCTTGGCCTTGCTCCAGTTGTCTTGGTCTTGCTCCAGTTGTCTTGAGCTTGCTCCAGTTGTCTTGGCCTTGCTCTTGTTGTCTAAGGCTTGCTCCAGGTGTCTTGGGCTTGCTCCAGTTATCTTGGGCTTGCTCCAGGTGTCTTCGGCTTGCTTCAGGTGTCTTGGCCTTGCTCCAGTTGTCTTGGTCTTGCTCCAGTTGTCTTGAGCTTGCTCCAGTTGTCTTGGCCTTGCTCTTGTTGTCTAAGGCTTGCTCCAGGTGTCTTGGGCTTGCTCCAGTTATCTTGGGCTTGCTCCAGGTGTCTTCGGCTTGCTTCAGGTGTCTTGGCCTTGCTCCAGTTGTCTTGGTCTTGCTCCAGTTGTCTTGAGCTTGCTCCAGTTGTCTTGGCCTTGCTCTTGTTGTCTAAGGCTTGCTCCAGGTGTCTTGGGCTTGCTCCAGTTATCTTGGGCTTGCTCCAGGTGTCTTCGGCTTGCTTCAGGTGTCTTGGCCTTGCTCCAGTTGTCTTGGTCTTGCTCCAGTTGTCTTGAGCTTGCTCCAGTTGTCTTGGCCTTGCTCTTGTTGTCTAAGGCTTGCTCCAGGTGTCTTGGGCTTGCTCCAGTTATCTTGGGCTTGCTCCAGGTGTCTTCGGCTTGCTTCAGGTGTCTTGGCCTTGCTCCAGTTGTCTTGGTCTTGCTCCAGTTGTCTTGAGCTTGCTCCAGTTGTCTTGGCCTTGCTCTTGTTGTCTAAGGCTTGCTCCAGGTGTCTTGGGCTTGCTCCAGTTATCTTGGGCTTGCTCCAGGTGTCTTCGGCTTGCTTCAGGTGTCTTGGCCTTGCTCCAGTTGTCTTGGTCTTGCTCCAGTTGTCTTGAGCTTGCTCCAGTTGT
The DNA here is from genome assembly GCA_023375785.1 of Penium margaritaceum. Lineage (NCBI taxonomy): Eukaryota > Viridiplantae > Streptophyta > Zygnematophyceae > Desmidiales > Peniaceae > Penium > Penium margaritaceum. The sequence continues at coordinate 351,853 of SZWC01000432.1, forward strand.
CTTGGCCTTGCTCTTGTTGTCTAAGGCTTGCTCCAGGTGTCTTGGGCTTGCTCCAGTTATCTTGGGCTTGCTCCAGGTGTCTTCGGCTTGCTTCAGGTGTCTTGGCCTTGCTCCAGTTGTCTTGGTCTTGCTCCAGTTGTCTTGAGCTTGCTCCAGTTGTCTTGGCCTTGCTCTTGTTGTCTAAGGCTTGCTCCAGGTGTCTTGGGCTTGCTCCAGTTATCTTGGGCTTGCTCCAGGTGTCTTCGGCTTGCTTCAGGTGTCTTGGCCTTGCTCCAGTTGTCTTGGTCTTGCTCCAGTTGTCTTGAGCTTGCTCCAGTTGTCTTGGCCTTGCTCTTGTTGTCTAAGGCTTGCTCCAGGTGTCTTGGGCTTGCTCCAGTTATCTTGGGCTTGCTCCAGGTGTCTTCGGCTTGCTTCAGGTGTCTTGGCCTTGCTCCAGTTGTCTTGGTCTTGCTCCAGTTGTCTTGAGCTTGCTCCAGCTGTCTTGGCCTTGCTCAAGTTGTCTCTGCCTTGCTCTTGTTGTCTTGGCCTTGCTGCAGTTTTCATGACCTTGCTCCAGTTGTCTTAGGCCTGCTCTAGTTGTCTTGGGCTAACTCCAGTTATCTTAGGCTTGCTCAAGTTTCCTTGGCCTTGCTCCAGTTGTTCTGGCCATGCTCGAGTTGACTTGGGCTTGCTCCAGTTGTCTTGGGTTTGCCCCAGCTGTCTTGAACTTGCTCAAGTTGTCTTGGACTTGCACTAGTTGTCTTGGGCTTGCTCTAGTTATCTTGGACTTGCTCTGGTTATCTTGTCCTTGCTCCAGTTGTTTTGGCCTTGCTACAGGTGTTTTGGGCTTGCTCCAGGTGTCTTCGGCTTGCTCCAATTGTCTTGGCCTTGCTCCAGTTTTCTTGGGCTTGCTCCAGTTGTCTTGGGCTGGCTCCAGTTCTTGTGGGCTTGCTCCAGTTGTCTTGGACCTCCTCCAGTTGTCTTGGACCTCCTCCAGTTGTCTTGGACCTCCTCCAGTTGTCTTGGACCTCCTCCAGTTGTCTTGGACCTCCTCCAGTTGTCTTGGACCTCCTCCAGTTGTCTTGGACCTCCTCCAGTTGTCTTGGACCTCCTCCAGTTGTCTTGGACCTCCTCCAGTTGTCTTGGACCTCCTCCAGTTGTCTTGGACCTCCTCCAGTTGTCTTGGACCTCCTCCAGTTGTCTTGGACCTCCTCCAGTTGTCTTGGACCTCCTCCAGTTGTCTTGGACCTCCTCCAGTTGTCTTGGACCTCCTCCAGTTGTCTTGGACCTCCTCCAGTTGTCTTGGACCTCCTCCAGTTGTCTTGGACCTCCTCCAGTTGTCTTGGACCTCCTCCAGTTGTCTTGGACCTCCTCCAGTTGTCTTGGACCTCCTCCAGTTGTCTTGGACCTCCTCCAGTTGTCTTGGACCTCCTCCAGTTGTCTTGGACCTCCTCCAGTTGTCTTGGACCTCCTCCAGTTGTCTTGGACCTCCTCCAGTTGTCTTGGACCTCCTCCAGTTGTCTTGGACCTCCTCCAGTTGTCTTGGACCTCCTCCAGTTGTCTTGGACCTCCTCCAGTTGTCTTGGACCTCCTCCAGTTGTCTTGGACCTCCTCCAGTTGTCTTGGACCTCCTCCAGTTGTCTTGGACCTCCTCCAGTTGTCTTGGACCTCCTCCAGTTGTCTTGGACCTCCTCCAGTTGTCTTGGACCTCCTCCAGTTGTCTTGGACCTCCTCCAGTTGTCTTGGACCTCCTCCAGTTGTCTTGGACCTCCTCCAGTTGTCTTGGACCTCCTCCAGTTGTCTTGGACCTCCTCCAGTTGTCTTGGACCTCCTCCAGTTGTCTTGGACCTCCTCCAGTTGTCTTGGACCTCCTCCAGTTGTCTTGGACCTCCTCCAGTTGTCTTGGACCTCCTCCAGTTGTCTTGGACCTCCTCCAGTTGTCTTGGACCTCCTCCAGTTGTCTTGGACCTCCTCCAGTTGTCTTGGTCTTGCTCCACTTGTCTTGGGCTTACTCCAGTTGTATTGGGCTTGCTAGAGCTGTCTTGGGCTTGCTCCAGGTGTCTTCGGCTTGCTTCAGTTGTCTTACCCTTGCTCCAGTTGTATCAGGCTTGCTCCATGTGTCTTGGGCTTGCACCAGATATCTTGGGCTTGCTCTAGTTCTCTTGGGTTACCTGGATTTGTCTTGGCCTTTCTCCAGTTGTCTTGGGCTTCCAGCAGCTGCATTGGCCTTGCTCCAGTTATCATAGCCTTGTTACAATTGTATTGGGCTTCCTCCAGTTTTCTTGGCCTTGCTACAGTTGTATTGGCCCTGCTCCAGCTGTCTTTGGCCTGCTACAGTTGTCTTGGGCTTGCTCCAGTTGTCTTGGGATTGCTCCAGTTTTCTTGGCCTTGCTCCAGTTGTCTTGGCGTTGCTCCAGCTGTCTTGGGCTCTCTCCAGTTGTCTTGGGCTTGCTCCAGTTGTCTTGGCCTTGCTCTAGTTGTCTTGGACGTGCTTCAGTTTTCTTGGGCTTACTCTAGTTGTCTTGGGCTTGCTCCAGTTGTCTTCGACTTGCTCCAGTTGTATTCGGCTTGCTCCAGGATTATTTGGCTTGCTCCAAGATTCTTGGTCTGGCTCCAGTTCTCTTGGCCTTAATCCACTTTTCTTGGGCTTGCTCCAGTCCTCTTGGGCTTGCTCCAGTTGTCTTGGGCTTACTCCAGGTGTCTTGGCCTTGTTCCAGCTGTCGAAGGCTTACTCTAGTTATCTTGGAATTGGCCCAGTTGTCTTGGGCTTGCTCCAGTTCCCTTGGGCTTGCTCCAGTTGGCTTGGCCTTGCTCCAGTTGTATCAGGCTTGCTCCAGTTGTCCAGGGATTTCTCCAACTGTCTTGGATTTTCTCTAGTTATGTTTGTCTGGCTCCAGTTGTCTTTGGCTTGCTCAGGTTGTCTTAGACTTGCTACAGCTTTCTTGGACTTGCTCCAGTTGTCTTCCGCTTTCTCCAGTTGTCTTGGGCTTGCCCCAGTTGTCTTGGCCTTCCGCCAGTTCTCTTCAACTTGCTCCAGTTTTCTTGGGCTTGCTCCAGTCCTCTTGGGCTTGCTCCAGTTGTCTTCGGCTTGCTCCAGTTGTCTTGGGATTGCTCCAGTTGTCTTAGGTTTGCTCTAGTTGTCTTTGGCTAACTCCAGTTATCTTAGGCTTGCTCAAGTTTCCTTGGCCTTGCTCCAGTTTTTTTGGGCTTGCTCGAGTTGTCTTGGGCTTGCTCCAGCTGTCTCGGCCTTGCTCAAGTTGTCTCTGCCTTGCTCTTGTTGTCTTGGCCTTGCTGCAGTTTTCATGACCTTGCTCCAGTTGTCTTAGGCCTGCTCTAGTTGTCTTGGGCTAACTCCAGTTATCTTAGGCTTGCTCAAGTTTCCTTGGCCTTGCTCCAGTTTTTTTGGGCTTGCTCGAGTTGTCTTGGGCTTGCTCCAGCTGTCTCGGCCTTGCTCAAGTTGTCTCTGCCTTGCTCTTGTTGTCTTGGCCTTGCTGCAGTTTTCATGACCTTGCTCCAGTTGTCTTAGGCCTGCTCTAGTTGTCTTGGGCTAACTCCAGTTATCTTAGGCTTGCTCAAGTTTCCTTGGCCTTGCTCCAGTTTTTTTGGGCTTGCTCGAGTTGTCTTGGGCTTGCTCCAGCTGTCTCGGCCTTGCTCAAGTTGTCTCTGCCTTGCTCTTGTTGTCTTGGCCTTGCTGCAGTTTTCATGACCTTGCTCCAGTTGTCTTAGGCCTGCTCTAGTTGTCTTGGGCTAACTCCAGTTATCTTAGGCTTGCTCAAGTTTCCTTGGCCTTGCTCCAGTTTTTTTGGGCTTGCTCGAGTTGTCTTGGGCTTGCTCCACTTGTCTTGTCCTTGCTCCAGTTGCCTTGGGCTTGCTCGAGCTGTCTTGGCCTTGCTCCAGTTTTCTTGGGCTTGCTCCAGTTGTCTTGGGCTGGCTCCAGTTCTTGTGGGCTTGCTCCAGTTTTCTTTGCCTCAGTCAAGCTTTCTACGGTTTGCTTTAAATGTCTTGGGCTTGCCCCAGTTGACTTGGCCTTCTTCCAGTTGCCTTTGGCTTGCTCCAGTTGTCTTGGGCTTGCCCCAGTTCTTTTGGGCTTGCTCCAATTGTCTTAGGCTTGCTCGAGTTGTCATGGCCCTGCTCCAGTTCTCCTGGGCTTGCTCTAGATGTCTTGGCTTTTCTGTGCTTTTATTGGCCTTTGCTTTTGTCATGGCCTTGTTGCAGTTGTCTTGGCCTTGCTCTAGTTGTCTTAGGCCTGCTCTAGTGGTCTTGGACTAACCCCAGTTGTCGTGGTCTTGTTCCAGTAATCTTGGACTTGCACGAGTTGTTTTCGGCTTTGTCAAGTTGTCTTGGGCTTGCTCCACTTGTCTTGTCTTTGCTCCAGTTGTCTTTGCCTTGCTACAGGTGTTTTGGGCTTGCTCCAGGTGTCTTGGGCTTGCTCCAGTTGTCTTGGCATTGCTCCAGTTCTCTTCTTCTTACTCAAGTTGTTTTGGGTTTGCTCAAGTTGTCTTTGGCTTCCTCCAGTTTTCTTGGCCTCGGTTCAGTTTTCTTAGGCTGGCTCCAGTTACCTTCGGCTTGCCCCAGTTGTCTTGTCCTTGCTCCAGTTGTCTTGGACCTTCCCCATCTGTCTTGGCCTTGCTCCAATTTTCTTGGCCTTGCTCCAAATGTCTTTGCCTTGCTCCAGTTGTCTGGGCCTTGCTTCAAATATCTTGGCCTTGCTCCAGATGTCTTTGGCTTGCTTCAGTTCTAATGGGCTTTCTCCAATTGTGTTGGGCTTGCTTTAGTTTTCTTGGGCTTGCTCCAGATTGCCTTGCTCCCATCTTCTTGGGCTTGCACCAGTTGTCTTGGGCTTGCTTCTGTTTTCTGGGCCTTGCTCTAGTTTTCTTGGACTTGCTCCAGTTTTCCTGGGCTTGCTTCAGTTGTTTTGGGCTTTCTCCAGTTGTCTTGGCCTGGCTCCAGTTGTTTTGGCCTTGCTCCAGTTGTCTTGGTCTTGCTCCACTTGTCTTGGGCTTACTCCAGTTGTATTGGGCTTGCTAGAGCTGTCTTGGGCTTGCTCCGGTTGTCTGGGGCTTGCTCCAGTTGTCTTGGCCTTGTTCCAGTTTTATCAGGCTTGCTCCAGTTGTCTTTGGCTTGCCCCAGTTTTCTTGGGCTAGCTCTGATTGTCTTGGGCTTCCTCTATTTGTCTTGGCCTTTCTCCAGTTGTCTTGGGCTTGCTACAACTGTTTTAGGCCTGCTCCAGTTGTCTTGGGCTTTCTCTAGTTTGCTTGGCCTTTCTCTAGTTGTCTTGGCCCTGCTCCAGTTTTCTTTGAAATGCTCCAGTTGTGTTGGGCTTGCTTCAGTTGTCTTAGCCTTGCTCCAGTTGTCTTGGCCTTGCTCCAGTTGTTTTTGGCTAACTCCAGGTGTCTTGGGCTTGCTCCAGTTGTCTTTGCCTTGTCCCAGTTTTCTTTGGCTTGCTCAAGGTGTCTAGGGCTTGCTGCAGTTGTCTTGGGTTTGATCCAGGTTTCTTGGCCTTGCTCCAGTTGTCTTAAGCTTGCTCCATTTTGTCTTGAAATTCCCCCAGTTTTTGTGGGCTTGCTAGATTTGTCGTGGTCTTCCTCCAATTGTCTTGGCCTTGCTCCAGTAGTCTTGGGCTTGCTCCATCTCTCTTGGCATTGCCCTAGTTGTATTGTCCTTGCACCAGTTGTATTGGGCTTGCTCCAGTTGTCTTGGGCTTGCTCCAGTTGTCTTGCCCTTGCTCCAGTTGTCTTGGACCTCCTCCAGTTGTCTTGATCTTGTTTCAGTTGTCTTGAGCTTGCTCCAGTTGTCTTGGCCTTGCTCTAGTTCTCTTGGCGTTCCTCCAGTCCTCATGGGCTTGGTCCACTTGTCTTTGGCTTGCTCTAGTTGTCTTTGGCTTGCTCTAGTTGTCTTTGGTTTGCTCCAGTTGTATTCGGCTTGCTCTAGTTGTCCTGGCCTTGCTCCAGTTGTATCAGGCTTGCTCCTGTTGTCTTGGGCTTGCTCCAAATGTCTTGTCCTTGCTCCAATTATCTTTGGCTTGCTCCAGTTGTCTTTGGCTTACTCCACTTTTCTTCGCCTTGCTCCAGCTATCTTGGACTTGCTCCAGTTTACTAGGGATCGCTCCAGTTGTCTTGGGCTTCCTCTAGTTGTCTTGGGCTTGTTCCAGTTTTCTTGGCCTTGCTCCAGTTGTCGTGGCTTTGCTCCAGTTGTTATGGGATTGCTCCTGGTGTCTTGGGCTTGCTCCAGTTTTCTTCGCCTTGCTCCAGTTTTCTAAGGCTTGCTCCAGTTGTCTTAGGCTTTCATCAGTTTTCTTGGGCTTTCCCTAGTTGTCATGGCCTTGTTACATATTCATCATTTACACATTTGTCATTTGACATATTTATCATTTTACATATTTGTCATTTTATATACTTTGTCATTTTCTATATTTGTCACTTTACATATTTGTCACTTTACATATTTCTTGTTTTCTTTATTTATCATTTCACACATTTTTTAATTGAAATAGTTATCTTTTTATATGGTTTCCATTTGGTATATTTTTCATTTCACATATTTCACTTTATACATTTGTCATTTCACATACTTGTAATTGTATATATTTGTCATTTTATATATTTTTCATGTTGTATATCTGTCATGTAATATATCTGTTATTTTGTATGTTTGTAGTTTTATATATTTTTCAGTCTATAAATTTCTGTTTTTGTTCATTTTCCATTTCATATATTTGTCATTTTACATATTTGTCATTTTATAAATTGGTCTTGTACCATAATTGACATTTTACATATTTTTCATTTTATACAAAGTTTTGTACAAATGTGTACGGCGTTGTACGGTGTTGTGCGGAGTTGTATGAAGTTGGAGGTTGTTGTACAAAGTTGTACAAATTTGTGCAGAGTTTTATGGAGTTGTACAGAGCTGTACTGAGTCGTAGCGAGTTGTATGGAGGTGTACAATTTGGAGAGAGCTGTACGGAATTGTAATGAGTTGTACGGAGTTGTACAAAGTTTTACGGAGCTCTGTGGAGCTGTACAGTGATGCACGGAGTTGTACGGAGTTTTACGGAGCTGTACAGAGTTGTACGGAGTTTTAACAAGTTGTACAGAGTTGTATACAGTTGTGCAGAGTTGTACACATATGTAAAGAGTTGTATGGAGTTGTACGGAGTTGAGCTGATGTGTACGGAGTTGTACGGAGTTGTACAGAGCTGTAATGAGTTATGCTGAGTCGTAACAAGTTGTAAGGAGTTGTACGGAGGTAGACAGAGTTTTACGGAAGTATAAAGAGTTGTCCTGGGTCATAGGAAATGGTACAGAGTTGCACAGAGTGGTACGGAGTTGTCTGGCATTTTTACAATGTGTTCAGAGTTGTACTGAGTTGTACGTAGTTGTAGTGAGTTGTACAAAGGTTTACAAAGGTTTATGGAGTTTTGAAGAGTTGAAGGGAGTTGTACAGAGCTATGCGGACTTGTACGGAGTTTTTCGGAGCTGTATAGAGTTGTTCGAAAGGGTACGGATTTGTACACAGTAGTATGGAGTTGTAGCGCGTTGTAGCGAGTTGTAGCAAGTTGTACAGAATTGTATGGGGCTATATGGAGTTGTACGGAGTTTTATGGAGTTGAACGGAGTTGTACAAAGTTGTACAGGGTTTTAGAGAGTTGTAAAGAGTTGTACAGAGTTGTACGAAGTTAAACGTATTTGTATGGAGTTGCATGGAGTGAGTTGTATGGATTTGTACATAGTTGTACGGAGTTGTATGAAGTTGTACGGAGTCGTACAGAATTGTACAAGGTTGTACAGAGTTGTACGGAGTTGTACGGAGTTGCACGGAGTTGCATCAATTTGTACATAGTTGTACGGAGTTGTATGAAGTTGTACGGAGTCGTACAGAATTGTACAAGGTTGTACAGAGTTGTACGGAGTTGTACGGAGTTGCACGGAGTTGCATCAATTTGTACATAGTTGTTTGTATGGAGTTGCACGGGGTTAAAGCAATTGTTAGAGAGTTGTATTGGCCTTTCAACAGTTGTCTTGGCCATGCTCTACTTGTCTTTGGCCGTCTCCACTTTTCTTGGGCTTGCTTCAGTTTTCTTGGCCTTGCTCCAGTTTTCTTGGCCTTGCCCCAGTTTACTTGGGCTTGCTCCAGCTGTCTTGGGCTTTCTCCAGTTATTTTGGCCTTGCTCCAGTTTTCTTGGCCTTGCCCCAGTTTACTTGGGCTTGCTCCAGCTGTCTTGGGCTTTCTCCAGTTATTTTGGCCTTGCTCCAGTTGTCTTGGACTTGAACCAGTTGTTTTGGGCTTGCTCCAGTTGTCTTGGGCTTGCGCCATTTGGCTTGGCCTTGCTCCAGTTGTCTTGGCCCTGGTATAGGCGTTTTGGGCTTGCTCCAGGTGTCTTGAGCTTGCTCCAGTTGTCTTGCCCTTGCTCTTGTTTTCTTGGGCTTGCTTCAGTTGTCTTGTGCTTGCTCCAGTTGTCTTCGGCTTGCTCCAGTTTGTTTGGCCTTGGTCAAGTTTTCTTAGGCTTGCTCTACTTGTCTTGGGTTTGCCCCAGTTGTCTTGGGCTTGCTCCAATTGTTTTGGGCTTGCTCCAGTTGTCTTGTCCTTGCTCCAGTTGCCTTGGGCTTGCTCGAGCTGTCTTGGGCTTGCTCCAATTGTTTTGGGCTTGCTCCAGTTGTCTTGTCCTTGCTCCAGTTGCCTTGGGCTTGCTCGAGCTGTCTTGGCCTTGCTCCAATTGTCTTGGCCTTGCTCTAGTTGTCGTGGCCTTGCTCCAGATGTCTTGGGCTTGCTCCAGTTGTCCTGGGCTTGCTCCAAGATTCTTGGGATTGCTTCAGTTGTCTTGGGCATGCTCCAGTTGTATTTGCCTTGCTCCAGTTGTATTGGGCTTGCTCCATTTGTCTTGTGCTTGCTCCAGTTTTCTTGGCCTTGCTCCAGTTGTCTTGGACTTGCTCCAGCTGTTTTGGGCTTGCTCCAGTTGTTTTGAGCTTGCTCAAGTTGTCTTGGCCTTGCTCCAGTTGTCTTGGCCTTGCTCCAATTGTCTTGGGCTTTCTCCACTTGTCTTGGGCTTGATCCAATTTTATTGGGTTTGCTCTATTTGTCTTGGGCTTGCTCCGGTTGTCTTGGGCTTGCACCAGTTGTCTTGGCCTTGCTCCATTTGTATCAGGATTGCTCTAGTTGTCTTCTGCTTTCCCCAGTTGTCTTGGGCTTGCTCCAGTTGTCTTGGGTTTGCTCCTGTTGGCTTCGCCTTGCTCCAGTTGTTCTGGCCCTGCTCCAGTTGCCTTTGGCATGCTCCAGATGTCTTAGGGTTTCTGCAGTTGTCTTGGACTTTCTCCAGTTGTCTTGGCCTCGCTCCACTTGTCTGGGCCTTGCTCCAGTTGCTTTCGGCGTGCTCCAGGTATCTTGGGATTGCTCCAGTTTTCTTTGCCTTACTCCAGTTTTCTTGGGGTTTCTTGAGTTGTCTTGGCCTTGATTCAGTTGTCTTAGGCTTGATACAGTTATCTTGGGCTTTCCCCAGTTGTCTTGGGCTTGATCCAGTTGTCTTGGGCTTGCTCCAGTTTTCTTGGCGTTGCTCCAGTAGTCTTTGGATTGCTTCAACTCTCTTGGCCTTGCCCTAGTTGTTTTGGCCTTGCTCCAGTTGTCTTGGCCTTGCTCTAGTTGAATTGGCCTTGCTCCACTTATCTTGGGTTTACTCCAGTTGTCTTGGGATTTCTCTAAGTGTCTTGGGCTTGCTATTGTTGTCTTGGGCTTGCTCCAATTGTATTGGCCTTGCTCCAGTTTTATTGGGCTTGCTCCAGTTCCCTTGGGCTTGCTCCAGCTGTCTTCGCCTTGCTTCAGTCATCTTGGCCTTCTTCCAGCTGTCTTGGGCTTTTTTCAGTTGTCTTGGGCTTGCTCCAGTTGTCTAGGCCCTGGTCTAGTTGTCTTGGCCTTGCTTCAGCTGTCTTGGGCTTTGTTCACTTGACTTGGGCTTGCTCCCGTTGTCTTGGGCTTGCTCCAGTTGTCTTGGGCTTCCTCAAGTTGTCTTGGGCTTGCTCCAGTTGTCTTTGCCTTGCTTCAGTTGTCTTGGCCTTGCTCCAGTTGTTTTAAGCTTGCTCCGGGTGTCTTTGACTTGCTCCAATTATCTTTGTTTTTCTCTGGTTGTCTTTGGCTTGCTCCACTTTTCTTCGCCGTGGTCCAGCTGTCTTTTGAATTGCTCCAGTTGTCTTGGGCTTTTTCTAGTTGTCTTGGGCTTGCTCCAGTTCTATTGGCCTTTCTTTAGTTTTTTTGGCCTTGCTCTAGTTCTTTTGGGATTGCTCCAGGTCTCTCGGGCTTGCTCCAGTTCTCTTGGCCTTGCTCCAGTTTTCTTGCGCTTGCTCCTGTTGTCTTGGGCTTGCTCCAGTTGTCTTGGGCTTGCTCCTGTTGTCTTGGCCTTGTTATATATTTGTCATTTTACTTATCTTTCAGTTTACGTATATATCGTTTTACATATTTGGCATCTTATATACTTTTTCATTTGGTATCTTTGTCACTTTACATATTTCACATGTTATCAGTTTGTCGTTTCACATATTCTTCAATTTACATATTCATTACTTTATATATTCTTCATTTGGTAACTTTTGCATTTTACATTTAATGTCACATTATAAATTTTTCATTTTACATACTTGGCATGTTATGTTTTTGTACATTTCATATATTTCTCATTTGTTACTCCATAAACTGGTCATGGTACATAGTTGTCATTTTACACATTTATCATTCTATGTATTTGCAATTTGACATATTAAACAATTTAAATATCTTCCATTTTATACATCTGTCATTCTGTAAATTTGTCATGTTATATATCTTTCATTGAATATATTTTTCATTTTCATACTTGCCTTTTTATGTATTGTCGTTTCAGATTTTTGTCATTTTATGCGCTTGTCAAATTAAATACTTCATATTTCATATATTTGTCAATTTCCATACTTGAGATTTTTTTTAATTCTCAATTTACATATTCTTCATATGATATATTTTCATTTACAATATTTGGCATTTTATTTATCTGTCATGTTATACGTTTGTGATTGAATAATGTTTCATCTTTATAAGTGTCCTTTTCCATATAAGTCATTGTCATGTTGATTTTTTGTCATGGTATATGTTTGTAATTTTCCATGCTTTCCATTTAGTATATTTATCTTTTCAAATATTTGGCATTTTTATATTAGTCATTTTGCATATTTCCTGCTATGTATTTGTCAATTTAGGTATCTTTCAGTGTATACAAGTTTCATTTTACAAATGTTTCATTTTACGCAATTGTCATTTCACACTGTTTTCATTTTACATATAAGTCATTCATATACGTTTCATTTTAAATACTTGTAGTTTTACATATTTGTCATGTTATATATTTGGAAATTTACATATTTGCCATTTTACACAGTTTTCTATCAAAATAGTTTTAATTCTTGATATCTGTCATTTTTCATATTCTTCATTTGATAAATTCGTCATTTTCTATCTTTGTCAATCTTAGTATTCGTCATTTTATTTTTTCGTGATTTTACATATTTGTCACTTCATACATTGTTTTTCCAGATATTAGATAAGTTTACTTATTTTTAATTATAAAACATTTGCATGTTAAACATCTGTCATTTTACATGTTTTACATTCTTTATACTTGTAATTATATATATCATTTAAAATATGAATAAAATATAAATATGTTACATAGTTTGATTTTTAAATATTTATAAATTTACACATTTATCATTTGAAAAATTTGCCCTTTTACATATTTTTCATTTCTTTCATGTTTTTCTCCTCCATATTTTGAATTGGAAATTTTTTTCTCTTCATGTACTTGTAATTTTATATGTTAGTCAATAAACATTTTTCCATTATGTACATTAGTAAGTTTACGTAGTTTTTATTTTATATATCTGAAATTTTGCTCATACGACATATTAATCATTCTAAACATTTGTCATTTTAAATATTTTGTCATTTTAAATATTTGTAATTTTACATATTGGTCATGTTATCTATTTGTCATTTTACATATTTTTATGTTTTTCTGTTTTTTATTTGAAGTATTTGTCATTTTATACACCTTTCATGCTGAAGATTTGTCATTTAATACATCTGTCATGCTATATATCTGTCATTATGTGTATTTGTCATTCTAGACATTTGTCATTTTATATATTTGTCATGTGACATATGTTTTATCTTACATACTTTTCATTTGATATATTTGTCATTTTACACATTTTTCACCCAACAAACTTGTCATGTTCCACATTTGAAAGTTTACTTATTTTTCGGTCTATGTATTATTAATTTAAAAGAGTTGTCATTTTACATGTCTATTTTTATGTCATTATGAATACATGTAATTTTATATGTCAATGCATATATTTTTCATTTCATATTGTATACATCTTTCAGTTGTCCTTAGCTTGCTCCAGTTTTCTTAGCCTTGCTCCAGCTGTCTTGAACTTGCTCCAGTTGTCTTGGGCTTGCTACAGTTGTCTTGGGCTTGCTCCAGTTGTCTCGGCCTTCCTCCAGTTGTCATGGGGTTGCACCATATTTCTCTGGCTTGCCCCAGTTGTCTTGGGCTTGCTCTAGTTGTCTTGGGCTTGCTCGAGTTTTATTGGCCCTGCTCCAGTTGTCTTGGGCTTGCTTCAGCTGTCTTGGCCTTGCACCAGTTGTCTTGGACTTGCTCCAGTTGTCTTGGGCTTGCTCTAGTTGTCTTGGGCTTGCTCGAGTTTTATTGGCCCTGCTCCAGTTGTCTTGGGCTTGCTTCAGCTGTCTTGGCCTTGCACCAGTTGTCTTGGACTTGCTCCAGTTGTCTAGGCCTTGCTCCAGTTGTCTTGGACTTGCTCCATTTTCCTAGGGCTTGCTCCAGTTGTCTTGGGCTTGCTCCACTTGTCATGTCCTTGCTCCAGCTGTCTTGGCCTTGCCCCAGTTGTTTTGGGATTGCTCCAGGTGTCTTGGGTTTGCTCCAGTTGTCTTGGCCTTGCTCCATTTTTCTTGGCCTTGCACCAGTTGTCTTGTGCTTGCTCCAGTTGTCTTGGCCTTGCTCCAGTTGTTTTGGGATTGCTCCAGGTGTCTTGGGTTTGCTCCAGTTGTCTTGGCCTTGCTCCATTTTTCTTGGCCTTGCACCAGTTGTCTTGTGCTTGCTCCAGTTGTCCGAGGCTTGCTCCAGTTGTCTTGGCCTTGCTCCAGTTGTCTTGGGATTGCTCAAGTTTTCTTGGGCTTGCCCCTAGTTATCTTGGCCTTTCTCTATTTGGTTCGGCCTTGCTCCAGGTGTCTTGGGCTTGCTCCAGTTTCCTTGGACTTCTTCCAGTTTTCTTGAGCTTGCTCCAGTTGTCTTTTCCTTGCTCCAGTTGTCTTGGCCTTCCTCCCATTGTCTTCTGTGTGCTCCAGTTGTCTTGGGCTTGCTCCAGTTGTCTTTGGCTTGCCCGAGTAGTTTTGGGCTTACTCTGGGTGCCTTGGGTTTCCTCAATTTGTCTTGGCCTTGCTCCACTTGTCTTGGCGTTGCTCCAGTTGTCTTGTCCTTCCTCCAGTTGTCTTGACCTTGCTTTAGTTGTCTTGGCCTTGATCAAGTTGCCTTAGGCCTGCTCCAGTTGTCTTGGTCTTGCTCTAGTTGTTTTGTCCTTGCTCCAGTTGTATTTGCCCGGCTCCAGCTGTTTTTGCCCTTGTCCAGTTGTCTTGGGCTTTCTCCAGTTGTCTTGGGCTTACCCCAGTTGTTATGGACTTGCTCCAGTTGTCTTGGCCTTGCTCTAGTTGTCTTGGGCTTGCGCCAGTTTTGTTGGAATTTCTCCAGTTGTCTTGGACTTGCTTCAGTTGTCTTGGTCTTTCTGCAATTGTGTTGGGCTTGCTCCAGTTGTCTTGGCCTTGCTCCAGTTCTTTTTGGCTTGCTCCAGGTATCTTGGGCCTACTCATGTTGGCTTGGCCTTGCTCCATTTTTCTTGGGCTTGCTCCAGTTGTCTTTGGCTTGCTCCAGTTGTCTTCTTATTGCTCCATATTGCTTGTCCTTGTTCCAGTTGTCTTAGGCTTTCTACAGTTTTATTGGGATTGCCCCAGTTGTCGTGAGCTTGCTCTTGTTGTCTTGGGCTTGCTCCAGATTTCCTTCACTTTCTCCAGTTTTCTTCAGCTTTCTCGAGTTGTGTTGATCTTGTCCCAGTTGTCGTGGGCTTGCTCCAGTTGTCTTTGGCTTGCCTTAGTTGTCTTGGCCTTGCTCCAGTTGTATTGGACTTTCTCCAGCTGTCTTGGCCTTTCTCCAGTTGTCTTGGCTTTTCTCCAGTTGTCTTGGCCTTGCTCCAGTTATCTTGGCCTTGCTCCAGTTCTCTTGGGCCTGCTCTAGTTGTCTTGGGCATGCATTAGTTGTATTGACCTTGCTCCAGTTATCTTGGCCTTGCTACAGTTTTCTTTCACTTGCTCCTGTTGTCTTGGGCTTGCTCCAGTTTTCTTTGGCTTGCTCCAGTTTTCTTGGTCTTGCTCCAGTTGTCCTGGGCTTGCTCCAGTTTTCTTGAGCTTGTTCCTGTTTTGTTTGGCTTGATCCAGTTCTCGTAGGCTTGCTCCAGTTGTCTTGGGCTTGCCCCAATTGTCTTGGGCCTGCTCCAGTTGTCTTGGGCTTGCTCCTGTTGTCTTTGCCTTGCTCCAGTTGTCTTTTGCTTCCTCCAGCTGTCTTGGCATTGCTCCAGTTGTCTCGGCCTTGCTCAAGTTTTCTTGGCCTTGCTCTAGTTGTGTCTTCAGGTAAATCGAGTTGTATTGGGCCTGCTCAAGTTGTCTTGGGCTAGCTCCAGTTGTCTTGGCTTTGATGCAGTTGTCTTGGCCTTGCTCCTATTCTCTTGGGCGTGCTACAGTTGTTTTTGGCTTGCTCCAATTGTCTTGGCCTTGCTCTAGTTTTCTTGGACTTGCTCCAGCTATCTTGGGCTTGCTCCAGTTGTCTTGGCCTTGCTCCAGTTGTCTTGGGCTTCCTGCAGTTGTGGTGGCCTTGCCCTTGTTTTTTTGGGCTTGCTTCAGGTGCCTTGGGTTTGTTCCAGTTGTCTTGGCCTTGCTCCAGCTTTATTGGGCTTGCTCCATTTGTCTTAGGCTTGCTTCAGTTCTCTTGGCCTTGCTCTAGATGTCTTAGGCTTGCTCCAGTTGTCTTGGGCTTGCCCCAGGTCTTTTTGTCTTGCTCCAGTTGTCCTGGGCTTGCTCCAGTTGTCTTGGCCTTGCTCCAGTAGTCGTGGCTTCTCTACATTTGTTTTTGTCTTGCCCTAGTTGTCTTGGGCTTGCTCCAGTTGTCTTTGGCTTGCGTCAGAAGTATTGGGTTTGCTTCAGTTGGCTTGGCCTTGCTCCAGCTGTCTTGGCCTTACCCCAGTCGTCTTGCGCTTGGTCCGCTTGTCTTGGCCTTGCTCCAGTTCTCTTACCCTTGCTCCAGTTGTATCAGTCTTGCACCAGTTGTCTTGGGTTTGGTCAAATTGTCTTGGCTTTGCTCCAGTTATCTTTGGCTTGCTCCAGCTGTCTTTGAGTTATTTCAATTTTTGTGGCCTTGCTCCAGATATCTTGGACTTGCTCCAATTGTCTGGGGCTTGCGCCGGTTGTCTTTGGCTTCATCCGGTTGTCTTGTCCTTCCTCCATTTGTCTTCGTCTTGCTCCAGTCATCTTGGGCTTGCCCCAATTGTCTTGGGCTTGATATAAATGTCTTGGGCTTGCTCGAGTTGTCTTGGCCCTGCTCCTGTTGTCATGGGCTTGCTCCAGCTGTATTGGCCTTGCTCCAGTTGTTTTGGTCTTGCTCCAGTTGTCCTAGGCTTGCTCTAGTTGTCTTGATCTTTCTCCAGTTGTAGTGGCCTTGCTCCACTTGTTTTCGGCTTGCTCAAAGTTTCTTGGGCTTCCTCCAGTTGTCTTGGCCTTAGTCGGTTTTTTTGGGCTTGCTCCAGTTGTCTTGGGTTGGCTCCAGTTGTCTTGGTCTTGCTCCAGGATTCTTCGCCTTGTTGCAGGTGTCTTAGGCTTGCTCTAGTTGTCTTGGGCTTGCCCCAGTTGTCTTGGGCTTGCCCCAGTTGTCTTGTGCTTGCTCCAGTTGTCCTGGGCTTGCTCAAGTTGTCTTGGCCTTGCTCTAGTTGCCTTGGCCTTGCTCCATCCGTTTTGGCCTTGCCCTAGGTGTCTTGGGCTTTCTCCAGTTGTCTTCCGCTTGTTTCAGTTGCATTGGGTCTGCTCTAGTTGTCTTGGCCTTTCTCCAGTCGTCTTGGGTCTTGGTCCACTTGTCTTGGGCTTGCTCCAGTTGTCTTGGGCCTTGTCCAGTTGTCTTAGGCTTGCTACAGTTGTCTTGGGCTTGCTCCAGTTGTCTTGGCCTTGCTCTAGTTGTATCAGGCTTGCACCAGTTGTCTTGGGCTTGCTGCAATTGTCTTGGCTTTCCTCCAGTTGTCTTTGGCTTGCTCCAGTTTTCTTTGGATTGCTCCAGTTTTGGTAGCCTTGCTCCAGCTGTCTTGTACTTGCTCCAACTATGTGGGGCTTGCTCCAGTTGTCTTGGGCTTGCTCCAGTTTTTGTGGCCTTCCTCCAGTTGTCTTCGGCTGACTCCATTCGTCTTGGGCTTGCCCCAGTTGTCTTGGGCCTTCTCTTAATGTCTTGGCCTTGCTCGAGTTGTCTTGGCCCTGCTCCATTTGTTTGGGCTTGCTCCAGCTGTCTTTGCCTTGCTCTAAATGTTGTGGGCTTGCTCCAGTTGTCTTGGCCTTGATCCAGTTGTCTTTTACTTGCTCCAGTTGTCTTGGGCTTGCTCCAGTTGTCTTGAGCTTGCTCGAGTTGTCTTGGCATTTCTCAAGTTTATTTGGCCTTACCGCAGTTGTTTTGGGCTTACTCCAGGTGTCTTGCGCTTGCTCCAGCTGTCTCGGGCCTGCTCCTGTATTCTTGGGCTTGCTCCACTTGTCTTGGCCTTGCTCCAGCTGTTTGAGGCATGCTCCAGTTGGTTTGGGCTTGCCCGAGTTGTCTTGGGCTTGCTCCCGTTGTCTTGGGCTTGCTCAAGCTGTCTTGGCATTGCTCCAGTTGTCTTGGGCTTCCTCCAGATGTCTTTGCTTTGCTCCAACTTTCTTGGCCTCGCTCCAGTGGTATTGGCCTTGCTCCAGGTCTCTTGGGCTTTCTCCAGTTTTCGTGCGCCTTCTCCTGCTATCTTCGGCTTGCTCCAGTTGTCTTGGGCTTACTCCAGTTGTCTTGGCCTTGCTCTTGTTGTCTTGGGCCTGCTCGAGTTGTCTTGGGCTTGCTCCGGTTGTCTAGGGCTTGCTCCAGTTTTCTTGGCCTTCCTCAAGTTTTCTTGGCCTTGCTCTAGTTGTTTTGGGCTTGCTCAAGATGTATTAGGCTTGCTCTAGTTCTCTTTGTCCTGCTGTAGTTGTCTTATGCTTGCTCCAGTTGTCTTGGCCTTACTCCAGTTGTCTTCGCCTTCCTTTTGTTGTCTTGGGCTTACACCAGTCGTCTTGGGCTTGCTCCAGTTGTCTTGGCCTTGCTCCAGTTGTCTCAGGCTTGCTGGAGTGGTCTTGGGCTCGCCCGAGCTATCTTGGGCTTGATCTACTTCACTTGGGTTTCCTGGATTTGACTTGGCCTTTCTCCAGTTTTCTTGCGCTTGCAACAGCTGACTTGGCCCAAATCCAGTTGTTGTCTTAGCCATGCTCCAGTTGTCTTGGGCTTGCTCCAGTTGTCTTGGCCTTCCTCCAGATCTCTTGGCCCTACTCCAGTTGTCTTCGGCGTACTCCAGTTGTCTGGGACTTGCTCCAGTTGTCTTGGGATTGCTCCAGTTTTCTTGGCCTTGCTCATGTTGTCTTGTTCTCACTCCAGTAGTCTTGGGCTTGCTCCAGGTGTCTTGGGCTTGCTATAGTTGTCTTGGCCTTGCTCTAGTTGTCTTGAACGTGCTTCAGTTGTTTTGGGCTTACTCCTGTTATTTTCGGCTTCCTCCACTTGTCTTGGTCTTGCTCCAGTTGTCTTCGCCTTGCTCGAGGTATTTTTGGCTTGCTCCAAGTGTCTTGGGCTTGCTCTAGCTGTCTTGGCCTTGCTCAAGTTTTCTTGGACTTGCTCCAGTCTTCTTGGGCTTGCTCCAGTTTTCTTGGGCTTGCTCCAGGTTTCTTGGCCTTGTTCTAGTTGTCTTAGGCCTACTCGAGTTGTCTTGGGCTTGCCCCAGGTGTCTTGGACTTGCTCCAGTTGTCTTTGGCCTGCTCCATTAGTTGTTGGCTTGCTCCATCTGTCTTGGCCTTGCCCTAGTTGTCTTGGGCTTGCTCCAGTAATTTTGGGCTTGCGTCAGTTGTCTGGGGCTTGCTCCAATTGTCTTGGCCTTGCTCCAGCTGTCTTGGCCTTGCTCCAGTTGTCTTGGGCTTGGCCCAGTTGTCTTGGGCTTGCTCCAGTTGTTTTGGGCTTGCTTCAGTTGTCTTGGCCTTGCTCCAGTTGTCTTGGCCTTGCTCCAGTTGTCTTGGGCTTGGCCCAGTTGTCTTGGGCTTGCTCCAGTTGTCTTGGCCTTGCTCCAGCTGTCTTGGCCTTGCTCCAGTTGTCTTGGGCTTGGCCCAGTTGTCTTGGGCTTGCTCCAGTTGTTTTGGGCTTGCTTCAGTTGTCTTGGCCTTGCTCCAGTTTTATCAGGCTTGCTCTAGTTGTCTAGGGCTTGCTCCAATCGTCTTAGCTTTACTCAACATATATTTTTCTTGCTCCATTTGTCTTTGGATTGCTTAATCTGTCTTGGACTTGCTCCAGCTTTCTTGGACTTGCTCCAGTTGTCTGCAACTTGTTCCAGTTGTCTTGGGCTTGCTCCACTTGTCTTGGCCTTCCTCCGGTTGTCTTTGGAATGCTCCAGTTATCCTGAGCTTTCCCCAGTTGTACTCTGCTTGCTCTAATTGTATTAGTATTGCTCGAGTTCTCTTGGCCCCGCTCCAGTTGTCTACAGCTTGCTCCTGCTGTCTTGGTTTTGCTCCAGTTCTCTTGGCCATGCTCTTGTTGTCTTGGCCTTTCACCAGTTGTCTTGGCCTTGCTCCACTCGTCTTAGGCCTGATCTTGTTGTCTTGGGATTACTCAAGTTGTCTTGGCCTTGCTCCACTTGACTTGGGCTTGTTCCAGTTGTTTTTTACTTGCTCCAGTTGTCTTGGCCTTGCTCCATTTGTCATGGACTTGCACAAGTTGCCTTGAGCTTGCTCCAGTGGTCTTGGGCTTGCTCCAGTTTCATTGTCATTGCTCCAGTTTCTTGGCCTTGCTACAGGTGTTTTGGGCTTGCGCCAGCTGTCTTGGGGTTGCTCGAGTTGTTTTGGCCTTGCTCCAGTTGTTTTGGCCTTCCTCTAGTTGTCTTGGCCTTGCCCTAGATGTCTTGGGTTTGCTCCCGTTGTCTTGGGCTTGCTCTAATTGTCTTGGGCTTGCTTCAGTTGTCGTGGGCTTGCTCCAGTTGATTTGCCCTTGCTCCAGTTGTCTTGGGCTTATTCCAGTTCTCATGTGCTTGCTCCAGTTGTCTTGGCCTTGCTCCAGCTGTCTTGGACTTAATCCAGCTTTCTTGGGCTTGCTTTGGTTGTTTTGATCTGGCTCTGGTTGTCTTGGCCTTGCTCCAGTTTTCTTGGCCTTGCGCCAGTTGTCTTGGGCTTACACCACTTGTCTTGGGCTTGCTCCAGTTGTATTGTGTTTTCTACAGTTGTATTGGGCTTGCTCCGGTTGTCTTGGGCTTGCTCCAGTTGTCTTGGCCTTGCTCTTGTTGTATCAAGCTTGCTCCTGTTGTCTTAAGCTTGCCGCAGGTTTTTTGGGCTTGCTGTAGTCGTCTTGGGTTTCGTCCATTTGTCCTGGCCTTGCTCCAGTTGTCTTGAGATTGCTGGAACTGTCTTGGCCTTGCTCCAGTTGTCCTGGGATTGCACCAGTTGTCTTGGCCTTGCTCTAGTTCTCTTGGCCTAGCTCCAGTTGTCTTGGGACTGCTCTAGTTGTCTTGGACTTGCTCCAGTTTGCTTTGCCTTACTCCAATTGTCTTGGCCCTGATCCGGTTCTCTTTGGCATGATCCAGTTGTCTTGGGCTTCCTGCAGTTGTCTTGGGGATTGCTCCAGTTTTCGTGGCCTTGCTCCAGTTGCTTTGGCCTTGCTCCAGTTTTCTTAGGCTTGCTCCAGTTTTCTGGGGCACTCTCCTGTTGTCTTGGCCTTTCTCTAGTCGTCTTGCACTTGGTTTATTTGTCTTGGGGTTGCTCCAGTTGTCTTGGGCTTGCTTCAGCTGTCTTGGCCTTGCTCCAGCTGTTTTGGCCTTGCTCCTGTTGTTTTTGGCTTGCTCCAGGTGTCTTGGGCTTGCTCCAGTTGTCTTGGCCTTGCTCCTGTTTTCTTGGGCTTGCTCCAGTTGTCTTGGCCTTGCTCCAGTTCTTTTAGGCTTGCCACAGTTGTCTTGGGCTTGCCCCAATTGTCTTGGGCTTGCTCCAGTTGTCTTGGGCTTGCTCCAATTTTCTTGGCCTTGTTTCAGTAGTCTTGGGCTTGATCCATCTGTCTTGGCCCTGCCCTACTTGTTTTGGCCTTGCTCCAGTTGTCTTGGCCTTGCTCTAGTCGTCTTGGCCTTGCTAGAGTTTTCTTGGGCTTGTTCCATTTGTCTGGGGCTTACTCCAATTGTCTTGGGCTTGATCCTGTTGTCCTGGGCTTGCTCCAATTTTATTGGCCCTGCTCCAGTTTTCATGGAATTTCTCCAGTTGTCTTGGGTTTGATCCAGCTGTCTTGCCCATGCTCCAGTTTTCTTGGGCTTGTTTCATTTGTCTTGGGGTTGCTCCAGTTGTCTTGGCCTTGCTCCAGTTGTCTTGGCCTTGCATCAGTTATCTTGGCCTTTGTCCACTTGTCCTGGGCTTCCTCCAGTTGTCTTGGGCTTGCTCGAGTTGTCTTGGGCTTGCTCCAGTTGTCTTGGGCTTGCTCCAGTTTTCTTAGCTTTGCTTCATTTGTCTTGGTCTTGCTCCAGTCGTTTTTGGCTTGCTCGAGGTGTCTTGGCCTTGATCCAATTATCTTTGGCTTGATCCAGTTTTCATTGGCTTGCTCCAGTTTTCTTTGCCTTTCTCCAGCTGTTTGGACATGCTCCAGTTGTCTATGGCTTGCTCCAGGTGTCTTGGGCTTGCACTAGTTGTGTTGTGCTTGCTAAGGTTTTATTGGCCTTGCTCCAGTTTTCTTGGCCTTGCTTTTATTGTTTTGGGATTGCTCCAGATCTCTAGGGCTTGCTCCAGTTCTATTGGCCTTGCTCCAGTTTTCTTGGGCTTGCTCCAGTTGTCTTGGGCTTGCTCCAGTTGTCTTGGCCTTGTCATATACTTGTCATTTTACATATTTGTCATTTATATACTGTGTCATTTTCCATATTTGTATCTTCACGTATTTGTAATTTTGTGTATTTGTCATTTCACATGTTTTTCAATTTACATATTCATAATTTTATACATTTGTCATTTGGTACATTTTCCATTTTAGATATTCTACACATTTGTCATTTGGTACATTTTTCATTCCATATATTAGTCATTTTAAACATTTGTCACTCGATAAATTGGTCATGGTACATCATTCGCATTTCACGTACTTGTCATTTTATGTATTTGTCATTCAACACATCTTTCATTTCATACATCTGTTATTCTGTATTTTTGTCGTTTTCTAAATTTTTTATGTCATATATTTTAATGATACATAGTTGCCATGTTATGTAATTTTCATTCCAGGTATTTGTCGATTCAACATATTTGTCATTGTATATATTGGTCAATTTTCATACTTGAAATTGCATATTTTTGTTATTTTCCATACTCTGCATTTTATATGTTTTTCAATTCAAATATTTGACATTTTGTATCTTTTCATTTCACATATTATTGTTTTTATATATTTCACATGCTATTCGTTTGTGATACAATAATTCGTCATCTGTAACATGTGTCATTGACCATATTAGTCATTTTACATATTATTTATTCTATATATTTGTCATAGTACACATTCATATTTTTCAATATTTTCCATTTTATATATATACATATATTCAAATATTTGACATTGTAATAATTAGGCATTTTACACATTTTTCATTTGAAATACTCGTCATTTTCCATTTTTCCCATTTTATATATTTTTCATTTTAGGTATTTTCAGTTTATATATTTTTCATTTTACATATTTGTCATTTTACATAATTTTTATTTCCATTTTCTGTCATTTTACATATTTTTCATTCATATACGTTTCATTTAACATATTTGTCATGCTATATATTTGTCGATTTACATATGTCATTTTACATATTTGTCAATTGAAATAGTTTTCATTCTACATATCTGTCCTTTGTCATATCTTTCATGTGATATATTTATCATTCTACATGTTCGTCAGTTTTCATGTTTGACATTTTATATTCTCGTCAATTTACATTTTTGTCATTTTACATGTTTGTCACTGAATATATTTTGTATTTCAGTCATTATGTATTTAAATATCTTTCATTCTATAAACGTTTCATTTTATACCTGTGTCCTGTCACAGACACCTTATATACTTGTCATTCAATATATTTATCATTTTACATATTTGTCATTTTACATATTTGTCATTGTGAAAAGAATCCCCTTTAGATATTTTCATTTGGTTTATTTGTCATGGTAAATATTTTTCATTGGAAACATTTTCAAGTTCATGTATTTTTAATGCTATATATTAGTGGATATACATATTTGTCATTTTATATAGAGCTCCGCCCGGTCCTCTGCTGACATGGCAGTGGAGCGAAGAAAAGAAGAAGGGGTCAGCCGGCCATTTGATATGCCGATCGGCTAGGGAACAAGCGACCGACAGAGCTTCTTGACTATCGGCCCGCTCGATGGACATCGGATCCTCGCTGGCCGTCGATCCTCTCGAGTCATTGAACTGTCCGCCGCTCAACAGACTTGAGAGGGATCTCCCTATAATAGTAGCGTCCGGAGCGAAGCCGAGCAGAAGCCACAAGACACAAGATTCGCGGACAAACTAGGACCCCAGATATGCGTTGTAACTGTGTGCACCCTGGCTGTACAAAACAGGTAGGCAGTTTAGTTTGTCGCCAACTTTGTGCACAGTGCACTGTTTCAGGCTTGCAGCATACCGTAGGAATATGCAGGAGATCAACTAGCAGCCTGAGGCCCTGGTTTGGGCTCTTGACAAGTGTAGCGTCTGCAGTGTCTGGCTAAGGATTACGACTGTTTTGTAGGTGGAGTTAATGTGGAGTTTCTGGAGTTCATGGA
>SZWC01000432.1:377941-389588 GCA_023375785.1 Penium margaritaceum
GGGGGGGGGAGTTCGCTTGACGTGCATTCCCGTGCCTCGCCCCCAGTCTACCGATGACTTTTCATGGGGGGGGAATTTTCCTGTTGTACGCCACCCTCCAAAAGAGATTGGCATACAAGGGGGGGAATGTTGGAAAATACATATCTCCCTTGTCTACCGTCAGATCTCCAATTCAACAGCACCGCTGGAGAGATCACATCATCTGTCTACTACAATCCAAGTTTCAGCTCAATCCAACGGCAGGTGTGGGAGGAAAGACCAAAACTAGAAAGTGGCATAGATTATGCCACAGACTGGCACAAGTGGCATACTTTGTACTGGATGGGCTCGGCACGGTAAAAAGTGGAAAGTGCGGTGAAAGAGAGGTCAGAGCGGATGGACCGAGCAAGCGAGCAAGAGCTCCGCCCGGTCCTCTGCTGACATGGCAGTGGAGCGAAGAAAAGAAGAAGGGGACGGCCGGCCATTTGATATGCCGACCGGCTGGGGAACAAGCAACCGACAGAGCTTCTTGACTATCGGCCCGCTCGATGGACATTGGATCCTCGCTGGCCGTCGATCCTCTCGAGTCATTGAACTGTCCGCCGCTCAACAGACTCGAGAGGGATCTCCCTATAATAGTAGCGTCCGGAGCGAAGCCGAGCAGAAGCCACAAGACACAAGATTCGCGGACAAACTAGGACCCCAGATATGCGTTGTACCTGTGTGCACCCTGGCTGTACAAAACAGGTAGGCAGTTTAGTTTGTCGACAACTTTGTGCACAGTGCACTGTTTCAGGCTTGCAGCATACCGTAGGAAAATGCAGGAGATCAACTAGCAGCCTGAGGCCCTGGTTTGGGCTCTTGACAAGGGTAGCGTCTGCAGTGTCTGGCTAAGGATTACGACTGTTTTGTAGGTGGAGTTAATGTGGAGTTTCTGGAGTTCATGGAGTTTTGTTCTGGATTGATTTCACCATGGATTGTATACATGATTCTGTTGACCTCTGTGGGTGATCCTAATTCTAACAGACATCTTATATACTTGTCATTTAATACATTTATCATTTTACATATTTGTCATGTTACATATTTGTCATTCTGAAAAGAATCCCCTTTTAAATATTTTCATTTGGTTTATTTGTCATGGTAAATATTTTCCATTGGAAACATTTTCAAGTTCATGTATTTGTAATTCTATATATTAGTGGATATACATATTTGTCATTTTATATATAAGTAAACTTGCATACTTGTAATTTTACACATCTCTCATTCTATTTTTTGCTTCTATTACATATTTTTCATTATACATATTTGTCATTTTACATACTTTGTCATTTTATATACTTGTTTTTTTACATATTTGTCATCTTATATATTTTTCATTTTACATTCTTTCCATTTTCTACATTTGTCAATTGAATTATTTTTCATTTTTCATACATGTGATTTTATACATTTGTCATTTTATATGTCATTCATGTTACATATATGTCATTTTGTATATTCGTCATTCTACATATTTGTCATCTTATGTATTCGTCATGAACTACATCTTGTATCTAAAACATTTTTCATTTGACATATTTGTCATTTTACATATTTTTCACTATAAATTTGTCATGTTAAATATTTGTATTTTTACGTGTTTTTCATTCCATATATTTTTCATTTTATATATTTGTCATTTTATACATTTGTTATTTCATGTTGTATACTTGTTTCAGTTGTATTTGGCTTGCTCCAGTTTTATTGCCCTTGCTCCAGCTGTCTTGGACTTGCTCCATTTGTCTGGGGCTTGCTCCAGTTGTCTTGGGCTTGCTCCAGTTGTCTTGGGCTTGCTCGAGCTGTCTTGGCCCTGCTCCAGTTGTCTTGGGCTTGCTCCAACTGTCTTGGCCTTGCTCCAGTTGTCTTGGGCTTGCTCCAGTTGTCTTGGGCTTGCTCCAGTTGTCTTGGGCTTGCTCGAGCTGTCTTGGCCCTGCTCCAGTTGTCTTGGGCTTGCTCCAACTGTCTTGGCCTTGCTCCAGTTGTCTTGGGCTTGCTGCAGATGTCTTGGCCTTGCTCCAGTGTCTTGGACTTGCCCCAGTTGTCTTGGACTTCCTCCAGTTGTCTTGGGCTTGCTCCAATTGTCATGGCCTTGCTCCAGTTGTCTTGGCCTTGCCCCAGTTGTTTTGGGTTTGCTCCAGGTTTCTTGGGTTTGCTTCAGTTGTCTTGGCCTCGCTCCAGTTTTCTTCGCCTTGCACCTGTCGTATTGTGCTTGCTCCATTTGTCTTGGGCTTGCTCCAGTTGTCTTAGCCTTGCCCCAGTTGTCTTAGAATTGCTCAAGTTCTCTTGGGCTTGCCCCAGTTGTATTTGGCTTGCTCCAGTTGTCTTGAACCTGCTCCAGTTGTTTTGGCCTTGCTCCAGTTGTCTTGGCCTTGCTCCAGCTGTATTAGCCTTGCTCCAGTTGTCTTGGCCTTGCTCCAGTGGTCGTGGCCTTGCTCCAATTCTCTAAGCCTTGCTCCAATTTTCTTGGGCCTGCTCCTGTTTTCTAAAGCTTGATCCAGTTGTCCTGGCATTGCTCCAGTTGTCTTGGCCTTGCTCCAGTTGTGCTGGGCCTGCTCCAGTTTTATTGAGCTTTCTCAAGTTGTCTCGGGCTTGCTCCAATTTTCATGGCCTTGCTCCAGTTGTCTTGGCCTTGCTCCAGTTGTCTTCGGCTTGCTCCAGGTGTCTCTGGATTGTCCCAGTTTTCTTCGGCTTGCTCCATTTCTCTTTGCATTGCTCTAGTTGTCTTGGCCTTGCTCCTGTTGTCTTGGACTTGCTCAATCTGTCTTGGCCTTGCTCCAGTTGTCTTGTCCTTGCTCCACTTTTCTTGGCCTAGCTCCAGTTGTCTTGGCCTTGCTCCTGTTGTCTTGGACTTGCTCAATCTGTCTTGGCCTTGCTCCAGTTGTCTTGTCCTTGCTCCACTTTTCTTGGCCTAGCTCCAGTTGTCTTGGCCTTGCTCCTGTTGTCTTGGGCTTGTTTCAGTCGTCTTGGGCTAGCTCGAGTTGTCTTGGCCTTGCTCCAGTTGTAATCGCCTTGCTCTAGTTGTGTTGGGTCTTCTCCAGTTGCCTTGGGCTTGCTCGAGCTGTCTTGGGCTTGCTCCAATTTTCTTGGTCTTTCTCCAGTTGTCCTGGTGTTTCCCTAGTTGTTTTGGGCTTGCTCCAGTTGTCATTGGCTTGCTCCAGTTCTCTTAGGCTTGCTCCAGTTGTCTTGGGCTTGCTCCAGTTGTCTTGGGCTTGCTCCAGTTTTCTTGGCCTTGCCCCAGTTGTCGTGGCCTTGCTCCAAATGTCTTCAGCTTATTCCAGCTGTCTTAGCATTGCTCCATTTGTCTTGGCCTTTCTCCAGTTGTCTTCCCCTTGCTCTAGTTGTGTCTTGGCCTATGTCTACTTGTATTGGGCCTGCTCATGTTGTATTGCGCATGTTCCAGCTGTCTTGGCTTTGAACCAGCTGTATTGGCCTTGCTCCAGTTGTTTTTGGCCTACTCAAGTATTCTTGGGCTTGCTCTAGTTGTCTTGGGTTGCTCCACGTTTTCTTGGCCTTCCTCCAGTTGTCTTGGCCTTGCTCCAGTTATCTTGGGCTTGCTCCAGTTGTCTTTGGCTTGCTCCAGCTGTCTTAGCCTTCCTCCCATTGTCTTGGACTTGCTCCAGTTGTCTTGGGCTTGCTCCAGTTGTCTTGGGATTTATCCAGTTGTCTTCGCCTTGCTTTAGTTGTCTTGCCCTTGCTCCAGTTGTGTTGGGCCTGCTCCAGTTGTCTTCAGCTTGCTCCAGATGTCTAAAACTTGGTCCACTTTTCTTGGCCTTGCTCTAGTTGTCTTGGCCTTGCTCCAGTAGTCTTGGGCTTGCTCCGGTTGTCTTGGGCTTGCTCTAGTTGTATTGGCCTTACTCCAGTTGTCTTGGCTTTGTTCCAGTTGTGTTGAGCTTGCTCCAGGTGTCTTGGGCTCGTTCCAGTTGTCTTGGTCTTGCAATAGTTGTCTTGAGCATGCTCCAGTTATCTTGGCCTTGCTCCAATTGACTTTGTCTTCATGTATTCTTCTTGGGCTTGCTCGAGTTGCCTTAAGCTTGCTCTAGTTGACTTGGCCATGCTCCAGTTGTATCAGGCTTGCTCCAGTTCTCTTGGGTTTGCCCCAGTTGTCTTGAGCTTGCTCTAGTTGTCTTCGGTTGCCTTGATTTGTCTTGGCCTTGCTCCTGTTGTCTTGGACTTGCTCTAGGTGTCTTGGGCCTGCTCCAGTTGTTTTGGGCTTGCTCCAGTTGTCTTGGCATTGCTCAACGTGTCTTGGCCCTGATCCTGTTGTCTTTGGGCTACTACAGTTGTCTTGGGCTTGCTCTAGTTTTCCTGAGCTTGCTCCAGGTTTCTTGGCTTTGCTCGAGTTGTCTTGAGCTTGCTCTAGTTTTCTTGGACTTTATTCAGTTGTTTTTGGCTTGCTCTAGTTGTCTTGGGCTTGCTCCAGCTTTCTTGGCCTTACTCTAGTTGTCCTGGCTTTGCTCCAGTTGTTTTGGCTTGTTCCAAGTTTCTTGGGCTTGCTCCAAATGTCATGGCCTTGGTCCAGGTTTCTTGGTCTTGCTCTACTTGTCTTGGGCTTGCTCTAGTTGTCATGGGCTTGCTCTAGTATTCTTGGCCTTGTTCAAGTTGTCTTAGGCTTGCTTCAGTTGTCTTGGGCTTGCCCCAGTTGTCTTCAGCTTGCTTCAGTTGTATTGGGATCGGTCCAAGTGTCTTGGGCTTGCTCCAGTAGTCTTGGGCTAGCTCCAGTTGTCTTGGCCTTGCTCAGGTTGTATCAGGATTGCACCAGTTGTTTTCAGCTTGCTCCAATTGTCTTGGCTTTTCTCCAGTTATCTTTGGCTTGCTCCAGTTGTCTTGAACCTGCTCCAGTTGTTTTGGCCTTGCTCCAGTTGTCTTGGCCTTGCTCAGGTTGTATCAGGATTGCACCAGTTGTTTTCAGCTTGCTCCAATTGTCTTGGCTTTTCTCCAGTTATCTTTGGCTTGCTCCAGTTGTCTTTGGAGTGCTGTCGGGAGAACTTCTGCCACTGGTCCATGGGGAGGTCAATCCGCGGAAAAACAACCGGAGAACCGTGCAAATCACGCTGGCTCCCGCGGTATGCGCGGTCGAGCATGGGGTAGCACGGAATCCAGTAGCAGCATTGGCGGGTTATATGGCGGGAGACTGCCGCAGGGTGACATTGTCATCTGCGGTGCCTGTCCTACGGCTATCTTGGAGCGCTGGTGGCGGAAGCTGTAAAAAGGCGGGAAGATACAACAGAGAAATCCGCGGTAGGAAGGGAACAGGGGACGAGCCACAGAAGGAGAAGCGATCACGGAGTAAGTCAGGCAGGACAGCGGACAGAGGAGGTAATCAGGGGGGCAACAACCAATCAGCACAGAAGTCAGTGCATGAATCACGGAGAAACATCTGGGGACGCACCACGGAAAACGAAGATTCAAGGAAGACCACGAAGACCGCGTGTGCGAGCCGCGGATGAAGAAGAAGACTTAGGAAGAGTGAAGATGATGTTCTATGTGTGTTTGAGGATAAGAATCCGCAGTGCGTAGCCGCACTGCGTGGAGTCTAAGTAGGAGGAAAGAGGATGACCTAAGAGGGATGAGACCACCGGTGCGTAGACACACCGTGCGGAATCCTAACTAGATAAGGCCTAAACAGTAGTAGCAGAAGTCGGAACCCGGTATTGTTTGCTTTCTGGGATTAATGCTCCGCACTCTCATGTACTCTGCCTTGAACTATCAAAAACATTCACTGCCTCCATCTGTGCCTTCAGTGTTCCACGTCCCTGTCTCCCATTCCATTGGGTGATCATGACCGCGGTCCTTGGGGTGGTGCATAAGAGGTCAAACCTGGTCAGAATTGAGCTGCCGGCAGTGCCCTTGCCTGTACACAGCTGCGGAACGAGGTTCCGCGGAGAGGAGCTGGAAGCCACGAGGTGGCGACTCGCGTGTGGCAGGAAGTTGACCGCAGAACGTTACTCACCATTTGCGAGAGACCAAACTTGGTGCAAAGTGAGCTGCCGGTGGTGCCCTTGTCTGCACACGGCCGAAGAACGAGGTTCCACGAAGAGGAGCTGGAAGCCACAAGGTGGCGGCTCGCGTGTGGTGGAAAGTGGACCTCGGGGTAACACTAACCGGTGAGGATGTCACGCATCAATTCAGACTCGTCGTCCGCAGGGTTGTCTGTGGCTTGGAGTTAGCAGTGTATATTTGTTGTGGAATAAGTCCCAGCAGGCGGTGAGTGTTGAGACAGGGGTAAGATCCGCGGGTAGCACGGAACGGAGCAAGCACGGAGAAAAACAAGAACGCGATAAAGTTGGGGGTATCAGTGTCATGGTGAGGTGAGCATGGACGGTTCTTCGCTCTTTGCTCAGCGAAACTGCACGTATCCTTCAGATCAGTCGTTGATGTTGGCGGCAAGCTTTGCGTATCAAGATCTCACGCAACGACAACAGTAGTCATCAGTACGGTGCTTTCTGCCGCTTCAAGCCATCACCTACGCGGGCAGCCGGGACTCCTCTCCTGTGTTATCCCGCACCCCAGTCAGCTCCTCGCCAGGCCCTAAACCGCTCGCTCAACACCGACGGGTGACCGAGTGGCTGGAACAGCTACACTGGCGTCGTATCATGGATGCTCTGGGCAAGCGTGTGGAGGTGGAAACCATCTCCAGCCATGGCAGCTGCGGATCTAGTCAGTCCCAGCACAAATTGCAGGGGCAGGAGGCTGTGGTCATGGCAACGGAATGGTTCTCCGATACCCCACCATCGTTGGAGCAGCCGTCTGCTGGTGGAGAACTTGGGCTCTACCGCGGACTGGTCTACCGACGCCGTGGCGGGGGGCAGCCAACGGAAGCTGCCAACCCACTGCTGTAGCACTCATCACCTATGATACATCCGTCACTCAAGGTGGCGCATCCTAGGGATCAATATGGATCCCAGGATTACTTCACACCAGACGAGCAGCAGCCAATGACACAACAGCAGCCACGGGTCGACACCATTTCCAAAGGGAGCACGGCTTCCGCACCGGACAGCCAGCTGCGGATGGACCCGCCATCGCAGTTCGCCGCACCGGGGCAAGTGGATGGACTGGCACAAACCCCGGTGCTGGGCTTGCAGTAGATTCCGACACACCCGCAGCGGCAAAACCTGGGAACCATAACGGTAGGACCATTGGTACCCTCTCTGGCCTAGGGTTCCGTGCAACCAACGCACTAGTACCATGTTCCCCAGGTGCCCCTGTCCGTCGGAGCGATGCCGATGGAAGCTGCAGTCCTCCCGGCGGCAGGGATGACACGGCTAGGTGTGAATCAGCCGCCGCCATATGGGGGAGCAGTGCGGGCGACGCCGCAGCCACCCGCGGCGGGACCAACTCAGCAGCAAATAAGCCAGCTGCAGTCACACTCAGGGATACCACCGATGAGGGTGACGGCGTCACATCCAGCAATGGGTGCACCATTGCAGCAGACGAACCCGCCACAGGCATTGATGGGTGCCGCGTTGGCAGGGACCATGATGCCCGCGACAGGAATGCAGCAGACCAGTTACCAGCCGCAGCAAGCGACGGCGCTAACACAGGCGGGGATCGCGGTGCAACAGCCAATGATGACTCCGTAACCACCGCAAGGGATGCAATCTTTCGGCATGGCGTGGATACAACCCTCGGCATCAGTCTCGCACACATGGCCAACTCTGCAGCAGAAGCTGATGAGCATCACGCAAGTAGGAGTGGGTCAGCAGCCTTTCGTTCCAGGCACGCAACCATCGCTGCTCTAAGGGGCACCACCAACATCCCAGAATTCTGCACCAGCCTACCAACAGCCTCATCCGTCGCAGCTAACCAGAACCACACCAGCCAAAGTGACTATTCAGGCACCACCACTGATGCCGCAACTTCCGCCGGCGCCATAAGGTCACTCGCACCCACCACTACCACAGATGATGGGGGGTCAGCACCCTGCAGGAACAACGGCCAATTTCCCTCTGGTGGCACCAGCCGCGGTTACTAGTGCTGCTGCAGTCCCCACCACACAGACCTATTTGATGCCTCAGCTGATGGCACCGCAGACACAGGGGCATCTAGCACCGCTCCTTGGGATGACGTTCTTATCCACACCTTACACTACCTCACTGCCAGCTCCTTCTTCCTGGTACATGCACCAGCCACACACGCACCCAGGCTCTCACATGCCCGCGGGGCAACATTCGATGCAGATCCATCATGCGGGATACTCCACGGCCCAGCCTGCCAATCAACCTCCGACTAGTGTGACTACATTGATGACTAACCGCATTACTGTACCTCAGCTGCAATACATTCGCTTTGAGCCCGCAAATGTGCCGCGGCTGGACACCTTCAAGGGCGCCCCGAGTTATGGTTAATCACCCTAAATTCATACACTCAACAATTGGTGTATCGAAAAGTGTATTTCTATATGCAACCATTTTTCGGAAATTATCAACATCGATTCATTTCACTACGGCCCATGTACACATTCCTTGTATAAGTTGTTAGAAGTTATTGATTATACGTACTATGTGATAAGTTTTTTCAGACTTCCATGTTCACTAATATGTTCACTCCCTAATACACTTGTCGATCCACAGTTTCAGGGATGAGATGATTGGTCATATATGGGCGCCCCGGAGGATGACCCCTAGATCTGGCTGAAGCAAATCACACTGTATGCCAGCATTGGGCGAATCCCACCCAACCTCTGTCTCACTACCGCGGAATTTCACCTCCAAGGAGCTGCGGCTGATTGGTACAATGCACGCGCCCCCTTCATCTCTTTTGTCGACTTAAAAAATGCTCTCATTGAACCCTTCAAGCACGTGACAAAGGAAGAGACACTGCGGAAGATCAAAAGGAGGTCATGCACAAGGACGATGACATCCGCAGATTTCTGGATCAGTTTCTCACCTGGGCCATCGTGGCTAAGAATCCGCAAGGAGAAGGCCTTCTGCCTTCCAACTGAAAAATCTATAAAATGATGAACATGTAATCTGAAAAACATGTGAAATGAAAAATGTGTTCAATGAGAAATATGTAAAGTGCCAAATATAGAAAATTACAAAACATATAAGATGACAAATATGTTAACAAAGACAACTGGAGCAAGGCCTAGACAACTGGAGCAAGTCCAAGACAGTTGGAGCAAGCCAAAGAAAACTGGAGCA
The DNA here is from genome assembly GCA_023375785.1 of Penium margaritaceum. Taxonomy (NCBI): domain Eukaryota; kingdom Viridiplantae; phylum Streptophyta; class Zygnematophyceae; order Desmidiales; family Peniaceae; genus Penium; species Penium margaritaceum. The sequence continues at coordinate 387,112 of SZWC01000432.1, forward strand.
AGCAAAAGATAATTGAGGCAAGGCCAAGACCCCTGATGCAACCCCAAAACAACTGTAGCAAGGCGAAGACAACTGGAGCAAGCCCAAGACGATTGGAGCAAGCCCGAGACAACTGGAGCATGCCCAAGACAACTGGAGTACGCCAAAGACAAGTGGACCAAGCCCAAGATAACTGGAGCAAGGCCAAGACAACTGGAGCAAGCGCAAGACAAATGGAGCAAGCCGAAGACAACTGGAGCAAGGCCAACACATTTGGAGCAAGCCCAAGAGAACAGGAGCAAGCCTAAGACAATTGGAGAAATCCCAAGACAGCTTGAGAAAACCAAAGACAACTAGAGATAGGCCAAGACAACTAGAGCAAGGCCAAGACAACTAGAGCAAGGCCAAAACAACTGGGGCAAGCGCAAGACAACTGTAGCACGCCTAAGACAGCTGGAGCAAGGCTAAGACCGCTGGAGAAAGCCCAAGAAAACTGGAGCAAGGCAAAGACAAATGGAGCAAGCCCAAGGCACCTAGAGCAAGTCCAAGACAACTGGAGCAAGCCCTATAAAACTTGAACAATTCCAACAGAGCTGGAGCAAGGCAAAGACAACAGGAGCAAGGCCAAGACAACTGGAGCAAGGCCAAGACAACTGGAGGAAGCCCAATACAACTGGAGGAAGCCCAAGACAACTGGAGCAAGGCCAAGACAACTCGAGCAAGCCCAAGACAACTGGAGCAAGCCCAAGACAATTGGAGCAAGGCCAATACAATTGGAGCAAGCCCAAGACAACAGAAGCAAGCCCAAGACATTTGGAGCAAGCCCAAGACAAATGGAGCAAGACCAAGACAACTAGAGATTGGCCAAGACAACTAGAGCAAGGCCAAGTCAACTGGAGCAAGGTGAAAACAACTAGGGCAAGGCCAAGACAGATGGAGCAAGCCCAAGTCTACTGGAGCAAGGCCAAGACAACAGGAGCAAGCCCAAGACAACTGGAGCAAGCCCAAGACAACTCGGGCAAGCCCAAGACAACTGCAGCAAGCCTAAGACAACGGGAGCAAGGCTAAGAAAACTAGAAAAAGCCCAAGAAAACTGGAGCAAGGCGAAGACAACTGGAGCAAGCCCACGACACCTGGAGCAAGCCCAAAACAACAAGAGCAAGGCCAAGACAAGTGGAGCAAGGCCAAGACAACTGAAGCAAGCGCAAGACAACTGGGGCAAGTCCAAAACAAATGAAGCAAGTCCAAGACATCTAGAGCAAGGCCAACAAGTGGAGCAAGTGTAAGAAAACCAAAGCAAGCCTAAGAAAACTTGAGCAAGGCCAAAACAACTGGTGCAATGCCAAGAAAATTGGAGCTATCGCAAGACAACTGCAGCAAGCCCAAGACAACTGGAGAATGCCAAAGACAATTGGAGCAGGGCCAAGACAACTTGAGCAAGGCCAAGCCAACTAAAGCAAGTCCAAGACAACTGGAGAATGCCAAAGACAATTGGAGCAGGGCCAAGACAACTTGAGCAAGGCCAAGCCAACTAAAGCAAGTCCAAGACAACTGTAGCAGGGCCAAGACAAACGGAGCAAGGCCAAGACAAGTGGAGCAAGGCCAAGAAAACTGGAGCAAGGCCAAGACAACTGGAGCAAGGCCAAGATAGTTCTAGCAAGCCCAAGACAACTGGAGCAAGGCCAAGACAAATTGAGGAAGCCCGAGACAACCAGAGCAAGCCCAAGACAACTGGGGAAATCCGAAGAAAACTGGAGCAAGCCTAATACAACTAGAGCAAGGCCAAGACAGCTGGAGCAAGCCCAAGACAACCGGAGGAAGCCCAAGACAACTGAAGCAAACCGAATACAACTGGAGAAAGTCCAAGACAAGTGGAGCAAGCCGAAGACAACTGGAGCACGGCCAAGACATCTGGAGCAAGGCCAAGACAACTGGAGCAAGCTCAAAACAAGTGAAGCAATGCCAAGACAGCTGGAGCAAGTCCAAGAAAACTGGAGCAAGGCCAAGACAAGTGGAGAAAGCACAAGACAACCGGAGCAAGCCCATGAAAACTAGACCAAGCCCGAGAAAACTGGGGAAAGCCAAAGAAAACTGGAGCAAGCCTGATACAACTAGAGAAAGGCCAAGACAACTGGAGCAAGCCCAAGACAACCGGAGCAAGCCCAAGACAACTGGAGCAAACCAAATAGAACTGGAGCAAGCCCAAGCAGGTGGAGCAAGCCGAAGACAACTGGAGCAAGGCCAAGACAACTGGAGCAAGGCCAACACAACTGGAACAAGCTCAAAACAACGAAAGCAATCCCAAGACAGCTGGAGCAAGTCCAAGACAACTAGAGCAAGGACAAGACAAGTGGAGGAAGCACAAGACAACTGGAGCAAGCCCAAGACAACTTGAGCAATGCTCATACAACTGGAGCAAGCCCAAGACAACTGAAGAAAGCCCAAGACAATTGGAGCAAGCCCAAGACAATTGGACCAAGCCCAAGACATCTGGAGCA
>SZWC01000432.1:394532-429589 GCA_023375785.1 Penium margaritaceum
ATTGGAAATGACAAATTATAGAAGATGACAAGTATATAAAATGATAATTATGTAAAATGACAAACATGTAAAATGAGAAATGCGTAACAATGCCAAGACAACTGGAGCAAGTTCAAGACAACCGGAGCAAGCCCAAGACAACTGGAGCAAGCCCAAGACAACTGGAGCAAGCCGAAGAAAACTGGAGCAAGGCCAGGAGAACTGGAGCAAGCCCAAGACACCTGGATCAATCCCAAAACAACTGGAGCAAGGCCAAGACAACTGGAGCACGGCCAATAAAACTGGAGCAAGCCAAAGAGAAGTAGAGCAAGCCCAAGACAACTGGAGAAAATGCTAGACAACTGGAGCAAGTCAAGGACAGCTGGAGAAAGGCGAAGACAACTGGAGCAAGTGAAAAGGAACTGGAGCAAACCAATGTTAATTGGAGCAAGGCAAAGATACCTGGATCGAGCCCAACACAACTGGATCAACACCAAGACAACTGGAGCAAGCCCAATACAACTAGAGCAACCAAAGACAAGTGGAGCAAGCCAAAGACAAGTGGAGCAAGGCCATGACAACTAGAGCAAGGCCAAGACAACTTGAGCAAGGAGAAGACAACTGGAGCAAGTGAAAGACAACTGAAGAAAGCCCAAGACAACTGGAGGAGGTTCAAGCCAAATGAAGCAAGGCCAAGACAACTGGAGCAAGCCCAAGAAAGATGGAGGACGCCTTAGACAACTGGAGCAGGGCCAATAAAGTTGGAACAAGCCCAAGACAACAGGATCAAGTCCAGGACAATTGGAGCAAACCCAAGACAGCTGGAGCGAGCCCAAGACATCTGGAGCAAGGTCAAGACAACTGGAGCAAAGCCAATACAACTGGAGCAAGGGCAAGACAACCAGGGCAAGGCAAGAACAGATGGAGCAAGCCCTAGACTACTGGAGCAAGGCCAAGACAACTGGATCAAGGCCAAGACAACTGGAGCAAGACCAAGACAACTTAGGCAAGCCCAAGACAACGGGAGCAAGCCGAAGACAACTGGAGCAAGGAGAAGGAACCTGTAGAATGCCCAAGACAACTCGAGCAAGCCCAAGACAACTGGAGGAAGCTTGCGAAAACTGGAGCAAGGCCAAGACAACTGGATCAAGCCCAAGATAACTGGAAAAAGGCCAATACAACAGGAGCAAGCCCAACACAACTGAAGCAAGTTCAAGAAAATTGGACCAAGCCCAAGACACCTGGAGCAAGCCCAAGAAATCTAAAGCAAGGCCAAGACAACTGGAGAAAGGTCAAAACAACTCGAGCAAGGTCAAGAAAACTGAAGCAAGGACAAGACATCTGGAGAAAGCCCAAGATAACTGGGGCAAGCCAAAGAAAACTGGAGCAAGCCTAGGACAACTGGAACAAGGCAAAAACAATTGGAACTAGACCAAGACGACTGGAGCAAGCTCAAGACAGCTGGAGAAAGGCCAAGAAAAATGGAGCAAGGCCAAGACAAGTGGAGCAAGCCCAAGACACCTGGAGAAAACCCAAAACACATGAAGCAAGGCCAAGACAACTGGAGGAAGACCAAGACAACTGGAGAAATCCCAAGAAAACTGGGGCAAGCCCAAGACAACTGGTGCAATTCCAAGACAACTGGAGCAAGGCCAAGACAACTGGAGCAAGCTTAAGATAACTGGAGCAAGCCCAAGTCTACTTGAGCAAGGCAAAGAAAATTTGAGCAAGGCAAAGAAAACTGGAGCAATCCCAAGACAACTGGATTTAGCCAAAGACAACTAGAGCAGGCCAAAGACAACTGGAGCAAGGCCAAGACAGCTGGAGGAAGCTCAAGATAATTGGAGCAAGACCAACACAGCTGGAGCAAGCCCAAGACAAATGGAGCAGGGCCAAGACAACTCGAGCAAGCCAAAGACAACTAGATCAAGCCCAAGACAATTGGGGCAAGCCCAAGACAATTTGTGCAAGCCAAATACAACTGGAGGAAGGCAAAGACACCTGGAGCAAGCCCAAGACAACTGGAGCAAGCCCTAGACAACTGGAGCAAGTCGAAGACAGCTGGAGCAAGTGTAAGACAACGGGAGCAAGCCAAAGACAACTGGAGCAAGCCAAAGATGACTGGAGTAAAACCAAGACAATTGTCGCAAGTCCTAGACATTTTGAGAAGGCCTGATGAAACTGGAGCAAGGCCAAGAGAACTGAAGCAAGCCCAAGACAACTGGTGCAAGCCCAAGATAAATTCAGCAAGCCCAAGACAACTAGACCAAGTCCAAAACAACTGAAGCAAAGCCACGACATCTGGAGCAAGGCCAAGACAACTAGAGCAAGCCCAAGACAACCGACGGAAGCCAACAAAAACTGGAGCAAGCCCAAGAAAACTTAGGCAATGCCAAGACTGATGGGGAAAGCCCAAGACTACTAGAACAAGGCCAAGACATTTGGAGCAAGAAAAACACGACTGGAGCAAGCCCAAGAAAACTAGGGAAAGCCCAAGACAACTCGAGTAAACCTAAGACAACTGGAACAAGTCCAAGAAACCTGGAGCAAGACTAAGACAACTAAAGCAAGCCCAAAAAAACTGGGGCAAGCCCAAGAAAACTCGAGCAAGTCCAAGACAACTGGAGCAAGCCCAAGACACTTGGAGCAAGCCAAAGACACCTGGAGCAAGGCCAAGACAACTGGAGCAAGAACAAGACACCTGGAGCAAGACTAAGACAACTAAAGCAAGCCCAAAAAAACTGGGGCAAGCCCAAGAAAACTCGAGCAAGTCCAAGACAACTGGAGCAAGCCCAAGACACTTGGAGCAAGCCAAAGACACCTGGAGCAAGGCCAAGACAACTGGAGCAAGAACAAGACAGCTGGAGAATGCCCAAGAGAACTGGAGCAAGCCCAAGACAACTGAAGCAACTAAAAGACAACCAGAGCAAGGCCAAGACAATTGGAGCAAGCCCACGACAACTGGAGGAAGCACATCACATTTGAAGCAAGGCCAAGAAACGTGGAGCAAACCCAAGACAACTGGAGCAAGCCAAAGACACCAGGTGCAGGCCAAAGACAACTAGAGCAGGGCATAGACCACTGGAGCAAGGCGAAGACAACTCGAGCAAGCCCAAGACAACTGGAGCAGGCCCAAGACAACTGGAGCAAGGCCAAGACAACTGGAGCAAGTATTGGGCTTTCTATAGCTGTCTTGGGTTTCCTCGATTTGTCTTGGCACTGCTCCAGTTGTATTAGGCTTGCTACATCTCTCTTTGCCTTTCTCCAGTTGTCTTGGCCTTGCTCCAGTTGTCTAAGCCTTGCTCTAGTTGTCTTGGCATTGCTCCAGTTTTCTTGGGCTTGCTCCAGTTGTCTTTGGCTTTCTCCAGCTGTCTTGGCCTTTGTCCAGTTTTCTTGGGCTTGCTCCAGTTGTCTTAGGCTTGCTCTAGTTGTCTCGGGCTTTCTCCAGGTTCATTGGCCTTGTTCCAGTTGTCTGAGACTTGCTCCAGTTTTCTTGGGCTTGCCCCAATTGTCTTGCTCTTGCTCAAGTAGTCTTGGGCTTGGTCGAGTTGTCTTGGCTTTGCTCCAGTTGTCATGGCCTTGCTCCAGTTGTATCAGGCTTGTACCAGTTGTCTAGGGTTTTCTCCACTTGTCTTGGGCATGCTCCAGTTGTCTTGGGCTTGCTACAGTTGTCTTGACCTTGCTCCAATTGTATCAGGCTTGCACCAGTTGTCTTGGGCTTGCTCCAATTGTATTGGCTTTGCTCCAGTCATCTTTGGCTTGCTCCAGTTGCCTTGGCCTTGCTCTAGTTATCTTGGGCTTGCTCCAGTTGTCTCGGGCTTGGTCTAGTTGTCTTGGGATTGGTCTAGTTTTCTTGGCCTTGCTCCAGTTGTTTAAGGCATGTTCCAGGTGTCTTGGGCTTGCCCCAGACTTTTTGGGCTTGCTCCAACTGTCCTGGGCTTGCTCCAGTTGTCTTGGCCTTTCTCTAGCTGTCTTGGCCTTGCTCCAGTTTTCTTGGCCTTGCTCCAGTGGTCTTGGCCCTGCTCCATTTCTCTTGGCTTTCCTCAAGTTGTCTTGGGCCTGCTCCTGTTTTCTTGGGCTTGCTCCAGTTGTCTTGGCATTGCTCTAGTTGTCTTGGCCTTGCTCTCGTTGTTTTGGGCCTGCTCCAGTTGTCTTGGGCTTGCTCCAGTTGTCTAGGGCTTGCTCCAGTTTTCTTGGCCTTGTTCCAGTTATCTAGAGCTTGATCCAGTTGTCTTCGGCTTTCTCCAGTTATCTTGGGCTTGCTCCAGATTTCTTGGACTTTCTCCAGTTTTCTTGGCCTTGCTCCAGTTGTTTTGGACTTGCTCCAGGTGTCTTGGTCTTGCTCCAGTTGTCTTGAGCTTGCTCCAGTTGTCTTGGCCTTGCTCGAGTTGTCTTGGCCTTGCTCTCGTTGTGTTGGGCCTGCTCCAGTTGTCTTGGGCTTGCTCCAGTTGTCTAGGGCTTGCTCCAGTTTTCTTGGCCTTGTTCCAGTTATCTAGGGCTTGATCCAGTTGTCTTCGGCTTTCTCCAGTTATCTTGGGCTTGCTCCAGATTTCTTGGACTTTCTCCAGTTTTCTTGGCCTTGCTCCAGTTGTTTTGGACTTGCTCCAGGTGTCTTGGTCTTGCTCCAGTTGTCTTGAGCTTGCTCCAGTTGTCTTGGCCTTGCTCGAGTTGTCTTGGCCTTCCTCCAGTTGTCTTAGGCTTGCTCCAGTTGTCTTGTCCTTGCTCCAGTTGTCTTGGCCTTGCTCTTGTTGTATCAGGCTTGCTCCATGTGTCTTGGGCTTGCACCAGTTATCTTGGTCTTGCTCTAGTTCTCTTTGGATACTTGGATTTGTCTTGGCATTTCTCCAGTTGTCTTGGGCTTCCAGTAGCTGCATTGGCCTTGCTCCAGTTATCATAGCCTTGCTCCAATTGTATTGGGCTTCCTCCAGTTGTCTTGGCCTTGCTACAGTTGTATTGGCCGTGCTCTAGCTGTCTTTTGCCTGCTACAGCTGTCTTGGGCTTGCTCCCGTTGTCTTGGGATTGCTCCAGTTTTCTTGGCCTTGCTCTAGTTGTCTTGGCGTTGCTCCAGCTGTCTTGGGCTTTCTCCAGTTGTCTTGGGCTTCCTCCAGCTGTCTTGGCCTTGCTCTAGTTGTCTTGGACGTGCTTCAGTTTTCTTGGGCTTACTCTAGTTGTCTTGGGCTTGCTCGAGTTGTTTTCGACTTGCTCCAGTTGTATTCGGCTTGCTCCAGGATTATTTGGCTTGGTCCAAGATTCTTGGTCTGGCTCCAGTTCTCTTGGCCTTAATCCACTTTTCTTGGGCTTGCTCCAGTCCTCTTGGGCCTGCTCCAGTTGTCTTGGGCTTGCTCCAGGTTTCTTGGCCTTGTTCAAGCTGTCAAAGGCTTACTCTAGTTATCTTGGAATTGGCCGCGTTGTCTTGGGCTTGCTCCAGTTCTCTTGGGCTTGCTCCAGTGGGCTTGGCCTTGCTCCAGTTGTATCAGGCTTGCTCCAGTTGTCCAGGGATTTCTCCAACTGTCTTGGATTTTCTCTAGTTATGTTTGGCTGGCTCGAGTTGTCTTTGGCTTGCTCAGGTTGCCTTAGACTTGCTACAGCTTGCTTGGACTTGCTCCAGTTGTCTTCCGCTTTCTCCAGTTGTCTTGGGCTTGCCCCAGCTGTCTTGGCCTTCCGCCAGTTCTCTTCAACTTGCTCCAGTTGTCTTGGGCTTGCCCTAGTTGTATCGGGCTTTCTCTAATTGTCTTGGGCTTGCTCGAGTTGTATTGGCCTTGCTCAAGTTGTCTTCGCCTTCCTGCAGTTTTCATGACCTTGCTCCAGTTGTCTTAGGCCTGCTCTAGTTGTCTTGGGCTAACTCCAGTTATCTTAGGCTTGCTCAAGTTTTATTGGCCTTGCTCCAGTTGTTCTGGCCTTGCTCGAGTTGACTTGGGCTTGCTCCAGTTGTTTTGGGCTTGCCCCAGCTGTCTTGAACTTGCTCAAGTTTTCTTGGACTTGCACTAGTTGTCTTGGGCTTGCTTTAGTTATCTTGGACTTGCTCCAGTTATCTTGTCCTTGCTCCAGTTGTCTTGGCCTTTATAAAGGTGTTTTGGGCTTGCTCCAGGTGTCTCCGGCTTGCTCCAATTGTCTTGGCCTTGCTCCAGTTTTCTTGGGCTTGCTCCAGTTGTCTTGGGCTGGATCCAGTTCTTGTGGGCTTGCTACAGTTTTCTTCGCCTCAGTCAAGCTTTCTACGGTTTGTTTTAGTTGTCTTGGGCTTGACCGAGTTGTCTTGGCCTGCCTCCAATTGTCTTTGGCTTGCTCCAGTTGTCTGGGGCTTGCCCCAGTTGTCTGGGGCTTGCCCCAGTTGTCTTGGGCTTGCTCCAATTGTCTTAGGCTTGCTCGAGTTGTCTTGGCCCTGCTCCAGTTCTCCTTGGCTTGCTCCAGATGTCTTAGCTTTGCTCTACTTTTATTGGCCTTGCTCTTGTTGTCATGGCCTTGCTGCAGTTGTCTTGGCCTTGCTCTAGTTGTCTTGGGCCTGCTCTAGTTGTCTTGGACTAACCCCAGTTGTCGTGGTCTTGCTCCAGTAATCTTGGACTTGCACCAGTTGTCTTCGGCTTTGTCCAGTTGTCTTGGGCTTGCTCCACTTGTCTTGTCCCTGCTCCAGTTTTCTTGGCCTTGCTACGGGTGTTTTGGGCTTGCTCCAGGTGTTTTGAGCTTGCTCCAGTTGTCTTGGAATTTCTCCAGTTTTCTTCTTCTTACTCCAGTTGTTTTGGGTTTGCTCAAGTTGTCTTTGGCTTCCTCTAGTTTTCTTGGCCTCGGTCCAGTTTTCTTAGGCTTGCTCCAGTTGTCTTGGGCTTGCCCCAGTTGTCTTGTCCTTAATCCAGTTGTCTTGGACTTCCTCCATCTGTCTTTGCCTTGCTCCAATTTTCTTGGCCTTGCTCCAAATTTCTTTGCCTTGCTCCAGTTGTCTGGGCCTCGCTCCAAATATCTTGGCCTTGCTCCAGATTTCTTTGGCTTGCTCCAGTTTTAATCGGCTTTCTCCAAATGTATTGGGCTTGCTTCAGTTGTCTTGGGCTTGCTCCAGATGGCCTTGCTCCCATCTTCTTGGGCTTGCACCATTTGTCTTGGGGTTGCTTCTGTTTTCTGGGCCTTGCTCCGGTTTTCTTCGACTTGCTCCAGTTTTCCTGGGCTTGCTTCAGTTGTTTTGGGCTTGCCTCAGTTGTCTTGGCCTGGCTCCAGTTGTTTTGGCCTTGCTCCAGTTGTCTTGGTCTTGCTCCACTTGTCTTGGGCTTACTCCAGTTGTATTGGGCTTGCTATAGCTGTCTTGGGCTTGCTCTGGTTGTCTGGGGCTTGCTACAACTAGTTTGGGCCTGCTCCAGTTGTCTTGGACTTTCTCTAGTTTGCTTGGCCTTGCTCTAGTTGTCTTGGCCCTGCTCCAGTTGTCTTCGAAATGCTCCAGTTGTGTTGGGCTTGCTTCAGTTGTCTTAGCCTTGCTCCAGTTGTCTTGGCCTTGCTCTAGTTGTTTTCGGCTAACTCCAGGTGTCTTGGGCTTGCTCCAGTTGTCTTTGCCTTGCCCCAGTTTTCTTTGGCTTGCTCAAGGTGTCTTCGGCTTGCTCCAGTTGTCTTGGGCTTGATCCAGGTTTCTTGGCCTTGCTCCAGTTGTCTTAGGCTTGCTTTATTTTGTCTTGAAATTCCCAGATTTTGTGGGCTTGCTACAGTTATCTTGGTCTTGCTCCGATTGTGTTGGCCTTGCTCCAGTAGTCTTGGGCTTGCTCTATCTGTCTTGGCCTTGCCCTAGTTGTATTGGCCTTGCACCAGTTGTATTGGGCTTGCTCCAGCTGTCTTGGGCTTGCTTCAGTTGTCTTGCCCTTGCTCCAGTTGTCTTAGACCTTCTCCACTTGTCTTGGTCTTGTTTCAGTTGTCTTGAGCTTGCTCCAGTTGTCTTGGCCTTTCTCTAGTTCTCTTGGCGTTCCTCCAGTCCTCATGGGCTTGGCCCACATGTCTTGGGCTTGCTCCAGTTGTCTTGGGCTTGCTCTAGTTGTCTTGGGTTTTCTCCAGTTGTATTCGGCTTGCTCCAGTTGTCTTGGCCTTGCTCCAGTTGTATCAGGCTTGCTCCTGTTGTCTTGGGCTTGCTCCAGTTGTCTTGGCCTTGCTCCAGTTGTCTTGGCCTTGCTCCAGTTGTCTTGGCCTTGCTCCAGTTGTCTTGGCCTTGCTCCAGTTGTCTTGGCCTTGCTCCAGTTGTCTTGGCCTTGCTCCAGTTGTCTTGGCCTTGCTCCAGTTGTCTTGGCCTTGCTCCAGTTGTCTTGGCCTTGCTCCAGTTGTCTTGGCCTTGCTCCAGTTGTCTTGGCCTTGCTCCAGTTGTCTTGGCCTTGCTCCAGTTGTCTTGGCCTTGCTCCAGTTGTATCAGGCTTGCTCCTGTTGTCTTGGGCTTGCTCCAGGTGTCTTGTCCTTGCTCCAATTATCTTTGGCTTGCTCCAGTTGTCTTTGGCTTACTCCACTTTCCTTTGCCTTGCTCCAGCTATCTTGTCTGGCTTATAGGGATTGCTCCAGTTGTCTTGGGCTTGCTCTAGTTGTCTTGGGCCTGCTCCAGTTTTCTTGGCCTTGCTCCAGTTATCGTGGCTTTGCTCCAGTTGTTATGGGATTGCTCCAGGTGTCTTGGGCTTGCTCTAGTTCTCTTTGCCTTGCTCCAGTTTTCTAACGCTTGCTCCAGTTGTCTCAGGCTTGCTCCAGTTGTCTTGGGCTTTCCCTAGTTGTCTTGGCCTTGTTATATATTCATCATTTACATATTTTTCATTTCACATATTTATCATTTTATATATATGTCATTTTATATACTTTGTTATTTTCTATCTTTGTCACTTTACATATTTGTCACTTTACTTATTTCTTATTTTCTTTATTTATCATTTCACACATTTTTTAATTGAAATAGTTATCTTTTTATATGGTTGTCATTTGGTATATTTTTCATTTCACATATTTCACTTTATACATTTGTCATTTTACATACTTGTAATTGCATATATTTGTCATTTTATATATTTTTCATTTTGTATATCTGTCATGTAATATATCTGTTATTTTGTATGTTTGTAATTTTATATCTTTTTCATTTTATTAATTTCTGTTTTTATGTATTTTTCATTTCATGTATTTGTCGTTTTACATATTTGTCATTTCATAAATTGGTCTTGCACCATAATTGACATTTTACATATTTTTCATTTTATACAAAGTTCTGTACAAATGTGTACGGCATTGTACAGTGTTGTGCAGAGTTGTGTGAAGTTGGAGGTTGTTGTACAAAGTTGTAGAGTTTTCTGCAGAGTTGTGTGGAGTTGTACAGAGCTGTACCGAGTCGTAGCGAGTTGTATGGAGGTGTACAAGTTGTAGACAGCTGTACGGAATTGTACTAAGTTGTACGGATTTTGTACAAAGTTGTACGGAGCTGTGTGGAGCTGTACAGTGATGCACGGAGTTGTACGGAGTTTTACCGAGCTGTACAGAGTTGTACGGAGTTGTAGCAAGTTGTACGGAGTTGTATACAGTTGTGCAGAGTTGTACACAAATGTAAAGAGTTGTACGGAGTTGTACGGAGTTGAGCTGATGTGTATGGAGTTGTACGGAGTTTTCCAGAGCTGTAAGGAGTTATGCTGAGTCGTACGGAGTTGTAAAGAGTTGCACGGAGGTAGACAGAGTTGTATGGAGGTTTAAAGAGTTGTGCTGGGTCATACGGAATGGTACAGAGTTGCACAGAGTGGTACGGAGTTGTCTGGTGTTTATAGGATGTGTTCAGAGTTGTACTGAGTTGTACGTAGCTGTACTGAGTTGTACAAAGTTTTACAAAGGTTTATGGACTTTGAAGAGTTGAAGGGAGCTATACAGAGCTATGCGGACTTTTATGGAGTTTTTTGGAGCTGTATAGAGTTGTTGGAAATGGTACGGATTTGTACACAGTAGTATGGAGTTGTAGCAAGTTGTAGCGAGTTGTAGCAAGTTGTACAGAGTTTTATGGGGCTATATGGAGTTGTACAGAGTTTTATGGAGTTGGAAGGAGTTGTACAAAGTTGTACAGGGTTTTAGAGAGTTGTTAAGAGTTGTACAGAGTTGTACGGAGTTAAACGCATTTTTATGGAGTTGCATGGAGTGATTTGTATGGAGTTGTACATAGTTGTACGGAGTTGTATGAAGATGTACGAAGTCGTACAGAATTGTACAAGGTTGTACAGAGTTGTACGGAGTTGTACGGAGTTGCACGGAGTTGCATCAATCTGTACATTGTTGTTTGTATGGAGTTGCACGGGGTTATAGCAATTGTTAGAGAGTTGTATTGGCCTTTCAACAGTTGTCTTGGCCATGCTCCAGTTGTCTTTGGCCTGCTCCACTTGTCTTGGGCTTGTTTCAGTTTTCTTGGCCTTGCTCCAGATTTCTTGGCCTTGCCCCAGTTTACTTGGGCTTGCTCCAGCTGTCTTGGGCTTCCTCTAGTTATTTTGGCCTTGCTCAAGTTTTCTTGGACTTGAACCAGTTTTTTTGGGCTTGCTCCAGTTGTCTTGGGCTTGCTCCATTTGGCTTGGCCTTGATCCAGATGTCTTGGCCCTGGAATAGGCTTTTTGGGCTTGCTCCGGGTGTCTTGAGCTTGCTCCAGTTGTCTTGCCCTTGCTCTTGTTTTCTTGGGCTTGCTTCAGTTGTCTTGTGCTTGTTCCAATTGTCTTCGGCTTGCTCCAGTTTGTTTGGCCTTGGTCAAGTTGTCTTAGGCTTGATCTACTTGTCTTGGGTTTTCCCCAGTTGTCTTGGGCTTGCTCCAATTGTTTTGGGCTTGCTCCAGTTGTCTTGTCCTTGCTCCAGTTTCCTTGGGCTTGCTCGAGCTGTCTTGGCCTTGCTCCAATGGTCTTGGCCTTGCTCTAGTTGTCTTGGCCTTGCTCTAGATGTCCTGGGCTTGCTCCAGTTGTCCTGGGCTTGCTCCAAGTTATTTGGGATTGCTTGAGTTGTATTGGGCATGCTCCAGTTGTATTTGCCTTGCTCCAATTGTATTGGGCTTGCTCCATTTGTCTTGTGCTTGCTCCAGTTTTCTTGGCCTTGCTCCAGTTGTCTTGGACTTGCTCCAGCTGTTTTGGGCTTGCTCCAGTTGTTTTGAGCTTGCTCAAGTTGTCTTGGCCTTGCTCCAGTTGTCTTGGCCTTGCTCCAGTTGTCTTGGGCTTGCTCCAGTTGTCTTTGGCTTGCTCCAGTTGTCTTGGGCTTGCTCCCGTTGGCTTTGCCTTGCTCCAGTTGTCCTGTCCCTGCTCCAGTTGCCTTTGGCATGCTCCAGTTGTCTTAGGGTTGCTGCAGTTGTCTTGGACTTTCTCCAGTTGTCTTGGCCTTGCTCCACTTGTCTGGTCCTTGCTCCAGTTGCTTTCGGCGTGCTCCAGGTGTCGTGGGCTTGCTCCAGTTTTCTTTGCCTTGCTCCAGTTTTCTTGGGGTTTCTTGAGTTGTCTTGGCCTTGATTCAGTTGTCTTAGGCTTGCAACAGTTATCTTGGGCTTTCCCCCGTTGTCTTGGGTTTGCTCCAGTTGTCTTGGGCTTGCTCCAGTTTTCTTCGCGTTGCTCCAGTAGTCTTCGGCTTGCTTCAACTGTCTTGGCCTTGCCCTAGTTGTTTTGGCCTTGCTCCAGTTGTCTTGGCCTTTTTCTAGCTGTCTTGGCCTTGCTCCAGTTATCTTGGGCTTGCTCCAGTTGTCTTGGGATTTCTCTAGGAGTCTTGGGCTTGCTCTTGTTGTCTTGGGCTTGCTCCAATTGTATTGGCCTTGCTCCAGTTGTATTGGGCTTGCTCCAGTTCCCTTGGGCTTGCTCCAGTTGTCTTTGCCTTGCTTCAGTTGTCTTGGCCTTGCTCCAGTTGTATTGGGCTTGCTCCAGTTCCCTTGGGCTTGCTCCAGTTGTCTTTGCCTTGCTTCAGTTGTCTTGGCCTTTTTCCAGCTGTCTTGGGCTTGTTTCAGTTCTCTTGGGCTTGCTCCAGTTGTCTAGGCCCTGGTCCAGTTGTCTTGGCCTTGCTCCAGCTGTCTTGGGCTCGGTCCACTTGACTTGGGCTTGCTCCCGTTGTCTTGGGCTTGCTCCAGTTGTCTTGGGCTTCCTCAAGTTGTCTTGGGCTTGCTCCAGTTGTCTTGGGCTTCCTCAAGTTGTCTTGGGCTTGCTCCAGTTGTCTTGGCCTTGCTTCAGTTGTCTTGGCCTTGCTCCAGTTGTTTTGAGCTTGCTCCAGGTGTCTTTGACTTGCTCCAATTATCTTTTTTTTGCTCCGGTTGTCTTTGGCTTGCTCCAGTTTTCTTCGCCTTGGTCCAGCTATCTTTTGAATTGCTCCAGTTGTCTAGGGCTTGCTTCAGTTGTTTTGGGATTTTTCTAGTTGTCTTGGGCTTGCTCCAGGTTTATTGGCGTTGCTTTAGTTTTGTTGGCCTTGCTCTAGTTCTTTTGGGATTGCTCCAGGTCTCTCGGGCTTGCTCCAGTTCTCTTGGCCTTGCTCCAGTTTTCTTGGGCTTGCTCCTCTTGTCTTGGGCTTTCTCCAGTTGTCTTGGGCTTGTTCCAGTTGTCTTGGCCTTGTTACATATTTGTCATTTTACGTATTTTTCATTTTACGTATGTATCGTTTTACATAGTTGTTACTTTATATATTCTTCATTTGCTACATTTTGCATTTTACATTTATGTCACTTTATAAATTTGTCATTTTACATACTTGGCATGTTATGTTTTTGTACATTTCATATATTTTTCATTTGTTACTCTATAAACTGGTCATGGTACATAGTTGTCATTTTACATATTTATCATTTGACATTTTTGCAATTTTACATATCAAACAATTTAAATATCTTCCATTTTATACATCTGTCATTCTGTACACTTGTCATGTTATATATCTTTCATTTAATATATTTTCCATTTTTCATACTTGCCTTTTTTATGTATTGTCATTTCAGATATTTGTCATTTTATGCTCTGGTCAAATTAAATACTTCATATTTCATGTATTTTGCATATTTCTTACTTAGCATATTCGTCATATGATATATATTCATTTCAAATATTTGGCATTTTTTGATCTGTCATGTTATACGTTTGTGATTGAATAATGTTTCATCTTTATATGTGTCCTTTTCCATATAAGTCATTGTCATGTTGATTATTTGTCATGGTATATTTTTGTAATTTTCCATATATTCCATTTAATATATTTATATTATCAAATATTTGGCATTTTTATATTAGTCATTTTGCATATTTTCCGCTATATATTTGTCAATTTATGTATCTTACAGTGTATATAATTTTCATTTTACAAATTGTTCATTTTCCGCAATTTTCATTCCACACTGTTTTCATTTCACATATTAGTCATTCATACACGTTTCATTTTAAATACTTGTAATTTTACATATTTGTCATGTTAGATATTTGTCCATTTACATATTTGCCATTCTACACAGTTTTCTATTAACCTATTTTTTATTCTTAATATCTGTCATTTTTCATATTCTTCATTTGATAAATTCGTCAGTTTACATCTTTGTCAATCTCCATACTCGTCATCTTATTTTTTCGTGATGTTACATATTTGTCACTTCATACATTGTTTTTCCATATATTAGAAAAGTTTACTTATCTTTAATTCTATAAAATTTGCATATTAAACATCTGTCATTTTACATATTTTACATTCTATATACTTGTAATTATATATCTCATGTTAAATATGAATAAAATATAAATATGTTACATAGTTTGATTTTTAAATATTTATGATTTTACGAATTCATAATTTGAAAAATTTGCCCTTTTACATATTTTTCATTTATTTTATTTGCTTCTTCTCCATATTTTGAATTGGAAATATATTTCAATTCATATACTTGTAATTTTATATCTTAGTCAATAAACATATTTTTCATTATATAAATTAGTAAGTCTACGTATTTTTCATTTTATATATCTGACATTTTGCTCATACGAAATATTTATCATTCTATACATTTGTAGTTTTAAATATTTTGTCATTTTACATATCTGTAATTTTACATATTGGTCATGTTATATATTTGTCATTTTACATACTTTTAATTCTGTATATTTTTCATTTGAAGTATTCGTCATTTTTTATACTTTTCATTTTGAAGATTTTTCGTTTAATATATCTTTCATGTTATATATCTGTCATCTTGTATATTTGTCACTCTATACATTTGTCATTTTATATAATTGTCATGTGATATATCTTTTATCTTACATACTTTTCATTTGATAAATTTGTCATTTTACACATTTTCACTCAATAAATTTGTCATGTTCCATATTTGACAGTTAGCTTATTTTTCAGTTTATATACTATTAATTTAAAAGAGTTGTCATTTTACATGTCTATTTTTATGTCAGTATGAATACTTGTCATTTTATATATGTCAACGTATACATTTTTCATTTCATATTGTATACATCTTTCAGTTGTCCTTAGCTTGCTCCAGTTTTCTTAGCCTTGTTCCAGCTGTCTTGAACTTGCTCCAGTTGTCTGGGGCTTGCTCCAGTTGTCTTGGGCTTGCTCCAGTTTTCTTGGCCTTCCTCCAGTTTTCATGGGGTTGCACCACATTTCTTTGGTTTGCCCCAGTTGTCTTGGGCTTGCTCTAGTTGTCTTGGGCTTGCTCGAAATTTATTGGCCCTGCTGCTGTTGTCTTGGGCTTGCTTCAGCTGTCTTGGCCTTGCACCAGTTTTCTTGGACTTGCTCTAGTTGTCTTGGCCTTGCTCCAGTTGTCTTGGACTTGCTCCAGTTGTCTAGGGCTTGCTCCAGTTGTCTTGGGCTTGCTCCACTTGTCATGGCCTTGCTCCAGCTGTCTTGGCCTTGCCCCAGGTGTTTTGGGATTGCTCCAGGTGTCTTGGGTTTGCTCCAGTTGTCTTGGCCTTGCTCCAGCTGTCTTGGCCTTGCCCCAGGTGTTTTGGGATTGCTCCAGGTGTCTTGGGTTTGCTCCAGTTGTCTTGGCCTTGCTCCATTTTTCTTGGCCTTGCACCAGTTGTCTTGTGCTTGCTCCAATTTTCCTGGGACTTGCTTCAGTTGTCTTGGCCTTGCTCCAGTTTTCTTGGGATTGCTCGAGTTTTCTTGGGCTTGCCCCAGTTGTATTGGACTTTCTCAAGTTGTCTTGGGCCTGATCCAGTTTTCTTTTCCTTGCTCCAGTTGTCTTGGCCTTGCTCCAGATGTCTTGGCCTTGCTCCAGTTGTCTTGGCCTAACTCCAGTTGTCTTGGCCTTGCTCCAATTGTGTTGGGCCTGCTCCATTTGTCTTGTGATTGCTCAAGTTGTCTAGGGCTTGCTCCAGCTTTCCTGGCCCTGCTCCAGTTGTCTTGGCCTTGGTCCACTTGTCTTGTGCTTGCTCCAGTTGTCTTGGGATTGCTCCAGTTCTATTGGCCTTGCTCCAGTTCACTTGGCCTTGCTCCAGTTGTCTTGGGCGTGCTCATCTTGTCTTGGCTTTTCTCCAGTTCTCTGTGAATTTCTCCAGTCATCTTGGGATTGCTCCAGTTTTCTTGAGCTTGCTCCAGTTGTCTTGGCCTTGCTCGAGTTGTCTTGGCCTTCCTCCCATTGTCTTCTGTGTACTCCAGTTGTCTTGGGCTTGCTCCAGTTGTCTTCGGCTTGCCCGAGTAGTTTTGGGCTTGCTCTGGGTGCCTTGGGTTTCCTCAAATTTGTCTTGGCCTTGCTCCACTTGTCTTGGGCTTGCTACAACTGTCTTGGCCTTGCTCCACGTGTCTTGGCCTTGCTCAATTTGTCTTGTCCTTGCTCCAGTTTTCTTGACTTTGCTTTAGTTGTCTTGGCCTTGATCAACTTGCCTTAGGCCTGCTCCAGTTGTCTTGGTCTTGCACTAGATTTACTGTCCTTGCTCCAGTTGTCTTGGCCCTGCTCCAGCTGTTTTTGCCTTGGTCCAGTTGTCTTGGGCTTTCTCCAGTTGTCTTGGGCTTACCCCAGTTTTAATGGCCTTGCTCCTGTTGTCTTGGCCTTGCTCTAGTTGTCTTGGGCTTGCGCCAGTTTTCTTGGAATTTCTCCAGTTGTCTTGGACTTGCTTCAGTTGTCTTGGTCTTGCTGCAATTGTCTTGGGCTTGCTCCAGTTGTCTTGGGCTTGCGCCAGTTTTCTTGGAATTTCTCCAGTTGTCTTGGACTTGCTTCAGTTGTCTTGGTCTTGCTGCAATTGTCTTGGGCTTGCTCCAGTTGTCTTGGCCTTGCTCCCGTTATTTTTGGCTAGCTCCAGATATCTCGGGCTTACTCATGTTGTCTTGGCCTTGCTCCAGTTGTCTTGGGCTTGCTCCAGTTGTCTTTGGCTTGCTCCAGTTGTTTTCTTATTGCTCCATATTCCTTTTCCTTGTTCCAGTTGTCTTAGGCTTTCTACAGTTTGATTGGGATTGCCCCAGTTGTCTTGATCTTGCTCTTGTTGTCTTGGGCTTGCACCAGATTTCTTGTACTTTCTCCAGTTTTCTTAAGCTTGCTCCAGTTGTTTTGAGCTTGTCCCAGTTGTCGTGGGCTTCTTCCAGTTGTCTTTGGCTTGCCTCAGTTGTCTTGGCCTTGCTCCAGTTATATTGGACTTTCTCAAGCTGTCTTGGCCTTGTTCCAGTTGTCTTGGCCTTGCTCCAGTTGTCTGTGCCTTGCTCCAGTTAACTTGGCCTTGCTTCAGTTCTCTTGGGCCTGCTCTAGTTGTCTTGGGCATGCTTCATTTGTATTGGCCTTGCTCAAGTGATCTTGGCCTTGCTACAGTTGTCTTTCACTTGCTCCTGTTGTCTTGGGCTTGCTCCAGTTTTCTTTGGCTTGCTCCAGTTTTCTTGGTCTTGCTCCAGTTATCCTGGCATTGCTCCAGTTTCTTGGGCTTGTTCCTGTTGTGTTTGGCTTGATCCAGTTCTCGTAGACTTGCTCCAGTTGTCTTGAGCTTGCCCCAGTTGTCTTGGGCTTGCTCCAGTTGTCTTGGGCTTGCTCCTGTTGTCTTTGCCTTGCTCCAGTTTTCTTTTGCTTGCTCCAGCTGTCTTGGCATTGCTCCAGTTATCTCGGCCTTGCTCCAATTGTCTTGACCTTGCTCTAGTTGTGTCCTGAGGTAGATCGAGTTGTATTGGGCCTGCTCAAGTTGTCTTGGGCTAGCTTCAGTTGTCTTGGCTTTGATGCAGTTGTCTTGGCCTTGGTCCTATTCTCTTGGGCGTGCTACAGTTGTCTTTGGCTTGCTCCAGTTGTCTTGGCCTTGCTCTAGTTGTCTGGACTTGCTCCAGTTATCTTGGGCTTGCTCCAGTTGTCTTGGCCTTGCTCCAGTTGTCTTGGGCTTCTTCCAGTTTTCGTGGCCTTGCCCTCGTTGTTTTGGGCTTGCCTTAGGTGTCTTGGGTTTGTTCCAGTTGTCTTGGCCTTGCTCCAGTTTTCTTGGGCTTGCTCCAGTTGTCTTGGGCTTGCTCCAGTTGTCTTAGGCTTGCTTCAGTTCCCTTGGCCTTGCTCCAGTTGTCTTAGGCTTGCTCCAGTTGTCTTGGGCTTGCCCCAGGTCTCTTGGTCTTGCTCCAGTTGTCCTGGGCTTGCTTCAGGTTTCTTGGCCTTGCTCCAGTAGTCGTGGCCTTGCTAAATCTGTTTTTGCCTTGCCCTAGTTGTATTGGGCTTGCTCCAGTTGTCTTTGGCTTGCGTCAGTAGTATTGGGTTTGCTCCAGTTGGCTTGGCCTTGCTCCAGCTGTCTTGGCCTTACCCCAGTCGTCTTGCGCTTGGTCTACTTGTCTTGGCCTTGCTCCAGTTCTCTTGGCCTTGCTTCAGTTGTATCAGGCTTGCACCAGTTCGCTTGGCCTTGGTCCAATTTTCTTGGCTTTGCTCCAGTTATCTTTGGTTTGCTCCAGCTTTCTTTGAATTATTTCAATTTTTGTAGCCTTGCTCCAGATATATTGGACTTGCTCCAATTGTCTGGGGCTTGCGCTGGTTGTCTTTGGCTTCATCCGGTTGTTTTGTTCTCCTCCATTTGTCTTCGTCTTGCTCCTGTCGTCCTGGGCTTGCCCCAATTGTCTTGGGCTTGATATAAATGTCTTGGGCTTGCTCGAGTTGTCTTGGCCCTGCTCCTGTTGTCTTGGGCTTGCTCCAGCTGTCTTGGCCTTGCTCCAGTTGTCTTGGGCTTGCTCCAGTTGTCTTAGGCTTGCTCTAGTTGTCTTGATCTTGCTCCAGTTGTAGTGGCCTTGCTCCACTTGTTTTTGGCTTGCTCGAAGTTTGTTGGGCTTCCTCCAGTTGTCTTGGCCTTAGTCGGTTTTTTTGGGCTTGCTCCAGTTGTCTTGGGTTGGCTTTAGTTGTCTTGGTCTTTCTCCAGGATTCTTGGCCTTGTTGCAGGTGTCCTAGGCTTGCTCTAGTTGTCTTGGGCTTGCCCCAGTTGTCTTGGGCTTGCTCCAGTTGTCTTGGCCCTCCTCCAGTTGTCTTGGCCTTGCTCCATCCGTTTTTGCCTTGCCCTAGGTGTCTTGGGCTTTCTCCAGTTGTCTTGCGCTTGCTTCAGTTGCATTGGGTCTGCTCTAGTTGTCTTGGCCTTGCTCCAGTGGTCTTGGGTCTTGGTCCATTTGTCTTGGGCTTGCTCCAGTTGTCTTGGGCCTTGTCCAGTTGTCTTAGGCTTGCTCTATTTGTCTTGGGCTTGCTCCAGTTGTCTGGCCTTGCTCTAATTGTACCAGGCTTGCACCAGTTGTCTTGGGCTTGCTGCAATAGTCTTGGCTTTGCTCCAGTTATCCTTGGCTTGCTCCAGTTTTCTTTGGATTGCTCCAGTTTTGGTAGCCTTGCTCCAGCTGTCTTGGACTTGCTCCAACTATGTGGGGCCTGCTCCAGTTGTCTTGGGCTTGCTCCAGTTTTTGTGGCCTTCCTCCAGTTGTCTTCGGCTTGCTCCAGTTGTCTTGGGCTTGCCCCAGTTGTCTTGGGCTTTCTCTTAATGTCTTGGCCTTGCTCGAGTTGTCTTGGCCCTGCTTCATTTGTTTGGGCTTGCTCCAGCTGTCTTTGCCTTGCTCTAGTTGTTGTGGGCTTGCTCCAGTTGTCTTGACCTTGATCCAGTTGTCTTTGACTTGCTCCAGTTGTCTTGGGCTTGCTCCAGTTGTCTTGGGCTTGCTCCAGTTGTCTTGGCATTTCTCAAGTCTATTTTGCCTTACCCCAGTTGTTTTGGGCTTACTCCAGGTGTCTTGGGCTTGCTCCAGCTGTCTTGGGCTTGCTCCTGTATTCTTGGGCTTGCTCCAGTTGTCTTGGCCTTGCTCCATATGTTTTAGGCTTGCTCCAGTTGGTTTGGGCTTGCCCGAGTTGTCTTGGGCTTGCTCCCACTGTCTTGGGCTTGCTCAAGCTGTCTTGGCATTGCTCCAGTTGTCTTGGGCTTCCTTCAGATGTCTTTGCCTTGCTCCAGTTTTCTTGGCCTTGCTCCAATGGTATTGGCCTTGCTCCAGGTCTCTTGGGCTTTCTCCAGTTTTTGCGGGCCTTCTCCTGCTATCTTTGGCTTGCTCTAGTTGTCTTGGGCTTACTCCAGTTGTCTTGGCCTTGCTCTTGTTGTCTTGGGCCTGCTCCAGTTGTCTTGGGCTTGCCCCGGTTGTCTAGGGCGTGCTCCAGTTTTCTTGGCCTTCCTCCAGTTTTCTTGGCCTTGCTCCAGTTGTTTTGGGCTTGCTCAAGATGTATTAGGCTTGCTCCAGTTCTCTTTGTCCTGCTGTAGTTGTCTTGAGCTTGCTCCAGTTTTCTTGGACTTACTCCAGTTGTCTTCGCCCTCCTTTTGCTGTCTTGGGCTTACACCAGTCGTCTTGGGCTTGCTCCAGTTGTCGTGGCCTTGCTCCAGTTGTCTCAGGCTTGCTCGAGTTGTCTTGGAGTCGCCCGAGTTATTTTGGGCTTGATCTACTGCTCTTGGGTTTCCTGGATTTGACTTGGCCTTGCTCCAATTTTCTTGGGCTTGCAACAGTTGACTTGGCCTTGATCCAGCTGTCTTAGCCTTGCTCCTGTTGTCTTGGGCTTGCTCCAGTTGTCTTGGCCTTCCTCCAGATCTCTTGGCCCTACTCCAGTTGTCTTTGGCCTACTCCTGTTGTCTGGGACTTGCTCCAGCTGTCTTGGGATTGCTCCAGTTTTCTTGGCCTTGCTCCTGTTGTCTTGTTCTTGCTCCAGTTGTCTTGGGCTTGCTCTAGGTGTCTTGGGCTTGCTATAGTTATCTTGGCCTTGCTCTAGTTGTCTTGAACGTGCTTCAGTTGTCTTGGGCTTACTTTAGTTTTCTTGGGCTTGCTCCAGTTGTCTTGGCCTTGCTCGAGGTGTTTTTGGCTTGCTCCAAGTGTCTTTGGCTTTCTCTAGCTGTCTTGGCCTTGCTCAAGTTTTCTTGGGCTTGCTCCAGTCTTCTTGGGCTTGCTCCAGTTTTCTTGGGCTTGCTCCAGGTTTCTTGGCCTTGTTCTAGTTGTCTTAGGCCTACTCGAGTTGTCTTGGGCTTGCCCCAGGTGTCTTGGGCTTGCTCCAGTTGTCTTGGCCTTGCTCTAGTTGTCTTGGCCTTGCTCCAGTTTTCTTGGGCTTGCTCCAGTCTTCTTGGGCTTGCTCCAGTTTTCTTGGGCTTGCTCCAGTCTTCTTGGGCTTGCTCCAGTTTTCTTGGGCTTGCTCCAGTCTTCTTGGGCTTGCTCCAGTTTTCTTGGGCTTGCTCCAGGTGTCTTGGCCTTGTTCCAGTTGTCTTGGGCCTCCTCGAGTTGTCTTGGGCTTGCCCCAGGTGTCTTGGGCTTGCTCCAGTTGTCTTTAGCTTGCTCCAGTTGTCTTGGCCTGCTCCATTAGTCGTTGGCTTGCTCCATCTGTCTTGGCCTTGCCCTAGTTGTCTTGGGCTTGCTCCAGTAATCTTGGGCTTGTGTCAGTTGTCTGGGGCTTGCTCCAATTGTCTTGGCCTTGCTCCAGCTGTCTTAGCCTTGCTCCAGTTGTCTTGGGCTTGGCCCAGTTGTCTTGGGCTTGCTCCAGTTGTCTTCGCCTTTCTCCAGTTTTATCAGGCTTGCTCTAGTTGTCTAGGGCTTGCTCCAATCGTCTTAGCTTTACTCCACATATATTTGTCTTGCTCCATTTGTCTTTGGCTTGCTCAATCTGTCTTGGACTTGCTCCAGCTTTCTTGGACTTGCTCCAGTTGTCTGCGACTTATTCCAGTTGTCTTGGGCTTTCTCCACTTGTCTTGGCCTTCCTCCGGTTGTCTTTGGAATGCTCCAGTTGTCCTGGGCTTGCCCCAGTTGTACTCGGCTTGCTCTAATTGTATTAGTCTTGCTCGAGTTCTCTTGGCCCCGCTCCAGTTGTCTTCAGCTTTATCCTGCTGTCTTGGTTTTGCTCCAGTTCTCTTGGCCATGCTCTTGTTGTCTTGGTTTTTCACCAGTTGTCTTGGCCTTGCTCCACTTGTCTTAGGCCTGATCTAGTTGTCTTGGGCTTATTCAAGTTGTCTTGGCCTTGCTCCACTTGACTTGGGCTTGCTCCAGTTGTCTTTGACTTCCTTCAGTTGTCTTGGCCTTGCTCCATTTGTCATGGACTTGCACAAGTTGTCTTGAGCCTGCTCCAGTTTTATTGTCATTGCTCCAGTTTCTTGGCCTTACTACAGGTGTTTTGGGCTTGCTCCAGCTGTCTTGGGCTTGCTCAAGTTGTTTTGGCGTTGCTCCAGTTGTTTTTGTCTTCCTCTAGTTGTCTTGGCCTTGCTCTAGATGTCTTGGGTTTGCTCCTGTTTTCTTGGGCTTGCTCCAATTGTCTCGGGCTTGCTTCAGTTGTCGTGGGCTTGCTCCAGTTGTATTGCCCTTGCTCCAGTTGTCTTGGGCTTATTTTAGTTCTCTTGTGCTTGCTTCAGTTGTCTTGGCCTTGCTCCAGCTGTCTCGGACTTGCTCCAGCTGTCTTGGGCTTGCTTTTGCTGTTTTGATCTTGCTCCGGTTGTCTTGGCCTTGCTCCAGTTTTCTTGGCCTTGCACCAGTTGTCTTGGGCTTACTCCACTTGTCTTGGGCTTGCTGCAGTTGTATTGTGTTTTCTACAGTTTTCTTGGGCTTGCCCCGGTTGTCTTGGGCTTGCTCCAGTTGTCTTGGCCTTCCTCTTGGTGTATCAAGCGTGCTCCCGTTGTCTTAAGCTGGCCGCAGTTGTCTTGGGCTTGCTCTAGTTGTCTTGGGCTTCGTCAATTTTTCCTGGCCTTGCTCCAGTTGTCTTGAGATTGCTAGAACTGTCTTGGCCTTGCTCCAGTTGTCTTGGGATTGCACCAGTTGTCTTGGCCTTGCTCTAGTTCTCTTGGCCTTGCTCCAGTTGTCTTGGGATTGCACCAGTTGTCTTGGCCTTGCTCTAGTTCTCTTGGCCTTGCTCCAGTTGTCTTGGGACTGCTCTAGTTGTCTTGGACTTGCTCCAGTTTGTTTTGCCTTGCTCCAATTGTCTTCTCCCTAATCCAGTTCTCTTCGGCATGATCCAGTTGTCTTGGGCTTTCATCAGTTGTCTTGGGGATTGCTCCAGTTTTCGTGGCCTTGCTCCAGTTGTTTTGGCCTTGCTCCAGTTGTCTTAGGATTGCTCCAGTTGTCTGGGGCTTTTTCCTGTTGTATTGGCCTTGCTCTAGTCGTCTTGGACTTGGTTCATTTGTCTTGGGGTTCCTCCTGTTGTCTTGGGCTTGCTCCAGCTGTCTTGGCCTTGCTCCAGTTGTTTTGGCCTTGCTCCTGTTGTTTTCGGCATGCTCAAGGTGTCTTGGGCTTGCTCCAGTTGTCTTGGCCTTGCTCCTTTTTTCTTGGGCTTGCTCCAGTTGTCTTGGCCTTGCTCCAGTTCTCTTAGGCTTGCCACAGTTTTCTTGGGCTTGCCCCAATTGTCTTGGGCTTGCTCCAGTTGTCTTGGGCTTGCTCCAATCTTTTTGGCCTTGTTCCAGTAGTCTTGGGCTTGCTCCATCTGTCTTAGCCTTGCCCTACTTGTTTTGGCCTTGCTCCAGTTGTCTTGGCCTTGCTCTAGTCGTCTTGGCCTTGCTAGAGTTTTCTTGGGCTTGTTCCATTTGTCTGGGGCTTGCTCCAATTGTCTTGGGCTTGATCCTGTTTTCCTGGTCTTGCTCCAAATTTATTGGCCTTGCTCCAGTTTTTATGGAATTTCTCCAGTTGTCTTGGGTTTGATCCAGTTTTCTTGTCCATGATCCAGTTGTCTTGGGCTTGTTTCAGTTGTCTTGGGGTTGCTCCAGTTGTCTTGGCCTTGCTCCAGTTGCCTTGGCCTTGCATCAGTTATATTGGCCTTGGTCCACTTGTCCTAGGCTTCCTCCAGTTGTCTTGGGCTTGCTCCAGTTGTCTTGGGCTTGCTCCAGTTGTCTTGGGCTTGCTCCAGTTTTCTTAGCTTTGCTTCAGTTGTCTTGGTCTTGCTCCAGTCGTTTTCGGCTTGCTCGAGGTGTCTTGATCTTGCTCCAATTATCTTTGGCTTGATCCAGTTGTCTTTGGCTTGCTGCAGTTTTCTTTGCCTTGCTCCAGCTGTTTGGACATGCTCCAGTTGTCTATGGCTTGCTCCAGGTGTCTTGGGCTTGCACTAGTTGTCTTGTGCTTGCTACGGTTTTATTGGCCTTGCTCCAGCTGTTTGGACATGCTCCAGTTGTCTATGGCTTGCTCCAGGTGTCTTGGGCTTGCACTAGTTGTCTTGTGCTTGCTACGGTTTTATTGGCCTTGCTCCAGTTTTCTTGGCCTTGCTTTTATTCTTTTGGGATTGCTCCAGATCTCTAGGGCTTGCTCCAGTTCTATTGGCCTTGCTCCAGTTTTCTTGGGCTTGCTCCAGTTGTCTTGGGCTTGCTCCAGTTGTCTTGGCCTTGTCATGTATTTGTCATTTTACATATTTGTCATTTATATACTGTGTCATTTTCCATATTTGTATCTTCACATATTTGTAATTTTATGTATTTGTCATTTCACATGTTTTTCAATTTACATATTTATCATTTTACATATTTGACATTTGGTAAATTTTCCATTTTAGATATTTTACACATTTGTCATTTGGTACATTTTTCATTCCATATGTTAGTCATTTAAAACATTTTTCACTCAATAAATTGGTCATGGTACATCATTTGCATTTTACGTACTTGTCATTTTATACATTTGTCATTTAACAAATTTTTCATTTCATACATCTGTTATTCTGTATATTTGTCATTTTGTAGATTTTTTATTTCATATATGTTTCATGATACATAGTTGCCATTTTATGTAATTTTCATTCAAGATATTTGTCAATATAACATATTTTTCATTGTATATATTGGTCAATTTTCATGCTTGAAATTACATATTTTTGTTATTTTCCATACTCTTCATTATATATTTTTTTCAATTAAAATATTTGACATTTTTTATGTTTTCATTTCACATAGTTTTAGTTTTATATATTTCACATGCCATACGTTTGTGATAGAATGATTTTTCATCTGTAACATGTGTCATTGACCATATCAGTCATTTTACATACTTTTAATTTGATATATTTGTCATAATACGTATTCATATTTTTCAATATTTTCAAGTAAATATATATATATATATATATTCAAATATTTGACATTGTTAAAATTAGTCATTTTAAACATTTTTCATTTTAAATATTTGTCATTTCCATCATTCCCATCTTATATACTTGTCATTTTAGGTATGTTCAGTTTATATATTTGTCATTTTACATATTTGTCATTTCACATAATTTTCATTTCCATTTTCTGTCATTTTATATATCTTTCATTCATATTTGTTTCATTTATCATATTTGTCGTGCTATATAATTGTCGATTTACATATCTGTCATTTTACATATTTTTGAATTGAAATATTTTTCATTCTAAATATCTTTCCTTTTTCATATCCTTCATTTGATATATTTATCATTCTACATGTTCGTCAATTCTCATTTTTGACATTTTATATTCTCGTCAATTTACATGTTTGTCATTTTATATGTTTGCCACTAAATATATTTTGTATTTCAGTCATTATGTATTTTACATATTTTTTATTCTATAAACGTTTCATTATATACATGTGTCCTGTCACAGACATCTTATATACTTGTCATTTAATAAATTTATCATTTTAAATATTTTTCATTTTACATATTTGTCATTATGAAAAGAATCCCTTTTAAATATTTCCATTTGGTTTATTTGTCATGGTAAATATTTCTCATTGGAAACATTTTCCAGTTCATGTATTTGTAATTCTATTTATTAGTCGATATACATATTTGTCATGTTATATATTAGTAAAATTGCATACTTGTAATTTTAAACATCTCTCATTCTAACTTTTGTTCATATTACATATTTGTCATTATATATATTTGTCATTTTACATACTTTGTCATTTTACAAACTTGTTTTTTTACATATTTGTCATCTTATATATTTTTCATTTTATGTTTTTTCAATTTTCTATATTTGTTCATTGAATTATTTTTCATTTTTCATACCTGTGATTTTGTACATTTTTCATTTTATATGTCTTTCATGTTATACATATGTCATTTTATATCTTCGTCATTTAATATATTTGTCATGTTATGTATTCGTCATGAAACATATCTTGTACCTGAAACATTTTTCATTTGAGATATCTGTCATTTTACATATTTTTCACTATAAATTTGTCATATTACATATTTGTAATTTAACGTATTTTTCATTCTATATATTTTTCATTTTATATATATGTCATTTTATACATTTGTTATTTCATGTTTTATACCTGTTTCAGTCGTCTTTGGCTTGCTCCAGTTTTATTACCCTTGCTCCAGCTGTCTTGGACTTGCTCCATTTGTCTGGGGCTTGCTTCAGTTGTCTTGGGCTTGCTCCAGTTTTCTTGGGCTTTCTCGAGCTGTCTTGGCCCTGCTCCAGCTGTCTTGGGCTTGCTCCAACTGTCTTGGCCTTGCTCCAGTTGTCTTGGGCTTGCTCCAGATGTCTTGGCCTTGCTACAGTGTCTTGGACTTGCCCCAGTTGTCTTGGGCTTCCTCCAGGTGCCTTGGGCTTGCTCCAATTGTCATGGCCTTGCTCTAGTTGTCTTGGACTTGCCCCAGTTGTTTTGGGTTTGCTCCAGGTGTCCGGGGTTTGCTTCAGTTGTCTTGGCCTCGCTCCAGTTTTCTTCGCCTTGCACCTGTTCTATTGTGCTTGGCCAGTTGTCTTGGGCTTGCTCCAGTTGTCTCAGCCTTGCCCCAGTTGTCTTAGGATTGCTCGAGTTATCTTGGGCTTGCCCCAGTTGTATTTGGCTTGCTCCAGTTGTCATGAACCTGCTCCAGTTGTTTTGGCCTTGCTCCAGTTGTCTTGGCCTTGCTCCAGCTGTATTAGCCTTGCTCCAGTTGTCTTGGCCTTGCTCCAGTGGTCTTGGCCTTGCTCCAATTCTCTTAGCCTTACTCCAATTGTCTTGGGCGTGCTCCTGTTTTCTAGGGCTTGATCCAGTTTTCCTGGCATTGCTCCAGTTGTCTTGGCCTTGCTCCAGTTGTGCTGGGCCTGCTCCAGCTGTCTTGAGCTTTCTCAAGTTGTCTAGGGCTTGCTCCAATTTTCTTCGCCTTGCTCCAGTTGTCTTGGCCTTGCTCCAGTTGTCTTCGGCTTGCTCCAGGTGTCTTTGGCTTGTCCCAGTTTTCTTGGGCTTGCTCCATTTCTCTGTGCATTGCTCCAGTTGTCTTGGCCTTGCTCCTGTTGTCTTGGACTTGCTCAATCTGTCTTGGCCTTGCTCCAGTTGTCTTGTCCTTGCTCCACTTTTTTTGGCCTAGCTCCAGTTGTCTTGGCCTTGCTCCTGTTTTCTTGGGCTTGTTTTAGTTGTCTCGGGCTAACTCAAGTTGTCTTGGCCTTGCTCCAGTTGTAATCGCCTTGCTCTAGTTGTGTTGGGTCTTCTCCAGTTGCCTTGGGCTTGCTCGAGCTGTCTTGGGCTTGCTCCAATTTTCTTGGTCTTGATCCAGTTGTCTTGGGCTTTCTCTAGTTGTTTTGGGCTTGCTCCAGTTGTAATTGGCTTGCTCCAGTTCTCTTAGGCTTGCTCCAGTTGTCTTGGGCTTGCTCCAGTTGTGTTGGGCTTGCTCCAGTTTTCTCGGCCTTGCCCCAGTTGTCTTGGCCTTGCTCCAGTTGTCTTCAACTTACTCCAGCTGTCTTAGCATTGCTCTAGTTGTATTGGCCTTTCTCCAGTTGTCTTCCCCTTGCTCTAGTTGTGTCTTGGCCTATGTCTACTTGTATTGGGCCTGCTCATGTTGTATTGCGCATTTTCCAGCTATCTTGGCTTTGAACCAGCTGTATTGGCCTTGCTCCAGTTGATTTTGGCCTACTCAAGTTGTCTTGGGCTTGTTCTAGTTGTCTTGGGTTGCTCCACGTTTTCTTGGCCTTCCTCCAGTTGTCTTGGTCTTGCTCCAGTTGTCTTGGGCTTGCTCCAGTTGTCTTTGGCTTGCTCCAGTTGTCTCGGCCTTACTCCCATTGTCTTGGACTTGCTCTAGTTGTCTTGGGCTTGTTCCAGTTGTCTTGGGATTTCTCCAGTTGTCTTCGCCTTGCTTTAGTTGTCTTGCACTTTCTCCAGTTGTGTTGGGTCTGCTCCACTTGTCTTCAGCTTGCTCCAGATGTCTAAAACTTGGTCCAGTTTTCTTGGCCTTGCTCTAGTTGTCTTGGCCTTGCTCCAGTAGTCTTGGGCATGCTCCAGTTGTCTTGGGCTTGCTCCAGTTGTATTGGCCTTACTCCAGTTGTCTTGGCTTTGCTCCAGTTGTGTTGGGCTTGCTCCAGGTGTCTTGGGCTCGTTCCAGTTGTCTTGGTCTTGCTCCAGTTGTCTTGGGCTTGCTCCAGTTGTATTGGCCTTACTCCAGTTGTCTTGGCTTTGCTCCAGTTGTGTTGGGCTTGCTCCAGGTGTCTTGGGCTCGTTCCAGTTGTCTTGGTCTTGCTCCACTTGTCTTGAGCATACTCAAGTTGTCTTGGCCTTGCTCCAGTTGACTTGGTCTTCATGTAGTCTTCTTGGGCTTGCTCGAGTTGCCTTAAGCTTTCTCCAGTTGACTTGGCCATGCTCCAGTTGTATCAGGCTTGCTCCAGTTCTCTTGGGCTTGCCCCAGTTGTGTTGAGCTTGCTCTAGTTGTCTTCGGTTGCCTTGATTTGTCTTGGCCTTGCTCCAGTTGTCTTGGAATTGCTACAGCTGTCTTGGCCTTGCTCCAGTTACCTTGGCTTTGCTCCAGTTGTCTTGGCCTTGCTCCAGTTGTCTTGGACTTGCTCTAGGTGTCCTGGGCCTGCTCCAGTTGTTTTGGGCTTGCTCCAGTTGTCTTGGCGTTGCTCAATGTGTCTTGGCCCTGATCCTGTCTTTGGCCTGCTACAGTTGTCTTGGGCTTGCTCCTGTTTTTCGGTGCTTGCTTCATGTTTCTTGGCTTTCCACGAGTTGTCTTGAGCTTGCTCTAGTTTTCTTGGACTTTATTCAGTTGTTTTTGGCTTGCTCCAGTTGTCTTGGGCTTGCTCGAGCTTTCTTGGCCTTACTCTAGTTGTCGTGGCTTTGCTCCAGTTGTTTTGGCTTGTTCCAAGTTTCTTGGGCTTGCTCCAAATGTCATGGCCTTGGTCCAGGTTTCTTGGTCTTGCTCCAGTTGTCTTGGGCTTGCTCTAGTTGTCATGGGCTTGCTCCAGTATTCTTGGCCTTGTTCAAGTTGTCTTAGGCTTGCTTCAGTTGTCTTGGGCTTGCCCCAGTTGTCTTCGGCTTGCTTCAGTTGTATTGGGATCGGTCCAAGTGTCTTGGGCTTGCTCCAGTTGTCTTGGGCTAGCTCCAGTTGTCTTGGCCTTGCTCAGGTTGTATCAGGATTGCACCAGTTGTTTTCAGCTTGCTCCAATTGTCTTGGCTTTTCTCCAGTTATCTTTGGCTTGCTCCAGTTGTCTTGGGCTAGCTCCAGTTGTCTTGGCCTTGCTCAGGTTGTATCAGGATTGCACCAGTTGTTTTCAGCTTGCTCCAATTGTCTTGGCTTTTCTCCAGTTATCTTTGGCTTGCTCCAGTTGTCTTTGGAGTGCTGTCGGGAGAACTTCTGACACTGGTCCATGGGGAGGTCAATCCGCGGAAAAACAACCGGAGAACCGTGCAAATCACGCTGGCTCCCGCGGTATGCGCGGTCGAGCATGGGGTAGCACGGAATCCAGTAGCAGCATTGGCGGGTTATATGGCGGGAGACTGCCGCAGGGTGACATTGTCATCTGCGGTGCCTGTCCTACGGCTATCTTGGAGCGCTGGTGGTGGAAGCTATAAAAGGGCGGGAAGATACAACAGAGAAATCCGCGGTAGGAAGGGAACAGGGGACGAGCCACAGAAGGAGAAGCGATCACGGAGTAAGTCAGGCAGGACAGCGGACAGAGGAGGTAATCAGGGGGGCAACAACCAATCAGCACAGAAGTCAGTGCATGAATCACGGAGAAACATCTGGGGACGCACCACGGAAAACGAAGATTCAAGGAAGACCACGAAGACCGCGTGTGCGAGCCGCAGATGAAGAAGAAGACTTAGGAAGAGTGAAAATGATGTTCTATGTGTGTTTGAGGATCAGAATCCGCAGTGCGTAGCCGCACTGCGTGGAGTCTAAGTAGGAGGAAAGAGGATGACCTAAGAGGGATGAGACCACCGGTGTGTAGACACACTATACGGAATCCTAACTAGATAAGGCCTAAACAGTAGTAGCAGAAGTCGGAACCCGGTATTGTTCGCTTTCTGGGATTAATGCTCCGCAATCTCATGTACTCTGCCTTGAACTATCAAAGACATTCACTGCCTCCGTCTGTGCCCTCAATGTTCCACGTCCCTGTCTCCCATTCCCTTGGGTGATCCTGACCGCGGTCCTTGGGGTGGTGCATAAGAGGTCAAACCTGGTCAGAATTGAGCTGCCGGCAGTGCCCTTGCCTGTACACGGCTGCGGAACGAGGTTCCGCGGAGAGGAGCTGGAAGCCACGAGGTGGCGACTCGCATGTGGCAGGAAGTTGACCGCAGAACGTCACTCACCGTTCGCGAGAGACCAAACGTGGTGCAAAGTGAGCTGCCGGTGGTGCCCTTGTCTGCACACGGCCACGGAACGAGGTTCCACGAAGAGGAGCTGGAAGCCACAAGGTGGCGGCTCGCGTGTGGCGGAAAGTGGACCTTGGGGTATCAATCACCGGTGACGATCTCACGCATCAATTCAGACTCGTCGTCCACAGGGTTGTCTGTGGCTTGGAGTTAGCAGTGTAGATTTGTTGTGGAGTAAGTCCGAGCAGGCAGTGAGTGTTGAGACAGGGGTAAGATCCGCGGGTTGCACGGAACGGATCAAGCGCGGAGAAAAACAAGGACGCGATAAAGTTGGGGGTATCAGTGTCATGGTGAGGTGAGCGTGGACGGTTCTTCCCTCTTTGCTCAGCGAAACTGCATGTATCCTTCAGATCAGTCGTTGATGTTGGCGGCAAGCTTTGTGTATAAAGAACTCAGGCAACAACAACAGTAGGCATCAGTACGGTGCTTTCTGCCGCGCCGAGCCATCACCTACGCGAGCAGCCGGGACTCCTCTCCTGTGTTATCCCGCACCCCAGTCAGCTCTTTGCCAGGCCCTAAACTGCTCGCTCAACACCGACGGGTGACCAAGTGGCTGGAACAGCTACACTGGCGTCATATCATGGATGCTCTGGGCAAGCGTGTGGAGGTGGAAACCATCTCCAGCCATGGCACCTGCGGATCTAGCCAGTCCCAGCACAAATCGCAGGGACAGGAGGCTGTGGTCATGGCAACGGAATGGTTCTCCGATACCCCACCATCGTTGGAGCAGCCGTCCGCTGGTGGAGAACTTGGGCTCTACCACGGACTGGTCTACCGACGCCGTGGCGGGGGGCAGCCAACGGAAGCTGCCAACCCACTGTTGTAGCACTCATCACCTATGATACATCCGTCACTCGAGGTGGCACATCCTGGGATCAATATGGATCCCAGGATTACTTCACGTCGGACGAACAGCAGCCAATGACACAACAGCAACCGCGGGTCGACACCATTCCCAAAGGGAGCACGGCTTCCGCACCGGACAGCCAGCTGCGGATGGACCCGCCATCGCAGTTCGCCGCACCCGGGCAAGTGGATGGACTGGCACAAACCCCGGTGCTGGGCCTGCAGTAGACGCCGACACACCCGCAGCGGCAAAACTTGGGAACCATGCAGGTAGGACCATTGGTACCCTCTCTGGCCTAGGGTTCCGTGCAACCAACGCACTAGTACCAGGTTCCCCAGATGCCCCTGTCCGTCGGAGCGATCCCGATGGAAGCTGCAGTCCTCCCGGCGGCAGGGATGACACGGCTACGTGTGAATCAGCCGCCGCCATATGGGGGAGCAGTGCGGGCGACGCCGCGGCCCCCCGCGGTGGGACCAACTCAGCAGCAAATAAGCCAGCTGCAGTCACACTCAGGGATACCACCGATGAGGGTGACGGCGTCACATCCAGCAATGGGTGCACCATTGCAGCAGAAAAACCCGCCACAGGCATTGATGGGTGCCGCGTTGGCAGGGACCATGATGCCCGCGACAGGAATGCAGCAGACCAGTTACCAGCCGCAGCAGGCGACGGTGCTAACACAGGCAGGGATTGCGGTGCAACCGCCAATGATGACTCTGCAACCTCCGCAAGGGATGCAATCTTTCGGCATGGCGTCGATACAACCCTCGGCAACAGTCTCGCACCCATGGCCAACTCCGCATCAGAAGCTGATGAGCATCACGCAAGTAGGAGTGGGTCAGCAGCCTTTTGTTCCAGGCACGCAACCATCGCTGCTCTAAGGGGCACCACCAACATCCCAGTATTCTGCACCAGCCTACCAACAGCCTCATCCGTCGCAGCTAACCGGAACCACACCAGCCAAAGTGACTCTTCAGGCACCACCACTGATGCCGCAACTTCCGCCGGCGCCATAAGGTCACTCGCACCCACCACTGCCACAGATGATGGGGGGTCAGCACCCTGCAGGAACAATGGCCAATTTCCCTCTGGTGGCACCAGCCGCGGTTACTAGTGCTGCTACAGTCCCCACCACACAGACCTTTTTGATGCCTCAGCTGATGGCACCGCAGACACAGGGGCATCCAGCACCGCCCCTTGGGATGACGTTCTTATCCACACCTTACACTACCTCACTGCCAGCTCCTTCTTCCTGGTACATGCACCAGCCACACACGCACCCAGGCTCTCACATGCCCGCGGGGCAACATTCGATGCAGATCCACCATGCGGGATACTCCACGGCCCAGCCTGCCAATCACCCTCCGACTGGTGTGACTACGTTGATGATTACCCGCATTACTGTACCTCAGCTGCAGTACATTCGCTTTGAGCCCGCAAATGTGCCGCGGCTGGACACCTTCAAGGGCGCCCCGGAGGATGACCCCTGGATCTGGCTGAGGCAAATCACACTGTATGCCAGCATTGGGTGAATCCCACCCAACCTCTGTCTAACTACCGCGGAACTTCACCTCCAAGGAGCTGCGGCTGATTGGTACAATGCACGCGCCCCCTTCATCTCTTTTGACGACTTAAAAAATGCTCTCATTGAACCCTTCAAGCACATGACAAAGGAAGAGACACTGCGGAAGATGCAGAAGGAGGTCATGCACAAGGACGATGACATCCGCAGATTTTTGGATCAGTTTCTCACCTGGGCTTCCGTGGCTAAGAATCCGCAAGGAGAAGGCCTTCTGCCTTGCAACTGAAAAATCTATAAAATGATGAATATGTAATCTGAAAAATATGTGAAATGACAAATGTATTAAATGAGAAACATGTAAAGTGCCAAATGTACAAAATGACAAAACATATGAGATGACAAATATGTTAAGAGATAAATATGTAAAATCACAAATATGTAAAATTACAAAAATATAACAAGGCCAAAACAACTGGAGCAAGCCCAAGACAATTGGAGGAAGCCAAAGACAACTGGAGAAAGCCCAACAAAACTGGAGCCATACCAAGAGAACTGGAGCAAGCCGGAGAGACCTGGAGCAATCCCAAAGCAACTAGATCAAGGCCAAAACAATTGTAGCAAGGCCAATAAAACTGGAGCAAGCCCAAGACAACTAGAGCAAGCCAAAGACAACTGGAGCAAGGCATAGACAACTGGAGCAAGTCCAAGACAGCTGGAGCAAGCCAAAGACAACTGGAGCAAGCCAAAGATAATTGAAGCAAGGCCAAGACCCCTGAAGCAACCCCAAAGCAACTGTAGCAAGGCGAAGACAACTGGAGCAAGCCCAAGACGACTGGAGCAAGCCCAAGACAACTGGAGCATGCCCAAGACAACTGGAGTACGCCCAAGACAAGTGGACCAAGCCCAAGATAAATGGAGCAAGGCCAAGACAACTGGAGCAAGCCAAAGACAAATGGAGCAAGCCGAAGACAACTGGAGCAAGGCCAACACATTTGAAGCAAGCCCAAGAGAACAGGAGCAAGCCCAAGACCATCTTAAAAACCAAAAACAAAAAAAAAAACAAAAAAAAGCAGGAGCAAGCCCAAGACAATTGGAGAAATCCCAAGACAGCTTGAGAAAACCCAAGACAACTAGAGATAGGCCAAGACAACTAGAGCAAGGCCAAGACAACTGGAGCAAGGCCAAAACAACTAGAGCAAGGCCAAGACAACTAGAGCAAGGCCAAGACAACTGGAGCAAGGCCAAAACAACTAGGGCAAGGCCAAGACAGATGGAGCAAGCCCAAGACTACTGGAGCAAGGCCAAGACAACTGGAGCAAGCCCAAGACAACTGAAGCAAGCCCAAGACAACTGGGGCAAGCGCAAGACAACTGTAGCAAGCCTAAGACAGCTGGAGCAAGGCTAAGACCGCTGGAGAAAGCCCAAGAAAACTGGAGCAAGGCAAAGACAAATGGAGCAAGCCCAAGGCACCTAGAGCAAGTCCAAGACAACTGGAGCAAGCCCTAGACAACTGGATCAATTCCAACAGAGCTGGAGCAAGGCAAAGACAACTGGAGCAAGCCAAAGACAACTGGAGCAAGCCAAAGATAATTGGAGCAAGGCCAAGACCCCTGGTGCAAGCCCAACACAACAGGAGCAAGGCCAAGACAACTGGAGTAAGGCCAAGACAACTGGAGGAAGCCCAATACAACTAGTGGAAGCCCAAGACAACTGGAGCAAGGCCAAGACAACTGGAGCAAGCCCAAGACAACTGGAGCAAGCCCAAGTCAATTGGAGCAAGGCCAATACAATTGGAGCAAGCCCAAGACAACAGGAGCAAGCCCAAGACATTTGGAGCAAGCCCAAGACAAATGGAGCAAGACCAAGACAACTAGAGCAAGGCCAAGACAATTGGAGCAAGCCCAAGACAACAGGAGCAAGCCCAAGACATTTGGAGCAAGCCCAAGACAAATGGAGCAAGACCAAGACAACTAGAGATTGGCCAAGACAACAACAGCAAGGCCAGGTCAACTGGAGCAAGGTGAAAACCACTAGGGCAAGGCCAAGACAGATGGAGCAAGCCCAAGACTTCTGGAGCAAGGACAAGACAACAGGAGCAAGCCCAAGACAACTGGAGCAAGCCCAAGACAACTGGGGCAAGCCCAAGACAACTGTAGCAAGCCTATGACAACAGGAGTAAGGCTAAGTGTTAAACATTGTAGTTTTTAGTACAGAAAGACCCGTTCGTGAAATGGGAGCTGTTGATGTGATTTTAGGAAAAAGTGCGGTCAAGGTCATGTCCAACCGCAAGCGGATGGGCGAGGTGGTTGTCCCCTGACATGAGCCACCTCGCCTATGTAACCTCCCTCTCGTACCATTGTCGCGTTACTTCTCGTTTCCATTTTTTCTACGTACCTTGATCCACTCCAATCCCCCTCCCCCCGTCCTCTTGAACATGGCATCAGAGCTTGTGACGCTCCTCCTGTGGGTCTCCCTCGTCTGCTCCCCTGCCTGTTAGTTCGCTTCCGCATCTGCTGTGGGGATATGCAACGGTCTGCTCGTCCCTGCCGGCCTCCCTCTCCCGGTTAGTCGCGGCGCGGTGAATCCGCTGGCTCACTCGCCCGTGGCGCTCGCTCTCCCCCCGTGGCGTTCAGCTGGCCTCTCCCCCCTCGCTGGATTTTTGCGGGAGGTCGCCCTCCCGTGGCGCTCGCTTCCCCCCCTCCCCCCCTTCGCCGTCCGACCCCTCCCTGTTTTTTTTCCCCGCTTCCCTGCACTCCCCTCTTCCCTCGGCTTCCCCTCCATCGTCTCCGTCCTCGA
>SZWC01000433.1:56485-71291 GCA_023375785.1 Penium margaritaceum
AGGTTGTTGTGAAGGTGAAAGGTGGCAAGGTGACGACCAGTTGAGGTTGAGAGATGGGCTTGAGTGCCAAACGCAGGAAAATGGACGTGCACCCCTTCTTGTTGTAGCTTGCGGACTGAGAGGAGGTTGGTGCGAAGTGAAGGAAGGTGGAGGCCAGTGACCTGACCATGAATGGAGGCTGGAGAGGCAAGAGTTGCACGAGCGCGACATTCGACAACCATGTCCGTAGTGGCACCGGAAACAGGAACGGGGGACTGGAGAGGAGAGGTGCTGTCTGCATCCTTGAGAGAATGCGAGGTAGCTCCACAATCAAGGGTTTGCTCCGTGAAAGAGTCGGAAATCAAACCGGGGGAGGGAGAGGACAAGGAGTAGATGTCGAATCCAGTTTCATCGGCAGGGTACATTGTGGCAACACTTATATCGGGAGGGATGAGAGTTGCGAGAGTATTCAAGCTAGGTGTAGATACAGGTGTCACACTACCACGTTCGAGTAATCCGAAACGGCTCGCACGAGCCTTGCGCGCCTCAGCACGCCAGTTCGGTCTCTCAGCATAGGTCTTGCCGGGATGTTGGGCAAGCCACTGGTCTGTCTTGAAATGGTCGCAGGCAGCTTGAGGGTGGTTGCGTCCACCACAGACCTTGCCTGCATGGGGTCCTGAGAGGGGCTTGTACTGACAGGGAGNGGAAGAGGGGCATGAAGCACAGCAGCTAGGGCTGCCGGCTGGTGCGTCTTCGTGTTGTAGTCTTGTTCAGCGGCTGCGAGCTTCGGAGAGATGTTGTTGACTGTCAGTTCTGCGACAGGAAGTTGAAGAAGCATTTGGCGGATCACCTCGAAGCGAGAAGGAAGGCCGTGGATGATGCCCGCACACACCACAGCTTCAGGAAGATCAATGCTCATTTCTTTGAGATCTGCAGCAATAGTGGTGCAAGCACCAACGTAGCCACCTATGTCGGGAAAGGTGTCAAATGGGACATGGAAGAGAGACAATTTTGATGCCGCAAGAGGTTGAAGTGCAAGCATCAAAGCGCTCTTTGAGGTAGTCCCAAACTGCTTTGGCACTGTCACCGATTGCTCGAATGTCGTTGTGTATCGCAGAGTCGCAGGTTGCCAAGAGAGACATGAGAGCGTTGTCATTGGCAAACTCCCACTTCTCGTGGTCTGAGCTGTCCTTGGCAGGTTCGACGCCACTGCCCACACCTGTGATGATTTTGTGGAGCAAAATACCATCGATGCGGGTCGTTTTGAAGTACGTAGAGATGTTGAAGGCCCACAACTTGTAGTTGTTGGTGCCGTCACGTTTGGTGGTGAGCTTAGGGATGCCAACAAGGGCGCCGGTGACAGCTGCAATTGAGGCCATGTTGAAATGGAGGGCGGTGTTGAGGGAGATGTGAAGGACAGAGAGGAATCTGAGTTGGGTGGCAAGCAGAATACCACACAGGATGAAACGAGGAGAGGACTCCTTGTGATGGAGGCAAGGGTTAAGAAACCCTTGCCTTGATGAGGGAGGCAACNCCCTGAGATCAGTGTCTGTGCTCTGGTACCATGTCTGAAAGAAGGTGGAACTTCTGAATGAGTGATTGATGAATGAGCCCAAGTGGGCTGATATACTCAGGACAGAGAGGGGACTGATCTGCCACCTAGGCACACTGCAACAATCTCTAATCTGCCACCTAGGCGGATTCCTGCAATCCATGTTGCTGACATGTTAGATTGCATATCTGACTGCAATCACAGGAAAACTGTGATCGTAGTCAGGGAGAGCTGAACTGGACTTCTCATAATTAAGTGGCCTAGTGAAGACCACTGGGCCACAGTCAGACAGATCTTGCTCTTCAAGAAGATAGACAAGAAGAGGTTGTAAACATGCTCTCCACACACACTCCACTCCCTTGCTGGCTTGTCATGGGTCCTTCGACATCTGACCTCACGCACACCAATCCCCCTCGCCTCCCTCGCGCTCCACGCACCAACCAACATGCCATTCTCAGCACCACAGTTCACAAACAGCAACAGATTCTAGTGCCAACTACTTTTGAAGAAGCCATGGCTAATCCACATGCAAAGGAGTGGGAAAGAGCAATCGAGAATGAGCTCCATGCATTTCAAGCGACCAACACCTACATTGAGGAGCCAAGACCCTCCACAACAAATGTCGTCAAAGGGATGTGGCTCTTCCGCGTGAAAATGCTTCTCGGCAAACCTGTCGAGTTCAAAGCGTGCTACGTCGCAAAGAGGTACTCTCAAAAGAAAGGCATCGACTTCTTCGAAACTTACTCTACAACAGCCAAGTTGACTACGTTTAGAGCTCTCCTCCACATCGCTGCATCACGTGACATGGAGTTGCATGCAATGGACGTATCAACTGTCTCCCTCCAAGGCGATCTTCATGAGACCATGTATCTTGAGTGTCCGAAGGGCTACCAACCGTCTTCTCCAAACAACATGTGGCGCCTCCAACGGCGAGTCTATGGCCTAAAGCAGTCACCTCAAGAGTGGCATGCAAAACTTCGAAACATTCTCATCAACCTTGGCTTTCATCCATCCCAATCGGATGCAAGTCTTTTCCTTCGCAAATCCACATCCGGTTGCTACATTCTTGCATACATTGACGACATAACGCTTGCATCAGACAACCTTGATGAGCTCACTGCCCTCAAGGAAGCACTCATGCAACGCTTTCAAATGAAAGACCTCGGTGAACTCACTCAATACCTTGGGATGGAGGTGCGTCGTGACCAAGCAGCGCGCACCATCACTCTTTCCCAAGAGTCGTATGTCCACTCAATTCTCACTCGCTTTGGACATGAAGCATGCAACGACACAACAACTCCAACGGCAGCCGACCACAACCTCACTGCACCGGCTATTCCGACAACTCAGCTCTCCTCTCAACCTCATCCTGAACTTGTGGGCTCCCTCATGTACGCTATGGTCTGCACTCGTCCAGACCTTGCGTATCCACTCAGTATTCTTTCTCGCTTTGTCACCCAAGGACGGTTTTCAGATACACATTGGAAGGCTCCCAAGAGAGTCCTTCGATACCTTCAAGCGACAAAGACCTACGGACTCACGCTCCGCGGTACCAACCCCATCTTCCTACAAGGCTTCACCGACTCTTCTTGGGCGGACGATCAAGCTGATCGCCCCTCCACCCAAGGCTATGCTTTCCACCTTGGTTCAGGACTCATCAGTTGGCGCTCCACCCGCTCCTCCTCAGACTCTCTCTCGTCGTGTGAAGCAGTATTGTATGCCGGCACCATGGCTGCACAAGAGGCAAAGTGGCTTCGTCACTTACTCTATGAACTTGGACACCCACAACGTACACCGCTTTTATGGTGTGACAATCTAAGCACCATCGCACTCACGAAAGACCCTGTTTATCACTCACGAACCAAACACATCGAGCTCCGTTACTTCTCCATACGTGAGCTCGTACAAGCTGGTGATCTTTTGGATCGCCATGTCACTTCTCATGACAACATCGCCGACATCTTCACCAAGGCACTACCTCGTGAACAACATCAAAAGCTATTGACTCGTCTTGGACTCCATGCCCCTTCGGGAGACATTCTAAGCCTTCTAGGCTTCTAGGGGTGTGTCTGAGTGTGGCCCAGTGGTCTTCACTAGGCCACTTAATTATGAGAAGTCCAGATCAGCTCTCCCTGACTACAATCACAGTTTTACTGTGATTGCAGTCAGATATGCAATCCAACATGTCAGCAACATGGATTGCAAGAATCCGCCTAGGTGGCAGATTAAAGTGGGTTGATATGAGCCCAAGTGGGCTCATATCAGCCCACTTGGGCTCATTCATCAATCACTCATTCAGAAGTTCCACCTTCTTGCAGATACACACACCACCTCCTCATAGGGTGGTTCAATGTTGATATTGATTTCAATATCAATATCGATATTGAAACATCGATATCGATTTTGGTTTTTTCAATATCGATATCGACTCTTGCTCAGTCAATATCGATATCCATATCGAAGTATCGATATTCTGGTCGATATTTCGATATTGAAATTGATATCGATATTGATATCGATATTCTCCCATACAAAAATCAATATTGAATACCGATATTGACAGGGAGGTCAATATCGATATCGATATTGAAAACATTGAAGTCAACATCGATATCAATATCGATATCGAATCGATATCAATATCGATATTTCAATATCGATATTGACGATGTTGTCAATATCGATATCAACATTGCACCACCCTACCTCCTCACTTCACCCTCCCCCCCCCCCACTTCACCCCACCCCAGTCAGAGTTTTAGAGTTCAGAGGCGAGTTCACCTCAAACTCGCCTCGCCCTTTGCCTTAAAGTGCGCTCCGAGTTCGAGTTGAACTCTAACTCGGGGCACCAAACTCGGACTCGAGTCGCCTTTGACCCACCCTTAGAGTTAGAGTTAGAGTCCAAGTTTAAGCCCTGCCAGGCGAGTCGGGTAGAGTTCAACTCGCCTAGGGGCGGCCTGAGTTCGAGCTCAAACTCTAACTCGCGAGTTTGGGCGAGTTAGAGTAGAGTTCAACTCGGGTAAACTCTTTCAACAGCCTTAGTGTGGAGTAATGCTCATGGGGGGATCTGAACCTGTGAGGTGAGGAGCGGGAATCAACATGAGAAGCAAGAGGCTCAGATTTTACTGACACAGCCCTTATAATCTTTGTGCTCACGTTAACACCCCTTGAAGCGGAGGAGGTTCGAGCCAGCGTATACTGGCTAGACTACCACGATTGGACTCCATAGCAGCAGTGCATGCCTACTTTTGTCCCAAGTACAACAGTGGTAAAAGGGCATGACAAAACAACACTTCGGAGTAGATGCCGGTCATCTGAAAGTAGGTAAGTTCACTGTCCACGGAGGAGCACCACTCTGTCGTATGGGGCCCACCAAGAGCTTGCTCCTAGGTGGCGGTAACCGGAATGGGAGGGGAGGGAGTAATGGTGATGGAAAGGAGAACATGGGAGGGGGCAACAAGGATGGGCAGAGGAAGGTGGTGGAA
Source organism: Penium margaritaceum (assembly GCA_023375785.1). Lineage (NCBI taxonomy): Eukaryota > Viridiplantae > Streptophyta > Zygnematophyceae > Desmidiales > Peniaceae > Penium > Penium margaritaceum. The sequence continues at coordinate 61,502 of SZWC01000433.1, forward strand.
ATGGGGGGGGGGGGGGGGGGGCGTGGCAAAGCAAGTGGGAAAAGGTGGCGAGGGTTGTGGTAAACGAGAGGACTTCCTCACGACTGTCCTCAATGAGATAAAGGTCACCGCCACAAGGAAGTAGCTAATGACAAGAGGGGTGACGAGGGCCGATGGAAGGGCGAGGCGGAAGAGGGGGTGGGGAGGGGGGGAGGGAGGAGAATGAATGGGGGAGGAGGCCAAGACTATGAAGCTCTTGGATGCTAATGGTGGGATAAGAGGAGGGGGCGAAGCGGAGCGGCAGGGATGGGGAATCTGGAGGGGGAGGAGATTCTAGATTGGGAAGGGAATCTGGAGGGGGGGACAGGAGAGGAAATCGGGGGTGGGGGAGAGGAAGGGACAGGAAAGGGGGTGGGGGAGGATGGGACGTTGGAGGAACTTGGAGGGAGAGATGACAAAGGGGGGAAGCTGTAAGGAGAAGAAGAGCAGGGAGAAAGGGGGAACCGGGATGCGAGGATGGAGGTGAGGTGGTTGGACAAGGGGGCAATCCGACAAGGGAGGAGGCAGGGGAAGAGCTTGAGGAGCAGTGGAGGATGGGGATAGGGGAGGAGAGGGGGATAGGGGAGGAGAGGGGGAAGTGAGGAGCACGAACTGGGCCCACTCCTCTCTTGTTGGGGGTGGTGTGGGAGGTAGTTTACGGAAAGGTTTCATCGAAAGCGGTCTCGATGTTATGTGTTTTTTGGCTGGTGGTGGAGTCGAGGAACACATAGCCTGTCGACGTTGGGGCAAAGCCGACAAACATAAGGGGGGTAGCACGGGTACCAACCTTTGAAGTGTGTTATTGAGAGTGTTGGTACTTGTTGAGGAGCACATACGCCGTTGAGCCCCACAAGTGGAGAGTAGAAATATCAGGTTTCTTTTGAAACCATGCCTCCCAAGGCGTAAGAGCCAGAAAAAGGGAGGTGGAGTATTGATTGTGGATGCGCGAGGCGTAGCGGAGAGCAAACGCCAAGGAGACATGCGTGCGGAAGCATGAGCAGGGAGGGTACAAATGATGGCAAGGCAAATGTCATTACGACGCTCGACAATGCCATTTTGTTCGGGAGATTCGTGAAGGATGACTTAGTGCTTAATGCCTTGGAGGTCGCAATGCTCCTAGAGAAGGATAGAGAGAAACTCGCCTCCACGATTGGAGCAGAGATGGAGGATGGCACAACTAGAGTTGGGAAATTGCGATTTAAGATTATGATCGAAATCGGAATCGGATTTTCCAATTTCGGTTTCGGTTTTTTCTACACATAGGTTTTCCCCTCTAAGGTGAAACCGAAACCTAATCGAAATCGAAAAACCGAGAAAATCGGAAAAAACCAACTTTCTCCCTCACAGTCTGTGAGAGAGAAACCGATTTCATATCTGAAATCGGTTTCCAGAGGGGAAACCGAAACCGAATCAAAATCAACCTTTTAATTAGGTTCGGTTTCGATTCCGGTTTTCCGGTTACAAAAACCGGAAAAACCGAGATTAGATTATAATCGGACCCAACTCTAGGCACAACTAAATAGGGCGGAAGCGCCGTTTGCCCATGCGAGGAAAATGTCCTTTGTATCGAATTTGGAGGCAAGCCGCAGACCGGTGCCCAAACGGGCGGAGTCGTCGACGATTTTAAGGAAGCAGGAATGATCTTCGATGGAGGTGGGGTGATTGGGACCAACAACGTCAAGGTGGACCAAGTCAAGAGGCTTTGGGGCACGCGAGGGGTGAGGAGGATCTGAAACGACTTTGAGCTTGCCGAGGGTGCATGAGGGACAAGTGGGGGCAAAGAGAGTACAAATAGAAGGAAGGCGTTGGAGGGCGGAAAAGTTGGGATGACAAAGACGGTGGTGGTGGAGGATGAGAAGGTGAGAGATGTGGCGGCATGGGCAAGTTCGAGGGGGGTAGGTGGTGAGGGCGGGTTGGGGGCGGGGAGCCGAGAGGTTATACAGGTCGTTTGAAAGACAAAAAGTGGTGAGGTGCAACCCGATAGAGAAGGTTATGTGAGCTGTGGTATTCACGCTCTCTTATTAGTGTTGACAGACGAGAGGATGTTCGTGTGAAGAGAGGAGACATGGGGACCGGAGATAGAGCAATGAAGGGAAGCGGGTGAGGAGATAGTGGCTTGGGAATGACACGTGGCGCTCATAGCTCTGGTGACTCGGAGAGGGGAGGGGGGAAATTGTGTCAACGTCCACAAAAGTGTGAGATGTTGCACCGGAGTCAAGGGTTTGTTCGGCAAAGACAAAGGACACAGTATAGATCGAAAACCCTGCATTGATATCATGGACATGAATGGGAGAAGTGCTAGCTTCCGGTGCCACATTGCTTGTGACGAAGGGGGGCTTCTCTGAGGCTTCGCGATCGCAACGGGCCTTGGAGTAGATGTTCGCTCAACGAGGGCGAACATTATATTTGCGGTTTGGTGAGGCCGCAAGGCAATGATCTATTTGCACATAAACGCACGTGGATTGGGGGTGGTTGGGGCCACCGCACACAGTGCCCTTGAGTGGGTCATGAGGGGGGTGTATTGACACGCCGGGAACTTGTTGGGGCGGATAGGGGCGGCATAGACAGCGAAGCCACCAGAAGAGGGAGGCGGGGTGTGGAGGTTCATTGTCATAGTCTGGTGGTGATGTTTCGAGTGATGGTCTTGCTCCACGGCTATGAGCTTTGGGACAATGGCCGCCACAGTCATGTCATCGACCGAGAGTTGAAAGAGAATTTTGCGAATGACGTCGAAACATGGTGAGTAGAAATCCACCGATGTCTTGGAGAGCCGAGGGAGAACCAGATAACGGATTTTTGGCGATGGAAACATAGTGAGAGCACAAAACGCAAAACGCTCGCGACAAAAGTGGTGAGAAGATGTCCAATAACGAGAAAAATCCTTTAAATGGATTTTTTTGCCATGGAAAGGTAGAGGGGAAGGCCAAGTGCAATTAGCTCCAAGAGGAATTGGCTCTGAAGCATGGAAGACAAAATGCTCGCAACGGGCGTGTGATAGAGCACGGTGATGGAGGTGGTGGAGACGGATGGAGGCGACAGAATGGTCACTTGAGCTCTTATGCCATGCCGACAATAGAACACAATCAACGGGCTTGATTGAGTGAAAGAGGATGGACAAGAGCTGCCTCTAGCCTAAGTTGCTGAACATAAAAGGAAGGCAAGGTGGTGGTGTGAGGTGAGGTGGTTAAATGGTTGGGAGGTGAGGTGTTCGGAAGGTGTGGTGGAGTGAGGTGAGGTGATGAGGTGGTAGGAAGGTGAGGCGGTGGGAAGGTGAGATGGTGGGAAAAGGTAAGGTGGTGAGATGCTAGGAAGGTGAGGTGGCCTAGATTGTGGGGGAGGATTCTTTTGGGTGTAAAGCGGTGGGGTATCTTATTTAGCAAAGGGGTCAAGTAGGAATGGTCCCAAGATGGGAGAATGCATGGGATAGGTTTGGAGGAAATGCCTAGGGTAGCCCAAGAAGGGGCCAATAGGCAGGGGATTTGAACGTGTGAGGTGAGGAGAAGAAATCAGCATGAGAAGCAAGAGGCTCAGATTTCACTGACAGGAGGGAGGGAGGGACACACACACACACACACACACACACACACATACACACAAGGCGAGAGAGAGAGGGGGGGAGAGAGAGGGGGGGAGGGAGGGACAGAGAGGGGGGGGGAGGGAGGGAGAGAGAGAGAGGGACGGGTGGACGGAGGGAGGGAGAGAGCGAGAGAGAGAGAGAGAGAGAGAGAGAGAGAGAGAGAGAGAGAGAGAGAGAGAGAGAGAGAGAGAGAGAGAGAGAGAGAGAGAGAGAGAGAGAGAGAGAGAGAGAGAGAGAGAGAGAGAGAGAGAGAGAGAGAGAGAGAGAGAGAGAGAGAGAGAGAGAGAGGGACACACACACACACACACATACACACAAGGCGAGAGAGAGAGAGAGAGAGAGAGAGAGAGGGACACACACAAACACACACACACACAAACAGGGAGGGAGGGAGGGAGAGTAAGCGAGTGAGAGAGAGGGGGGGTGGGGTGAGAGAAGCAGTTGCACATGCAACTGCTTGACAAAGTTGTCCACGTACCTGGTATAATCCGTCGTATGAATAAATTCGACTAGCAGGCGCCTCCTTGTTGCTGTGGCCTCGCATCACCCGAATTGGGTTCCGAGTGTCGATACTATTCTGTAGCAAAAGTATTCCAAGAGAATCCATCAGTGGAAAAGGAAGAGGTCACACCCATTCCTGTGAGAGAGGCATTGTTCACGCAAGCGGCAAGAAGATCATGTTACTGTGAGACACGGAGAAGACAAAAGAGGTGGTCCCAGACACTACAGTTGAAAATGGGAGTGTCGGAGGGGGCAACAGTGCTCGCAAGAAAGGTGCGGGCCATCCTTCATGTGCATCCTTCATGTTGGCTGCTCTGGCTAGATATCCGCAACGCCTTCAACACAGCTCATGGGCTTGACTGTGTTTTCTGAACAATGCGGGGCAAGGGTTTGAAATGCCGGATGTGGTTTCTGTGTCGCTTGTCCACCTGTCCTGGTCAGCGATTCTTCTTCGGCCTTCTGGGCAGTGGCCTGGGCGAGTAGATCCCTCTTCATCAAGGGATCGTTGGCTCAAGGCGCCGGCGGTGCTCGAGAGAGCCAACGGCGCACAGCAAAGAAATCTGATGGGGCCGGTCCTCTTTGACCTGGCCCGAGTGCTTGTCTTAGAGGCGGGATTCCGGTTGCAGAGGGGATGTCTGAGGAGCTTCCAAGATGATGCGACGATCTGCAGGCCACCATTGCTGCTCAGAGCCTGCATGTCGACCATGGTAGAGGTGGCGGCACTCCAAGGCTTGCAGATTCAGCCAAAGGAAGTGTCGCACTCACTCGAGGGGCTGCCACAGAGACGGGATGGGGTAGTGGAATCGTGATGTCCAGTGGGTTTGCAGATGTTCCAGGAGTTGTAGGGGGGACCAGTGGCTCCAACAGCGGGTGTGTGGTCTGTCGTAGCTGAGCTGCATGGAGGGTTCAACTGTGTGGACCTCTCATTAGTGTTCACTTGATAAAGGGACTCAACTAGGAGGGCCAGGGTTCGAGCCCTCCTGGTTTTATTCCTAAGAGAAGTCTTTTTTCTTTTTTTTTAGAAAGATCTTGATTAATGAGGAGGAACACGCAAACGCTTCCCCTGACCGGCACAACAACAGGGTATGAAAGCATGCGAACGCCGCCACCCACAGCACAAGAAGGTGGAGAGGAAAAGCAAGGAAACAAGCGTCAAGGACTGAGGAGACTCTCCTCACCGTCCAACGGCACAGCATAGCAAAGATCAAACAGCGTAGCAGGGCCAAGGGGCCATGGCCGCGGCAGCTCAACAGGCGTGACACTGCCCAGCACCGGGTCCAGTCTACCATGCCACAAGCCGAAATCGCGGAGCACATGACACTACTGCCGAATCCCAGCAACAGAGAGCCGCTGTGCGAACAAGGACACCGCCCGCGTCGACCACCTCGGCTGGTCACCCTCACTTCGCCTGCCCTGACCCCTCTCGAGGCCCAACGCCGCCAACCGAAGGACGAAGCGCCAACAGTCTGGGCCAAGACCGCCGAAGGTCTCCCAAGCCACCGTGCGTAGCCGGTACCCCGGCTGCTGTGCGAGTGCTCTGCACTCACTGCCTCCATTTTGTAGGCTTTTTCTTTTTTCTTTTTTCTTTTTTCTTTTTTCTTTTTTTTTTCTTTTTTTTTTTTTTTTTTTTTTTTTTTTTTTGTGTGAAGGCTTTTCAATGAAGGGAGGGTGCATGAAATTTGGGATTCATGCAAAGGGAGGACCGAATGATCAACTGACCAAACTATTCAGTCACCCGGATCAAATCAACCTTTGTTCCCTTTTTTTTTTGTTGGGTTACCTTTTTTTTATTTGTTAGGATGTAAAATCCACCCCTGTACTCCATCCTCGGTAGGCAAGTATACACAAGAGGGTTAACACCACCAACCGAGGGGTTCGGTTGACATAAATCCACACCCCTCTCTTTACTCAAATGTCTGTACACCATGTACCCACGTTGCTATTCTGCCCCATTTTACCCACTCTACCGACAACAGTGGGCTGACTCTGAACGGGTCCCCTAGCACACCCAATCACTCCAATGTACCCAATAGAGGGTGTCCCGCCCATCAAGGTTTCCGATAGATCGGCCAATTGAGTAGGTTTTACCTGAATTAGCAGGATAATCTTGGATCAACTAGAGAGTGACAAAGTACCCTTCAAGCACGGGTGCGGGTCCTCAGATCCAAACTTTGCCCTCACGTACTCGTAATGCCTTTACCCCTCTGTTGGTGGTATTATCCATCTCGCGTTTTCCTGCCTATCCAGGTTGTAGTAGAGAGGGGTGGGGCTTACTTCCCACTCTTAAGGTAATCCAAAACAAAAGCTTCCAATTGAAGAGTGAAGACATTACACCAAACTGCCCGATCCCGTTGACTTAGAGATCACAATAGTCACCACACGTTCCAGAGCTTACTTTCCAGGCACACATCCTCCTACAGTGAGGCCCTACCTTCCATGAACACGCTCTGGATGCTGATCGACAGCACACTCACTTTGAGGGCTAGATTGCCGAGCTTGAGGTCTTGGTCTTTGAACTGCTTGCGGGTGCCGAGGAGGTCGTTGCCCCCTTGGCCGGTGTACCAGAAGCTCTCCCCGTGGTCGCTGTTGTCCTCGTAGCCTCCAGAGATCACAATCGCACATGCTTGGCTCTCCTGCATCGGCAGGCAAGGGAGTCCGTCACAAAAAAAGAAAAAAAGGGACAGTCAGGCTATCACTACAACAAAAGAAATGCATGTCACCCTACCCCCCCCCCCCCCCCCCCTTCCGTCATTGCAAGCAACAGTGCTTGTGGGGATTCTCATCGTCCAATCTTTTTGGACTTTCGTCACTGTTCCCCGAATGACGGCGTCAAGTGTTACCCCCTTTGCATGCCCACGAACGTGGCCAATAGTTCTTAGCTGCCTGAAAGACCAGTTGTTAATGCTTGCCCTGGCTGCTTGTTGAGTGCTCCAAATCCAGATTAGATTGCATGTTCTTGAAAGTGGACAAGGTCCAACGCACTTTGAATCGTTGGAATCCGTTGAGTATCAAGGGAAATATGGACGATCTCATCAAGGTTATGCATCTCGAGGACCTACAGTAGGTTCGCGAGATTTCCCTCGCTGGGAAATCTCGCGTAACATCAGTAATCAAGAGCATTGTGTTGATGGCATCAACACAATGCTCATGCTCAGCGGTCGGCTAGTGCAAGGCTGGCCGCCAGATAGGGTGGTGCAATACTGATATCGATATTGACAATATCGTCGATATCGATATTGAAATATCGATATCGATATCGATATCGACATCATATCCATATTGACTTCAACATTTTCGATATCGATATCGATATTGACCTCCCTGTCAATATCGGAATTCAATATTGTTTTTTGTATGGGAGAATATCGATATCAATATCGATATCGATATCGATTTCAATATCGAAGTATCGACCAGAATATCGATATCGATATCGATGTTGACTGAGCAAGAGTCGATATCGATATTGAAAAAACCAATATCGATGTCGATAACTTCAATATCGATATCGATATTGAAATCAATATCAATATTGAACCACCCTACCGCCAGAGCATAGCGAAGCAATCCAAAGCTCGTCGCCGTCACTACGCTTGTCCAAATCTCACGCGGGTTGGTGTGTCCGAAAGCTTGTGAGCAGCCGCACAACTTGTCAAATCATGTCCATGTGCCGTCGAGTGACTCACAACTCGTCCGTATCCCTCTGTGCTGACTGTCTGGCTTCTATCAGAACTCTGCTCACGTAGCTTGCGGCAAGAAGAAAGTGCACGCTTCGTATCAGAACTCATGCATCGTTTCTTGGCCGTTGAACTTGTGTTGGAACGAGGACATAATGTGGGCTGATTGTCTCGGGAAACCCAAGACGATGTGCAACGGCCTTGAAGGTGCACAGCCACAGCAGCCCGTCAGCATGCAGAAAAGCGTTGGACTCACAAGGGAGCGAGGATCGTTCTTCAAGGAGCAATCCTCTGGTACACTGCTGAATGAAAGGCATGGGATTGGTTACCGGACAAGAGGGAGGGAGAGAGTCCATGGAAACCGCCACACCTTACGACGTTCACATTCCTGACGCCAGCCCCCCTCAAAGAAAAGAAAGGAGCAGTGACCATGCTGGCTAGCGCACGCAGCATGCACATGCACGTGCACATGGCACAGCACAGCACAGCACAGCAGAGCACGGAGCAAACAAACGTACACGGCCAGGGATGTAGTCGATGCCGTTGAGCCAGTGCATGTGCAGGCCCACCACCACCATGGCCGCGCGGTAGAAGAATGTGTGGCCCACCTCGATCCCTTCGGTTGCGCAACAAACACAGACACACAACACACAACACACAACACACACCAAACAACACACAGCACACAAAAAACAACAGACAAAAACAGCACGCGGAAGCCAAAGCTTGGAGAACTGGCTGTGAACGCTACGTGCGTCAATGTCGCCAAGGCTTCTATTTTTTGGGATGCATGCAATTTTCGGTCTTGATGACTTTGAATTTGGAAGGATGTAGAGGAAAGACATAGCTGAAAAAAAAGGCGTGCAAGAAAGAAGCACACAAATCCTTCCATCTTTGTCCTTGAGTTAATGCATTTTTTCTTTGGCATGAGGGAGCGTTACAAACACATGGCAATGATGTTGTATTGTCTGCACCGTCTCAATTGCAGCTGGGTAGACCAGGCATGCACTGCCCCTGAGGGGATGTCCACTGTCCCCCTGATCCACTGTCGTCCGGATCCACTGTCCCCTGGGTCCGCTTGAGCCTAAGTGTGCATGAACTGGTGTAGACCGGGCATACACAGTTCTTTTTAGAGCAAGTCCCATGTTTGCCCATCAACGAAGCTAGGAAGTTTTTTGGGTCAAAAGCACACTCAAAACTAGAGATTGCAGTTAAACTTTCACGTCAACCGGGTAAGTGTTGACAACATTATGGTCAAAACAAGACTTAAGCTTCAGGGGATATGTTTGTGAGGGCCAACGCGGCAAACACCCTTGACTATTTCATCGCCAAGAGGGAGTCCGATGGGATGACACATGGCGAGCCAGCATTGCACATGGAAATAGCCCTAATGTGGGTCAACTCTTTGAGGGACCATGGCGTCCGAAAAGCAAAGCAGCCTCTAGGAGTGTGCGTACTTGCTCATTCTTGCAATAGGACTTTAAATCTGGCATTCGATGCTCCTCACAGAGCTGTCCAATTGAAAAACAGTACAAAAAAAAAAAAAAAACAGTACAAACAAGACATTGGTTGGTCTAAGCCCCTGAGGAGGCTCTGGCCCCCCACGGGCAGAAGTGAGACAGTGCAAAGACTCGGTGCAAGTGGACACAGGTGGTGCTGAGTGGTTGTCTAAGAACTGTTTGGTGTGGAACAGTGATCCAGAGGGTGACATCTACTCCTACTTGAAACACCGGGAGCAGACAGCAGGGACCATTGTGTCGGCCCTGTTTTTTTGTCCATCGGCTCAGGCCGGTTGACAGGCAGGACCCACCACACATGGCACATGTGTTGTGTGGAGAAATACACAACCATCGACGAACGACCACACTCCCGCCCGCCTGGCCCCTTTCCTCCTTTCCATCAGTCAGGCCTTTGCCTCGCCCGCCCGCCCGCCTGCCACCAGTTGCACCCCCTACCCAGCCGCCCCCCATCCCCACCCAACCTTGCGTGCTTGCCCGCGCACCCATTAGTGCCCATC
>SZWC01000433.1:76617-121327 GCA_023375785.1 Penium margaritaceum
AGAGAGAGAGAGAGAGAGAGAGAGAGAGAGAGCACAACCTCAATGGCGTGGAGGTGTATGGTGTTGAACATTCCAAGCAGCAGCTTGATCCGCTCCTCCGCCGACTCCGTCTTCTCCCATTTTGCTCGCTCCGCTGAGACGAGCTCCGCCGCCTTGGCCACTTTCTTCTCCCACTCTTTCCTTTCCTGCTCTTTCCTCGCAGCCTTCTCCCTCGAAACGGCGTCTTCCTTCTTCACCGCCTTCCCGTTGGCTGCTGGGGAGGCCAACTTTGCTGCTGGGGAGCTCCTGCTGGCCTTCGCCTTGGCTCCCTGAGCTTCTGACTTCTTCCCTCGCTTGCCCTTCACTGCCACCTTCGTTTCACTCTGCTCCCTCCCTTTGGCCTGCAAGGCTGCAGGAGCGGCTGCACCTCTTCCACTCGAAGCGTCCCCTTCCTCCTCGCCGTCAGCGCTATTGCCGCTTCTGCTGCTGCCGCTGCTGTTGCTGATTCCGCCATCAGGGGCACACCCGATGCGTGAGCAATGCACCATGCCGTGGACGCCGCAGGGATTGACGCTTGGGAGCCTTTCCGCCTCAACCCCTCCGCTCTGTTTATCCGCGCCGCTGCCGCCGCGACCGCCGCCGCCGCTTACGCGCTTGCTCAGGCGCCTGCCACCGCTGCCCCCGCGGATGGCAGTGTTGCTGGTGGAGGCCACGAGGAGTCGTTCCACCTCGCGGCGGGGCCGAGTGCTTCTTCGCACGAACGCACACGTGCCGGTCGTCATGGTGACGACTGTGGCCCACCTGCTCGCGAAGGCGGCTGGAGTCAGCGTTTGACCTCGACTCCCCTACCGCTGCTTGGTCGAGCAGATCACTCTGCGGCCTAGATGTGTAGGCAATGTCGCACGGGCCACGCGGAGGCAGATGCACAAGCAATGCATCCCCACGATTCGCAAGTGTGTTTGCAGCAGCCTCTGAGGGTCCGTTTGGGTGACGTTGCAAAGTCATGCGACGTCCTCCACCCATCGATGGTCACAGGATTCGACCCTTCCATGGGGCGCGGTCGAATGTCAATGCGAAACGAGGACGGCCACCGGACTCACGACCGCCCCGGTCGCTATGACACGAATCTCGGACTTCGAGGGCGTGCAGGTTTCGACTGTCCGGGTAAACTCGATTTTGCCAGAACGGGCCCGAAAATCAGCTGGAGACGTCCGTACGAGCGAATGTGAGCATATCTATGTCTTGTTCGAGTGAAGAGGATCTGGTTGCTTCACATGGACGAGGCACAATGAGAAAGGCACTAAAAATGGATTTGACTTCTAGCGATGCCGCCCATCGATTGCCGATATCATTTTGAACGAGCTATACCAAACTCTTCTAGGTGCATGCTCGTAGCGGCTTGAATAGATATTGGAAAGTGGGCGCGGTTTCAATATAGATCCTATAATGAACCATCGTGTGGCTGGTGACGCAGGAGCATCGATCCCAGTGGACAATGAGCAACCTTGCGATTGCCTGTACATCCCACTTCACCACAAAAGCAAATTAGAACGACACTATGTCAAACAAAACGCTCTATGTGGCATCAAACGACAGCTGCAACAATAATAACAGTCCCGTCAACTTCGTTCTAGGGGCCCTACGCGGCTCGCGATCAGCCTCGGCGGGACTGGATTGCGCCAGAGGTCAGAAGGCTTCGGACACACAATAAGTGATGAGCAAGTATTGCTCATTTATTTTCTTCTCAGTTTCTGGAGGTAGGGAAAGGACGGTAACCCCAAGGTGTGCTCCCCACCAACCCCTAAGGTGTGCTCCACATGCCCTCTTTCTCTTTCCATATAGCTCACCCTATACCGCTATATCCACATCCACGTTCACGAATTTACTTTCACGACTCTCCATCTCTTCCTCACGACTACCGCGACTCACTCCCCTCCTTTCTCATGCTCAAGTGCGAAGTAATGCATCTCCAATTTCTCTCTTCTCAAGTGAACCCACCCCTCATCCCCCTAATCACGATTCACAATCTCCTCTTTCCTCGAAAACACACGCATCACTGCTGCACAACACACCCTCGCTTTCTCCTTCTACATGCCACATCACAGGTCACTTCCCTTCCATTTCGCCCGACAAACCCCCATGCAGCCAGCCCATCCTCATCAAACCCACCCTAAATTCCCCCCTGACCCAAAATATCACAACAAAACCGGCATCTTATGCGCAATTTTTTCACTGCCGCTATGCCTTCTCACTTTATGACTCCCGCCCCTCTCCAAGTCACCTGCCATTCAGATTTTTCCCCCTTCTGGTCAGCCCCATTGCACTGAATCTTCGTGCCCACATCTCGGGGCATGATCGTTGGGAGCAGCTCTCATCCTCTTCATGTTTTCGCTTGATATGCTTTCCCTCCTCCCCCTCCTCCCAACTCTATTACAGGCCCAAAAACAGCCAGCCCTCTCTGTTGTGCTTTGTGCCGTTCTAGTACAGTTTAGTGTCACCACTCGGCCGTGTCCATACTTGTGCAGATCCCTTAGGCGGGCGGCCCTGGTGGCACCGGCGCGACGACAGGCGGCGGACTACCAGCTTGGAGCTGGCCGACCACTGCACCAGAGCCCCAGATGCCACCGGGACTCTTTGCTATGTTTTCTACATCTTGCAGGCGTCTTTCGGCGGACTGGCCATGAAACCTATTTGCATGTTTTTGCATTGTATGTTCACTGTCTGTCAATGGATGCATGCATGTGACCAGTCGTAGCGTCCGTCTTTTGATTCTGCACGTCTAGATTCAAACGGCGTAGCATTCTGACATGTGTGCGCAGAGTTACGGCCAAAACAATGGTTTTGGGCCAGTTTTAGGACAGCTCTTGGACTGCCACGTGCGACACCCGGTGTGCGCCGCGGCAGGTATTTATGCCTTGGACTTGTCATTTGTTAACTCTCTCTACATATGCTGTATTGAAGCATTCTGACATTTTGTCTTGTGTCTCCTAGCCAAACCCTTGCCGTAGAGTGTACGACCTGTAACTATCGTCACCGTCTGATCAGGCACTGACGCCTAGTCAACGACTGCGTTGGTAGGAAGCTTCCACGCATTTTACCATGGTATCAGAGCAGTGAGACAGTTCTCACTGAGCTACGCAGCAGAGACGCAGCAGAGCAGCAGTAGTGAGAGTCATTGCTGCAGCAGCGTTCCTGAGGCCTGTCGGAGACAGCCGGTCGCCGTCAACGCAGCCCCACCCACCACGTGAGATCGCAGCAGCAGAGGCAGCAGCAGCGTTGTGCACCGCCACGCGAAGTGCGTAGCGGCTGCAGTGAGTGCAGCCGCCCCTCCCACAGCCGCAGCAGCAGAGTAGCAGCAGCACAGGCGGCGGCAGGAGTAGCGCAGCTGCAGCAGCAGCGCAGCAGCAGCGGCAGCAACAGCAACGTAGCAGCAGTAGCGGCAGCCGCGATGGCAACAGTAGAGTAGTAGCAGCAGTAGCAACAGTAGCGCGGCAGTGGCAACAGCACAACGCGCGGCGGCGACAGCGAGCTGCAGTTGCAACGCGCAGCAGCAGTAGCAGCGGCGCAGCCGCTGCTGCCACCGCCGCATCCGCAGCTACGCAGCTTCTTCTGCAGCTGACAGCACGGCTGCAGCAGCTGCTGGGCGGAAGCTTCTGCGCAGCTTCCACGTAGCGCCCGCGCGGCCCCCGCGGAGCGGCTGCACGCGCGCGCAGATTCGCGAGAAAGAAAACCAAAATAATAATAATAACAATAAAAAAGGGAGACAAGCCAATGTCAGCAATTATGCTTGCTGACGTCACCAGTCGTGCTGACGTCAGCAACCACCTGCTGACGTCAACACCATACTTAGTCATGTTTTTGGCTGGACAGTCAAAAGTTGCCAGCGTTTCAGCTCGTCGAGAAACGCTGACGTTTTTAAAATCTGACAAACTTTATCGGTCGCCCCATACTGAGCGGCGACATGAGCCTGTCCGAGAGCAAGGAGAAGGGACCAGGCGATCCCTCCTCCTCCTCGTCTGGCGTACAGAGTCCACGCTCGCAAGCCATTGAGGACCTGCGCAGCCAGCAGAATGAGATGCGTCGTCTCCAGAGAGAGCAAACTGACGCTATCCGCACGCTGACCGAGCTTCTCCGCGTTCAGTCCACGACTCCTTCGCGGATTTCTGAGGGAGCTGCCGGAGTTGCGCTCTTTACCCAGCATTTTGTCCAGACGCCTGTGACAGGCGCTCCACCTGACCCACCACATGCTGACCTCCTTGATGATGAGCCACTACACGATGAGCCATTCATGCGAGGCATCACGGATGATTCCCAGGAGCAGGAGATTTGAGTTCTCCAGGAGCGCCTCTGTCAGCTGCAGACGGGTACCCGACCACCACCGGTTTCCCTGATACGACCATCACCTGACTACCCCGGCGATCACCCTCTCCCAGGAGTTTTTCCCGTCTCTCGTCCTCCTCAGCCTGCGGTTGCTCTCCCCACGGAGCGGCAGCCTAAGGACTTTGAGGCACCACCTCCACGGTACATCAGCGAGGATGGTTTCGACTGCTAGGAGATCTTGATTCAGGTGTGGGCTACATCTGAGGGAGTGTGGCCTTACTACCACAGCCCGTACCAGTCTACAGACCCAGCACAGGCACTGACAGCAGCCCGGGCCATGCGCGGACTTCTCTACGCCATGCCANTTCCCTGATACGACCATCACCTGACTACCCCGGCGATCACCCTCTCCCAGGAGTTTTTCCCGTCTCTCGTCCTCCTCAGCCTGCGGTTGCTCTCCCCACGGAGCGGCAGCCTAAGGACTTTGAGGCACCACCTCCACGGTACATCAGCGAGGATGGTTTCGACTGCTAGGAGATCTTGATTCAGGTGTGGGCTACATCTGAGGGAGTGTGGCCTTACTACCACAGCCTGTACCAGTCTATAGACCTAGCACAGGCACTGACAGCAGCCCGGGCCATGCGCGGACTTCTCTACGCCATGCCACGCGAGACTATCGTCGACTTCCGCCCCTTCCTTGGCGAGGCTGGCACAGGCACCGGCGCCGATCCCCGTGGAGGCTGGGATCTGGCGTTATCCCTGCCGGCCGCAGCGACGCACACCACTCATGCGTCACACATTCGTGCTTTCCATTCGCTCCGTTAGGGGCCTGCAGAGTCTGTAGCGGATTACTGGCGACGTGCCATGCGTATCTATACGCGTCTTGGGACCTTCGGAGGCACACAGCTGTCGGCGCTTCGGACAATTATGCTCGGAGTCTGCCTTGAGTATACCGACATCTTCACACGATACAGCGATGCCGTCCTCGAGCCTTTCTCATCCACTCTGCAGCTGCTCCCTTGGCCGCATCAGCTTTTCCTCAAGGTGACTTCAGCCCGCGAGGGAGCAGTAGCGCATCAGGAGACTTCCCTTGCTGCAGCAGTCGTCGCATCACCACCATGATCCCTCCTGCAGTCACCCTCATCCACCTCCATCACTACCTCATCTTCCTCCTCCTCTTCGACCCCGTCTACACCTACGCAGACACAGGGCGTTGCAGCAGCTGCCCAGGGGAAGAAGAAGAATAGGAGGTGCGGATCAGGTCACCAGCAGCCGTCATCCAGTGGTAGCAGTGGCCGATCTGTGCACTGCTACAAATGTGGAGGTGCCCATCGCTACACCGAGTGTCAGCAGCCGCTTGACTGGGAGCGGATCACCCGTGGGCTTCAGGTTGCTCATGCTCTTCGTTCCACATCCGGCGCGTCACGCGCACCCTCCTCCGGACGTGCGTCGGCCACGACTATAGCTGTTCCTACGTCCTCACCGGTGAGCAACAGCGATCCGGACCCACGCAACCGCACCGTCGCCGAGCTTTGTCATCTTCTGGCGCTTCTTTTTCAGGGAGGTACGAGTGTGTTTTCATCGTCGGGTGGTTCACAGACTACTTGTACGTCCGTTCCTGTGGCTCGTAATGAAGCTTGTGGGGGAGCACAGTCAGCATGTGATGATGATGGGCCTGACTGCATTGACTGGATTCATGAGTCTCACCTTCGTGATGTATGTCGTTCCTCCCCACTGACGGCTCAACGTCCCTCTGATGCCGAGTGTTCCATTGCTCGTTGTATAGTGACGTCCACCAGTCGTGACTCCGGTGGCACTTGGATCATCGATTCTAGGGCCACCCATCACATGACGTGCCGTCGCAGTGACTTTGTCGTACTCAGTCCTATCACGAATGTCCGTTCTGTTCGTACAGGCTCTGGTCAGTCCTTGCCAGTCCACGGTGTGGGGGTTGTATGTTTCGACGGTCCGTCTTGCCCCCTGCATCTTTTTGACGTGTTGTTTGTGCCTGATCTTGAGCTCAGCCTGCTTTCTGTGCGTGCCTGCACCCTGATGGGACTCTCTGTGGAGCATACCGCTGATTCAGCGACTGTGACTGCTATTGACACCCGTAGCATTGTCCTGCGTGCTTCAGTCATAGATGATTTGCATCGTGTCGCTCGGCCCTCCTCCCCTTGCTCTCCCTCCTCATCCGGTCGCGTTTTTGTCACAGGTGTTCTGTCTTCGGAACACCAGCGGTTGCTTCATTGTCGTCTGTGTCACGTGGACTCTGACACTGTGTCGAAGCTCATTCGAACACAGCCTGCTCTCGGTCTTGACGTGGCTTCTTTCGAGAAGCCACCCAAGACCGACTGTCTTTTCTGCGCTCAGGGGAAGATACACCGGTGCACCTACCCTGACTCGCGTTCCCGAGCGCTTAGGCCTCTCGAGTTGGTCCACTCGGACCTTCTCGGTCCTCTCCCGGTCGAGTCCCTACCCGAGTGGGGCCGGTATGTTCTGACGCTGACTGATGACTTCACCCGCATGCGGTGGGTCTACAGTCTGCGTCAGAAGAGCGACGCCGCCCTTGCGGTTGGGCTCTGGCTCGTGATGGCTGAGCGTTAGTCTCGCCACACTCACACACTTTTCGCTCGGATCGCGGCGGCGAGTTCCTTCGTGAGATGGACTCTTTCTTTGCTGAGCACGGGATTTTTCACCAGGTCTCCGCTCCTGCTACTCCACAGCAGAACGGTGTATCTGAGCGCTGGAACCGCACCATGGAGGATGCGGTTCGCGCGATGCGGTCTGAGTGCGGTCTCCCGGAGTCTTTTGCCTTCGAGGGCTTGGCCTACATGACTTGGGTCTGGAACCGCCTCCCGCATGGTCCGCTTCCGGACCATGTTACATCGTACGAGCTCTGGTTTGGCCACCGTGCTGACCTTCCTCTCGCTCGCGTCTGGGGATCCCTGGCCTCTGTGTGGTACACCGAGGACCAGCAGGAGTCCAAGGTCTCCCCTCGGGGTCGCTTGTGTGCCTTCATTGGCATCTCCCCGCAGTCGAAGGCCTGGCGCTTTTGGGACCCCACTCGCCGTCGCGTCATTGAGTCCCGTGACGCGCTGTTTTTTGAGTCACTCACATACCGTGACCTGACTTCGATCACAGCCCTCTCCGCAGCCCATGTCCCTTCCTGTGAGGGTCCTCGGCAGATGGGGGAGACGTGTACGCCAGCGACCATCCCTCGTCCGGCTGATGTGTCCGCTCCAGCCCCCTCTCGATCTCCAGCCCTTGATGATCCGGCTATCATTGCCGTCGGTGCAGAGATCTTGCTTGTACAGCCTGTCTCACACCCCACAAGTACCTCTTCTCTCACGCCTCCTCCTGCACCATCACCTGTGTCTGCCGGCACCCCTGCTCCTGCGTCTAACCCAGTTTTGCCTACTCCCGTTCCTACGCCGGCTGACACTCCTGCTTCAGTGTCCGGGCCAGCCTTGCCTGCTGTCACACCCAGCCCTGTGTCTCCCACACACTCATCTCCTCGCACGGCATCTCCGGCTACCTCGTCTCGGCCCTCACCAGCTGTGGTCGTACCTGTTTCTTTGGTCGTACTTGTCTCTGAGCTTGAGGTGCGCCCCTCGATCTCCGATTACTCTCGTGAGCCCGGTGGCCGCCTTCGACCACTGGACTCCGGAGCTCAGCGAGCGTCAGGTCCCGGACCCAGGCGTTCCACTCGCAGCATCGCCAGCGGTGATCCAGGCACAAAGGCCTTGGGCCTAAGTGTCCGCATCGAGCTTTTAGAGGTACATCCAGCGTGCCCTGTAGGGCACGACCTGGTCACTTGCGAGTTCCATATCGCCTGTGACGCAGCAGCTGATCTCGTGGCCGTCAGGCGCGACACTGAGGCGTGTGCACTCGCCACGCAGAGTTCCCCCTCTATGGCGCCTAAACCTGGCACATTGAGGGAGGCTCTCTCATCGCAGGATGCCGATGCCTAGCGAGCTACTTGCGAGGATGAGCTTCGCACTTTCCGAGAGCACAGATTCTATGAGCTTGTCGACCTTCCCCCTGGGAGGAAGGCGATTCAGGTCAAGTGGGTCTTTGGCAAGAAGGTGAAGCCGGATGGCTCACTGGAATGCTACAAGGCCCGCTTGGTCGTCAAGGGGTACTCTCAGATTGAGGGAGTCAATTACACTGACACCTTTGCCCTTGTCGGCCGCATGACCACAGCTCGAGTTCTATTTGGCGTAGTGGCTCAGCATGACTGGGAACTACACCAGATCGATGTGAATAATGCGTTCCTCCATGGCTCTATGGATGAGGAGATTTACGTGGTTCAGCCACCAGGTTTTGAGGACGGTGACAAGGTCTGGCGCTTGCGTAAGTCCTTGTACGACCTCAAGCAGTCTCCACGGTGTTGGAACCGGGAGATCACTAGCACTTTGACTCGCGCAGGATACGTACAGAGCAAGGCAGACCCCTCGCTCTTCATCCTATCGACACCCGAGCGGTTCACCGCCATCCTCGTCTACGTTGCTGACCTCCTGATTGCGTCTCCATCCGTGGAGGCCGTGAAGGAGGCCAAGGCTGTCCTGCAGACAGCCTACAGGATGAAGGACCTCGGTCCTGCATCGGTGTTTGTAGGTATGGAGATCGTGCAAGATCGTAGACATCGGACACTGTTGCTGCATCAGGCCCGATACGCACGAGTTGTGGGGGAGCGCTTCAGCAATCTCCTTGGTGCAGTGCCATCCGCTTCCACACCTCTTACACCCGATGGGCAGGATGCCTTGAAGGTGGATGATCCTACACAGCTGGGGGAGACAGTGGACGTGACCTTGTACCTCCGTCTCATCGGATCTATGATGTACCTGGCCACCACCACGCGTCCTGACATCGCGTTTGCCGTCAACCTCCTTGCTCAGTTCTCGCAGGCTCCACGTGCGAGAGCCCTTCACGCGGTTGTGCGAGTGGTACGGTACATGGTCTCCACGCCGTACCTCGGACTCTGCTTTCGTCGGCAGTGTTCGGTGATCCTTGACGGCTACACTGACAGTGACTGGGCTTGGAGCCCTGATGGGCGCAGTCGTACTGGCTACGTGTTTCTGCTCGGTGGTACCGCTTTGCCTTGGCGAAGCGGGAAGCAAGGCTGCATTGGACGTACCTTGTCAGAGGCAGAGTATGTTGCTTTGGGCGCAGGGGCTGTTGAGGCAGTATGGCTGCAGCGCTTGTTTCTTGAGCTTGGGCAGTCAGTACCCGCCATTGTGCTGCGTTGCGACAACCAGAGTGCTCTCGCCAATGCGGAGAACTCTGGTGTTTTTCATGCTCGCACAAAGCACATTGCGGTTGAGCATCACTTCATTTGTGATCTGGTGGAGCGACGCGTGATCTCCATCATGTGGGTTGGTACTGACATCCAGCGTGCTGATTTCTTGAAGAAGGCACTTGCTCGCGGAAAGTTCCTGGTGGCCATTCGTTCTGTAGGGCTTCGCCCCGGGCGTGAGAGTGGTTGAGTGTGGGATGTGCATCTACGTCTCATTTGTTTGTGTCACTCACTATTGTGTTCGTACCAGTGCTGCACGCGTATGGACATGCGTACCATCGGGTCATGGGGGAGTGTTGTGCCTTGTGCCGTTCCTGTACAGTTTACTGTGACCACTCGGCCGTGTCCATACTCGTGCAGATCCCTGAGGCGGGCGGCCCTGGTGGCACCGGTGCGACGGCAGGCGGCGGACTACCAGCTTGGAGCTGGCCGACCACTGTACCAGAGCCCCAGATGCCACCGGGACTCTCTGCTGTGTCTTCTACATCTTGCAGGCGTCTTTCGGCGGACTGGCCATGAGGCCTATTTGCATGTTTTTACATTGAATGTTCACTGTCTGTCAATGGATGCATGCATGTGACCAGTCGTAGCGTCCGTCTTTTGATTCTGCACGTCTAGGTTCAGACGGCGTAGCATTCTGACATGTGTGCGCAGAGTTACGGCCAAAACAATGGTTTTGGGCCAGTTTTAGGACAGCTCTTGGACTGCCGCGTGGGACACCCGCTGTGCGCCGCGGCAGGTATTTATGCCTTGGACCTGTCATTTGTTAACTCTCTCTACATATGCTGTATTGAAGCATTCTGACACTTTGTCTTTTGTCTCCTAGCCAAACCCTTGCCGTAAAGTGTACGACCTGAAACTGTCGTCACCGTCTGATCAGGCACTGACGCCTAGTCAACGGCTGCGTTGTTAGGAAGCCTCCTCGCATTTTACCACTCTCACATAAGGAGTGCTTGGACTTCCCCTCACCCCCCCTCTCCATTGCCCATAGCCCCCCTTTCCTTGCATCTCGAGCATCACTCTCATGATCCTCTTGCCCCATGTAGCCCTTCCTCTAAGAAGGCATCCAGCCAATCCCTTAACATATTCCTCATCGCTCTTGAATTCCATGTTTTGAGCTACCAACCCCTGCATGAACCCATGTATGTTGAAAAGGGGCAGAACACACATCCCCTCTCCCCTTGTAAAGCCTGCCCCCCTCCCCTCCCCCCCTCAACCTGGCCCACCACTTGTAAGGCACACTCACACACAGACCATTCCTTCCACCTCTTGCACTCTCCCAATCCTCTCTCCCCGAAGGCCTCATTATTTCTCCTCCTACGCCTTACCTGTGTGTATGTCTAATCTCCTTGTGCAGATCGCACACTACAGCAAGGTGGCGTCAAGCAGAGTTGCTCGCATCTCTACAGCCACCACGCACAAGTTCCTAGAGCAGCTCCCAGTCGTAGATTACTCTTAGATCCAAGGGAGCCCAAGACTTGTGCATGTCATGTCTCATGGATTCGAGTTATCCTAAGTTCAAGTATAGATAAAACCCCATGCTTTCGACTAAAGAATCCCTCTCCCCAACCCCCTCTCCCTCTCACAGAATGTCTTGCGGAACACACGCTGCCACTAAAGGAGAGAGAAAGACAACTATTAGCACTCTCTATGCTCCCTCTTGTCAAACAAATGCACGCATGAGTCGCGGTCGGAGTAAATCTTGTCACCAACGTTTAAGCTCATGCCTCGCACCAACAACTCCATCTTGCACAACATGTTTTTGTTGGAATATCCAATTTCTTCCACAAGCAGACGTCATTCAAAAATCATGTAGATGTATCACCATTGGAGACAAACCGACCCCTCAAGCGGGCTCCCCATCGAGGGAAAGCAAGACTCTGCAAAACACTCAAACCAAAAGGCCCACTCCCTTATTCCTCTCCCACGTAATCCACCACCCATCTCCCCGAATGCAATCCCCCAATGACGCTGCTGTCCCATTTAAACACACTCTACCCAGTACACTGGGAGACTTTTCAACACCTAACCCTCCACCAGCCCCATCCCCTTGTACTAGCCCAACATACCCAAGGAACGTTCGACAAAGAACACACGCCCCCAGAAACACCAGACCAAAGGAACCCATACCCACCAATGTAGCTGTTGTCACCCCCTCAAACAACGACCTTAGAAATGACATCAATCTAAAAATTTTTCACCTTAACGTCAACGGTTTCAACAATCCCTTGAAACAGAGACTTTTACTTGAATTTCTATGAAGGTGCGATCCCAAAATCTTCATCCTCAGAGATACTTAAATAGAACACACACTTCAATGTTGTGCACCCTCCCGATGTTACAAGCTGACAGTGGTCCCATCTCCGCCTTGCCAAGCCAAGGGCTTGCTTTTAGCGCACAAACAGCACATTAATGTAACAACAAGTCCTGACACACAATCCCGCTACATGCTCCTCGCAGTCTCCACATCCATGATTCACATGAAAACTTGCGCCATACATGCTCCCCCACAACACGCGGCACGCTGCCAGTTTTGGACAGAATTCCACAAGGTATGCATTGACTTCAGACCTCACCTCATCCTCGGGGATTTTAACTGCACCATTCATCCACTAGACTGCAGCCCAGCTCGAGTGTCTCCAGACAAAGAAAATCCAGAACTCCTCCTTACCTCCCTCCACATGGTTGATAGTTTTCGCAAAAAATATCCTTGGCTAAGAGAATGCACATTCCTTTCGCGCCCCCACAATAGCTATGCTCAACTCGACCGGGTTTACCACAACCCACTCCTTAAAGGAAACATCACTTCAATACGTCACCTCCCAGTCCCATCATCTCTCTCAGATCACCACGTAGCAAGATATGTCGAGCTTTTCTTCCACACAACACTCCCAAAAAAGGGACAAGGTTACTGGCGACTCAATACTTCTCTACTAAGAAAACCATGGGCCCAAAATCTTTACACGCTCATCTCGGACGACAGCATTGGTGGGCATGGGTTCAATGCAGCTGTTGTCACCCAGCTACTCTCACTTGCGCCCTTAATTCTTATAGTTAACAAGAAGCCAGACGAAAACAAAAAATACTTGCCCACATGCAACACCAACTTGCGGTAGCCCAACACCTTCCCCCATTACAATCACGAGAGTTACCCGACTGGATTCCCTCCTTGACCGGTACCTCCAGACACACGTCAACTTTCTCCACCAAATTGCCGATGTTTTGTGGCACTCACAAGCCACCCTTCCCTCTCACACTCTTACCTCCCTCATTACGACTCGCAAGGCACAGACATCCATTCTAGAACTTACCACACCCACAGGCCGCAAGGCCACCTCCCATAAGGAAATTGAGGCTATCGCCATTACCTTGTAGCAAAACATCTACAAACCCCCACGACATGTTGAAACCTACCTAAAGATCATGCCCCTGGACCGACGAAAACGCCTCTCTCCACACATTATCAACATGCTCATCGCACCCATCACCGAATTGGAGATTGTCGACCGCATCCTCAGTCAACCCCGTCACAAGGCCCCAGGCCGAGACAGACTCACAGGGGAGCTCTATCGTCACCTATGTGGGCTCAAGAGTAACCTCTCGGCATCCCTTCATTTCTTCTATTACAAGGTACTGGATAACCCCTCTACGCATGACCAATGTACAGCAGCCATCACCACACTCATTCCGAAGAAAGGAGACAAAGACAACATCGCTCACTACAGGCCAATATCGCTCCTCACTGTAAAATACAAGATCTTGGCGAAACTCCTCGCCACTCGCCTGAACCGAGCACTCCCCTACATCATCCACCAAGATCAAACCGGCTTTGTCAAAGGATGAAACATACAGCACACACTTTCCGAACTACACAACGTCCAACACAGGGCCATTCAAAACAAACATCAACTTTGATTTTTCTGGCTGCAGACTTTGAATCCCGCTCGAATTCTTGAAGTGGATTCAATTACTTCACAAAAACAATATCACACGCCTTCTCATCAATGGACACCTGTCTGCCCCCATCACCCTCCACTCAGGTGTCAGACAAGGATGCCCCCTTGCTGCCCTTCTTTTCACCTGCAACATGGAGCCACTATCCGCATACCTCAAGTACCATCTCTACGGAGTGCCCTCACTGTCAGGAGAAATCCGCGTGGTGCGGTCCTGAAGTTTGTCTGATCATCTCTAGTGGCTCACTTCTTCTGTTTTGGGCGAATCTGAGACTGAGCGTGAGCTTTCTGGTCGCCTCACGCTTTGTGTGCAGGCATTTAGAGACAGTCAGTTTTGCGAAGGGAATAACATGATTTTGCATTAGCTTTTGAGCATTGACATGATCACAACATTCATACGGCTAGTCATGAGCTTTCCAACGCACTAAACCGCACACAATTCGGCCATGAGTAGCCCAAGTTACGTTTGCCAAAGCGCGAGTCTCACCCACCACAGAAGCCTGACGCCGCCACTCGCCGTGGCGCTTTTCTTCACGTGCGAATCGCCTTTCCCAAGGTGCAAATCCCATTGCACATGGTGTTGGGGTCTCTGCACTGTTTCCACGCACCCTCCCCACTTTTGGGTCGAGTTTGGTGATGGGGTGTGACGAGGTTCGAAACCTGCCCGCGAACCTGTAGTCAGAATTTTGACAAAGTCCCCGAGTATCAAAATCGTACTACTGAGTTTCGGACGCTGAGCCATGATTTTGGCTAAGTCCCTCAGGAACAACCTGCACTACAAGATCCGGTGGATGATCCACCTGATCAGGTGGATTATCCACCGGACGCCTCGGCAGGCCTTCCGGAGCATTTTCTCCAAATGGTGTTTTTGTTACTCAATGCGGTCAATTATCCACCGGATTTCGAGTCGGAGCCGGCACCCAGAGCCGCTGTGCACAACTTTGGAAGGCCATATCTCCCTCAACACTTGTTCGATTCCGGCAAAACAAGTGCCACCGGATTAAGCGATTCTTAAAGCTTACAGGGCGTTCATGTATTTTAGGATCCAAGCAATCATCGAGTCGCCAGATCCGCCGGCGCGGAGTTTCCATTTTCTGGTTGCTTGTTGGCGCCTCCCGGCGCCGCACTTGGGCATGGGGAGGGGCAATTTTTCAACATTCTCCCCCTTGCACCTGCAATGCCCGCTGCTACTGCTTGCTCTTACTCATCTTCCGCTGTGTCCTCCAGCCCATCATAGCTGGTCATCCCAAGTCCGGCCACACTCATCGCGTGCCGGTCCGCGGGTTGTGCTTTGGTCAAGCAATCCGCAAGCATGTTGTGCGTGCTGCAGTGCTCCAGCACCACCTGCTCTTTCTCGACCATGTCCTGTGCATTGTGATAACGGAGGTCAATGTGCTTCGTCGTCCTCTACTGCGTCGGGTGGTTGGTCAGCGAGATGGAGCCGGTGTTGTCCTCTTGCACCACCATAGGCTCCAGCTGCAGCACACCCAGCTCCATCAGTAACCTACGGAGCCGCACCGGCTCCTTGACCGCCTCGGCCAGCGCAATGTACTCAGCTTCCAGTGTGGAGGTGGCAACGCAGTCCTGCTTCCTGCTGCACCATGAGACTACTACACCGGCGAGGAAGAACACGTAGCCGGATGTAGACCTCCGCTTGTCCACATCTCCAGCGTAGTCTGCACCCGTGTAGCAGACCAGACGCAAGGGGTTCACCCGCCCCTTGCTGTCGTACCTCAAGCGCGCATGCCGCGTCGCCTGTAGGTAGCGGAGGATGCACTTGACCGCCTGCCAGTGTAGTGGCCCTGGATCGGCCACGTACCTGCTCCCTTGGCCCACCGCATAGGCCAGGTCCGGTCGAGTTGCCACCATGGCGTACATGAAGCTGCCCACCGCCGATTGGTAGGGCACCTCTCCTATATCCTCTCGCTCTTCCTTTTTTTGCGGCGCCATTGGCGCACTTAGTTCACAGGTCGTGGAAACCGGACTGCACATTGGCTTGCAGTCCTCCATGCCGTACCGCTTTAGCACCTCGGCCAAGTATTTGGCCTGCCCCAACTCAAGCGTGCGCGCCCTCTGGTTCCACGTTATGATCACCGTGAGGTAGAATTCCAGCTCCCCCATGTGCGACATGTAGAACCTGCTTCTCAAGTGCTCTTTCTGCAGCTATAAGCTTGGCAAGTGTGAGGAGCACAAGACTAGATCGTTGACGTAGAGTACAACAATGTGATGGAGCTTCTTGCTGTGTTGCCTATAAGTCGCTGTGATCCGCCTCACAGTACTTGAAGCCGAATTGTGTCATGAAGCTTTCCATCTGTTGGTACCAGCATCGGGGCGATTGTTTTAGCCCGTACAAGGACTTCCACAGCTTGCACACCTTGCCCTCCACCGCCTCCACCCCCTCTGGCACCTCTATGTAGATTTATTTGTCCATGATTCCGTTGAGGAAGGCCGTCTTTATGTCCATTTGGTGGAGCTCTATGTCCTTCGCGGCTGCCACCGTAAGGATTGCCTGGATGCTTGTGAACTTGGAGACGGGGGCAAACATCTCATCGTAGTGCTTGTCCCTACATTGTGCATACCTCTTTACCACACGCCGCACCTTGCACTTGTTGACCACACCTTCTTTTCGTGAACTTGGCCTTGAAGACCGACTTGGAGCCGATGACCTCAGTGTCTTTTGGCCTGTCAACCAGCTGTCACATGTTGTTTTCAACAATGGACGCCAACTCCAACTTGATGGCGGCATCCCACTGCTTTCCCTTAGGCCGTGCAGGCACCTCTTGCACGGTTGTTGGTTCCGTTGATGCAGCTAGCATGCACCGCGTCATACCGATCCATTGACCGGTGCCTGTGTGAAAACACTTTCCCGCTCTCCGTTGCCTTCCGCTACGGCGCACCAGTTTTGGTGGCGTCTCCTCACTTCGCTGCGATCCTTCCAACTCTGCCCGTTCCGGTGAATCATCGACAAAACGGCTCCTCAAGGATCCCTCCCGCTCCGGCGAAACATCGACCAGACGGGCGGCACGTGTTGAGGATTTTTCTCCGATGCCGGATGCGAACTCCGCCAGGAGAGCGTGCTTCGGCACCCGCGGTGCCTCCTTCGATGTATCATTCTGCCAGATCTCCAGCCCAGCTACATCGTCATCGGAGTCCTCCGCATCGGTTGCGGCAACTGCTGCACCGTCGCACTCCGACGCCACATCATCAACCTCCACGTCTGCCGGCTCCTCCTCATAGTCAAGGTGCTGGAACCACTCCCCCTATTTTGGAGTGTTCCCGAAGCTTATGCCGTTGGTGCTGCTGCTAGAGCTATGCTGCTTGTTGGACTCGACGTCACAGTTGTGGATGATCTCTTGCATGCACGGGTCCCAGAGCGGATACGCCTTTTGCGTGCTCTCATAGCCGAGGAACAAGTATGGCTTTGCCCGCGGTTCCAGCTCGCTGTCGCGTCGTTGCGTTGCCTGCACCATCGAGTGCACCTTGCACCTGAACACCATTAGGTGCGCCATGTTTGGTTTGCGCACACTCCAAACCTCGTATGGCGTCTTCCAACCGCCCTTACCCTTCAGTACCGCTATTGGGGGGTTCATGGTGTAGCTTGCTGTACGCACAGCCTCCGCCAGGAACCCTCACGGCAACCCCGCATCCACAAGCATGGTGTGCACCATGTTGAACAGCGTCTGGTTTTCCCGCTCCGCCACTCCTTTCGACTGTGGCGAGAAGCCCATGTACTCTCGGCCGTTGTCGCTGCGTAGCGCTCTGACCTTCTTGTTTTTCTTCTATGCCCCATGGCCACTGCTATGGCTTGACGGACAAGTTGGGCATGCACTGCTCCCTTGGAGTAAGTCCCCCAAACCTTGTTCGTGGTGCAAGTCCAAGCAAGACACCAGAAGTGTAGCTCAATGGATAGCATGTTGGACTTAGGAACTGGAGCATGTAGCAACCAAGAAAATGCTTGCGGACTTCTTGACAAAGCCGCTAGACAGCGACTTGCATGTTGCAGGTGATCGAGGACTCGGCATGGTGGATGCAGGAGATGAGAACTAAAGAACAAGAAAGTTGACGTGCACAAACACAACCTAGAGCTACAGGTTCATGCCGAAGAAAACTACCACAGCAGGTGGCCTAAGGTGCAAGGGAGAGATTGTTGTTCTTTTATGCCCCATGGCCACTGCTATGGCTTGACGGACAAGTTGGGCATGCACTGCTCCCTTGGAGTAAGTCCTCCAAACCTTGTTCGTACGGCAAGTCCAAGCGAGACACCAGAAGTGTAGCGCAACGGATAGCATGTTGGACTTAGGAACAACAGGTCCTGCGATCGAGTCTTGATGTGCGCAGAAGGTTTCTGACCTTTCAAGCACAGGGGAAGTTTCTTAGACATTTCTCCATGCATGAGGAGAGTGCGCCACTTGGCGGTCAGTGGATGCGCCAATTGGCGGACTGGTGAGGTGGTGTAGAGTGACCACCCCAAAAGTGCCACTACCCACACACCTTAGAAGCCAGGCCTAGGACTATATGTACCAGGCTCATTCCTCATTCTAATTACACAATCTGGCCTTAGATTCTCCTCACAGAGTTGTCCAACTAAGGAACAGTATAAAGAAGACACTGGTTGGTCTAAGCCCCAGGAGTTAGTCTTTGACTAGNAGCACAGGGGAAGTTTCTTAGACATTTCTCCATGCATGAGGAGAGTGCGCCACTTGGCGGTCAGTGGATGCGCCAATTGGCGGACTGGTGAGGTGGTGTGGAGTGACCACCCCAAAAGTGCCACTACCCACACACCTTAGAAGCCAGGCCTAGGACTATATGTACCAGGCTCATTCCTCATTCTAATTACACAATCTGGCCTTAGATTCTCCTCACAGAGTTGTCCAACTAAGGAACAGTATAAAGAGGACACTGGTTGGTCTAAGCCCCAGGAGTTAGTCTTTGACTAGCACCTCGCGCGAAAGTGACCACGTGTTAAGTGGACACAGTTGCTAGCAAGTGATTGCCTAGGAACTGCTTAGTATGGAACCGTGATCCTGAGGGTGACATCTTCTCCTAGCTGAAATGCTTGGAGCAGACGGCAGGTGCTATTGTATTGGCCCTGTTTTCTAGTCCGTTTGCCTCAGGCCGGTTGACAAAGGGTTATGCACCCACGCTGACCAGTTGTAAGGCACGCTTCTTTCAACTCTGGTATGCTCTCTCCACGTGCGCACGCCGGCTCCATCAGCTCCATCAGCTCCATCAACTTCATCAGCTCCAACGGCTTGGTCTACATTCAGCACACAAGGACCAAGGAAAAGCTCTGCCCTTGGAGGCACGACCCTTGTGTCCCAACCAGGATAAGCTCTGCCCTTGGTGGCAAGACCCTGGGTGTGTTGGTGTAGATATCTTCTTTGTGTGCAGGTGAACATCGGCTGGAGGGATAAGCAATGGATCTGCATCCTAAAACTGGTAGCAGACATCAGCTAACATCAGCTTACATCGGCCTCAACGCAGCAGAGACGTGGGAAGCAAATAAGGGCAGCAAAAATGGTTGACCCATTAGGAGGAGTGGGGGCTGCCGCAGGACAGTCCTCAAACTGAACAATGGCTACCACAGGGCAGACCACTAGAGCAAATGTGAGTGCTTCGTCACTGCCGCAAGGTCTTGGACCCTTAGGAGGAATCCCCATTTTGGAGGGGATTGACTTCCCCCTTTGGAGATGGCAGATCGAGCTGGCGATGAAAGTGCGCGGCTTCATCAAGCCACTGAAGGGAGAGGAGCAGGTTCCAGCGGAAGGCACATCCGAGCATGAGGCATGGATGGATCGAAATGATATTGTCATGTCATTTCTCAGCAACGCGATAGCCAATAAACATTTTCCCATCATTGCCGGGTACACACTCGCTTCCGAAGCTTACGACATGCTAAAGCGCGTGCACCAATCCACCTCCCTTGCGAACAGATTCTACGTCCTACAACGGCTGATCAACATGCGGGTGAATGAGGGCGAATCAATCCCTGATTTCCTACAGGAGTTTGAAGGACTCCTTGGCAAAGCTCGCCAGATGAACTGGGACCTTGACGAAAACATGCAAGACATGATCCTCCTCATGGCGCTACCGGAGAGTTTGAGCCCAATGATCACCGTCATGGGCGGCTGGAAGGAGGATGACCTGACGTGCACGGCAGTGTCCGAGTACGTGCGAAACGAGGCCATGCGCCGTAGCGGAAGTGAGGCTAACTTCTCAGGAGCAAAGGGTCAGCCTCTGCTAAAAAAGGCGGCATCGGAAGCGGTGGTGGTGGAGGAAACAATGGCGGCAAGGCTCCCAAGCGACAGGGTAACTGCCGCAACTGCGGCAAACCTGGGCACTGGGCAAGAGAGTGCAGGTCGCCAAAGAAGGAAGACGGCGGAAGCGGTGGGAACAAAGGCAGCAAAAAGGGTGGCAAAGAAGCCATCAACATGATGGCACAGAGCACGCCTCCAGCAAAAGGAGCGGTGCTGCTCAGGCCAGGAGCTTTTGGGCTTGACCCCGGCACCGATCATCACTCTAGCAACGACCAGGCTGGATTTGTCTCCATCGGGCCCACCGATCGGCGGTTCAGATGCGCAAACGGTAGCGTCGTGAACGCAAAGGGCGTGGGCGATAAGCTGGTGAGTATCAGCCTCAATGGTGCAGAGAAGGATCTACGGCTACGTGATGTGGTCTACATGCCCTCCTTTGCGGCAAACCTTATGTCCGTGTCAAAAACAACAGACAACGACATGACGGTGGTGTTCACGCAGAAGAAGGCGGTCATCGCCAGGAACAAGGACATCAAGGTCCTCTATGCCAACAAAGATCTCGTGGCACAGGCTCCACGGGTTGACGGAATCTACGTACTACAGACAACGGCAGCAAAGAGCTCGGAAAACGGGGGTCATGCGGGTGCAGCGGAGGCAGTGGTCTCAACACCGACGCAGGAGAGCACACCAACAAAAACTGAAAAACCATCCTCTGCCGCAAAAGATGAAGACGCTGATATGTGGCATAGACACTTTGGGCATGTTGCAAACATTACACTCCAAGTCATCCAGCAACAACAGTTGGTCCGTGGCATGGATGGCTGCAACAAGGGTGTGGTTGGGTGTGGCCGCCTATGTGAACCTCACCAAGCAAACTCGCTTTGAGCGCAATGGTCGCCGACGTGTGCGGACCCTTTCGCACGGCGTCAAATGGTAGTAGCAAGTGTTTTCTGACCTTCATAGACGACCACAGTCGCAAGGTGTGGATATTCTTCCTCAAAGCAAAGGGAGAGGTCAGAGAAAAGTTGCAGGAGTTTGTCGCCATGGTGGAGCGGTAGCCCGGAAAGAAAGTCAAAGCGATACGAAGCGACATCGGCGGAGAGTACGAGGCATGCAAGGGCTGGTTGCGTCAACATGGGATCAACCACCAGCCCACAACGCCTTACACGCCGCAGAGCAATGGTGTTGACGAACGGATGAATCAGACCATCCTCGGCATGGTGCGTAGCATGCTCTTCGATGCAAAGCTTCCACCGCGGTTCTGGGCAGAAGCGGCAAGAACGACATGCTATCTCGTCAACCTGACTCGTGCGGCTGCTCTGGGCAGGCGCGGAAAGAAGAAGGGAAAGAAACAGATGACGCCACAAGAAGTTTGGTCAGGGAAGAAGCCGGACGCATCACACCTAAAAGCATTTGGCTGCACCGCATGGGCAAAGATCCAGGCGGGTGAGGGTGCCGGCAAGCTGGATGCAAGAGTGCGAAAGTGTGTTATGGTGGGCTATTAGACGGCCCACAAGACCTACCGCTTGTGGGACCTGGCAGGAAGAAGACTCATCACCAGCCGGGACGTAACCTTTGATGAAAGGAAACCAGACAAGGAAGAGATGCTTGATCCCACGCAAGCTCCAAAACAGGGAGAGTGGTTGGTGTTGCTGGAGTCGGGAGATCAAGGTCCTGAAAACTGGCAAGTGGTGCCAGTACAGCATGCCGTGAAGAACTGTGGTGTGGCAGGGAGAGCGGCTGCGTAGGCTGACGCAGCGGCGAGCTCCGACACTGAGTCGGAGACGTCCAAGGCCTTTGAAAACAGCTCGGAGGCCAGTAACTCTTCAAAAGAAGAAAACCTAACTTCAGGAAAGCCAGCAGCACATGAGCAACAACATTGTAAAGATCCACCAGCAATGCAACGTCGCAGCGCATGACAAAGGAAACAAACTCCAAAGTACGACGCTGACATCGGAAGCTGGACTGGACTGAGCTGGTCTTGTTTGGCTCAGGGAGAGCCGCTCACTGTGGCTGAGGCGCTGGCAAGGCCCGATGCGGCCAAGTGGAAGGAGGCGGTGGACAGCGAGCTCGCATCCATCGAAGGAAATGGCACATGGGTGCTGGTGGACAGACCCGCTAACGCTCACCTGGTGGGCTCAAAGCGGGTGCTCAGGTTGAAGCGGAAGCAAGATGATAGCATCGACAAGTACAAGGCAAGGGTCGTGGCGAAAGGATTCTCACAGCGCGCAGGGTCTGAGTACAATGAGACCTTCGCACCGGTTGTCACGTTTGCCTCAATCAGGTCCCTGCTTGCCGTCGCTGCCGCCAAAGACCTTGAGATCCACCAGATGGATGTGAAGACAGCTTTTCTTTATGGGAAGCTCGACAAGGAGGTGCTAATGGAGGTACCTAAAGGTGTCAAAGCACTTGAGGGTAAGGTGTGCAAGCTGGTGAAGGCGTTGTACGGGCTGAAACAGGCCCCACGGATCTGGTACAAGGAGATGGACAGCTTCATGGCTGAGATCTCCTTTGCACATTGCAAGAATGACCCCAGCGTCTATGTGCGAGAGGACGAACGTGGCTTGCTGCTCGTGGCGTTGTACGTGGACGATCTCATCATGTGTTCTTCCTCGCAGGAGGCCCTTACGGACCTCAAGAAAAAATTGGCCAGCAAGTTTAAGATGAAGGATATGGGACCTCTCGAGTACTACCTCGGGATTGCTATTAACTGCAACTGCAAAGCAGGCACCATCGAGCTCAACCAGACCAAGTACATCATGGACGTCTTGAAGCGCTACAATATGGAGGACTGCAAACCCGTCAGCACCCCCATGCCCTCTGACTGCAAGCTCTCCTCCTCGATGTCACCAAGCAACGAGGCAGACCTGCGGGAGATGCAAACCATTCCGTACCAGTCCGCCGTTGGGAGCCATATGTACGCGATGGTGGGAACGCGACCTGACATTGCTTATGCGGTGGGTCAGGTGAGCAGGTTTGTGGCCAACCCTGGGCCAGAACATTGGCAAGCTGTGTAGCGAATGTTTCGCTACCTCAAAAAGACTCGGCACGTCGGACTTCGGTTTGGAGGTCTAGAAGGATCAGGCTTGCTGCAACTGACATGCTACAGTGACGCGGACTGGGGAGGACGGATTGATGACAGGAAGTCCACCTCAGGGTTTGTCTGTCTTCTCAATGGTGGTGCGGTCTCTTGGGCAAGCAGGAAGCAAGACTACGTCTCGGTTTCTACTGCTGAGGCGGAGTACATTGCACTCTCCGAAGTGTGCAAGGAAACGCAATGGCTTCGCAGTTTGCTTGATGAGATCAAGGCACCACAAGAGGAAGCAACGGTCATCCGCATCGACTACCAAAGTGGCATCGCTATGGCAGAGGATGACATGATCTCCCGGCATACAAAGCACATCGATATTCGGTACCACTACTCACATGATCTTGTCGCCAAGGATGTCGTGGAACTGGAGCATGTAGCAACCAAGAAAATGCTTGCGGGCTTCTTGACAAAGCCGCTAGACAGCGACTTGCATGTTGCATGTGATGGGGGACTTGGCATGGTGGATGCAGGAGATGAGAACTAAAGACCAAGAAAGTTGACGTGCACAAACACAACCTAGAGCTACAGGTTCATGCCGAAGAAAACTACCACAGCAGGTGGCCTAAGGTGCAAGGGAGAGATTGTTGTTCTTTTATGCCCCATGGCCACTGCTATGGCTTGACGGACAAGTTGGGCATGCACTGCTCCCTTGGAGTAAGTCCCCCAAACCTTGTTCGTACGGCAAGTCCAAGCAAGACACCAGAAGTGTAGCGCAACGGATAGCATGTTGGACTTAGGAACAACAGGTCCTGCGATCGAGTCTTGATGTGCGCAGAAGGTTTTTGACCCTTCAAGCACAGGGGAAGTTTCTTAGACATTTCTCCATGCATGAGGAGAGTGCGCCACTTGGCGGTCAGTGGATGCGCCAATTGGCGGACTGGTGAGGTGGTGTGGAGTGACCACCCCAAAAGTGCCACTACCCACACACCTTAGAAGCCAGGCCAAGGACTATGTGTACCAGGCTCATTCCTCATTCTAATTACACAATCTGGCCTTAGATGCTCCTCACAAAGTTGTCCAACTAAGGAACAGTACAAAGAACACACTGGTTGGTCTAAGTCCCAGGAGTTAGTCTTTGACTAGCACCTCGCGCAAAAGTGACCAAGTGTTAAGTGGACACAGTTGTTAGCAAGTGATTGCCTAGGATCTACTCAGTGTGGAACCGTGATCCTGAGGGTGATATCTTCTCCTAGCTGAAATGCTAGGAGCAGACGGCAGGTGCTATTGTGTCGGCCCTGTTTTCTAGTCCGTTTGCTTCAAGCCGGTTGACACTTCCGGCCAGTCTGCCTCTCCACCACTGCGACGTACTCCTCTAGCCGGTCCCGGACCTCGCCTTTCTGTTTCATGAAGTACATGTAGTGCTTTCTGCTTCAGTCATCAATGAAGGTGACAAAGTATCTCAAGCTGCTATTTGACGACATTTTCAACGGTCCGCACACGTCACTGTGCATGACCTCCAGCAGGTAGGTTGCGCGAGCCTCGTTTGTGTTGAACGGCTTGCGCCACACCTTGCCCAAAATGCAAGGCTCGCACTTTCTGTGTACTGCTGCATCTGCTGCTGCATTTGCACCGTTGATGATGAGGCCGCACACCATGGCATGCTTCGCCATCTCCTTGATGGTTGCGGGCGCCAAGTGCCCCAACCGTCGGTGCTCGAGCTCCAGATTAGCTCTTCCTCCCTTGGCCATGTTGACGACGCGCTCCTGCGACTTTGTTGCGTCGGATTCCGCGGGGACCACCTTGGTCTCCACGATGTAAAGACTGTCCTCGTGCTTCGCCTACAACACGACCTTGCCGTTGCCGTTGATGCGTACCACTGCGCCTTTCCTACGAAAGAACACGTTGTATCCCTTGTCCGTCAAGCGGCTGACACTCAGGATGTCATTTAGGCCGGGGACGTGCTGCATATCACGAATCATGCACAGCTCCTTTTCACAGCCCACCACAACTTCCACCTCCACGTCGCTTTGGCCGGCCACCGGCTCGACTTTGTCGTTCGCGACCACCATAGCCTTGGAGGACTTCTCGTAGGTGACAAACTCCACCTTCTCAACTTGGGTGTGCTCCTCGGCCCCGGAACCCAGGCATCGCCTGTTGGCCTTCTTATGAAAGTGGTTCTTGTTGCCACTGAGGAGCGACCTGCCCTTGCTATTTTTGCCGCCGGTCTTTGCCTCCTCTGGGCACTCACGGGCCAAATGGCCCTCCTTGCCGCAATTTCGAGACGCACCTTTCTTAGCGCCCTTCTTGCCGCCGCCCTTTCCGCCGCTTCCTCTACCCTCGCTTCCGCCACCACGCGTTTTGGTGATGAGGGCCGATGAGGAAGACGACAAATCCCTGCAGCTCCGTCGCTGTGCCTCGTTGCGGATGCACCATCCTCCGAGAACGATGATCAGTGGACCCCAACAGTCAGGTAGGGCCATGAGGAGAGCCATCACCTGCAGCTGCGTGTCGATCTTTCGCCCCGCATCATTACATTGCGAGGTGATCAACTCAATTTGCTGCATGGAGGAGATGACATCATCTCCCTCCTTGATTCTCACCATGAGGAGCCGCTTCATCACGAAGATTTCGTTCATGAGCGACTTGGATTGGTGGATGGCGCAGAGCTTTTGCCAAGCTTCGGCTGCCAACTTGCAGCCTTGGAAGTAGCCCCACTGCAACTCTGCTGTCCCTCATACCAGGAGCATGAGAGCCTCCGTACTCTTCTTTTGGAAGGTCTGCTTCTCCGCGTCCGCAAGAGTCGTCTCTACGAGCACCTCCTTTCCCAACATGACGTCCAGCAGCCCTTTATGCCAGAGATGTAGCTCAAGCAGCCACCTCCATAGCCCAAAGCCTGGGCCACCTGCGTACTCCTGAATGGGCTGCGTCTCCTTCTGCGCCATGTGCGCAGCTGCTACTCTAACGGGTTCTTAGAACTTCACTGTGACGTCCACGTTGACGATCTTATGCGTTGCGGAAGACGTGAACGTTGGAGGCTATCAGACCCCGTGGGCCCATAACCCTTTGTCAGAAGAAATCCGTGTGGTGCGGTCCCGAAGTTTGTCTGATTGTCTCTTGTGGTTCACTTCTTCTGTTTTGGGCAAATCTGAGACTGAGCGTGAGCTTTCTGGTCGACTCACGCTATGTGAGAAGAAATCTAGAGACATCCACTTTTGCGAAGGGAATAACGTGATTTATTGTTTGTTTTTGAGCATGAACATGATAACATCATTTATGGGGCTAGTTGTGAGATTTCCAACGCATCAAACTGCACGCGATTTGGCCAAGCGTAGCCCAAGTTCCGTTCGCCGAAGTGTAGGTCTCACCCACTATAGAAGCCTGACGCCGCCAGTCGCTGTGGCGCCTTCCTTCATGTTCGAAGCGCCTTTCCCAAGGTGCAGATTCCATTGCACATGGTGTGGGGGTCCCCTACACTGTTTCCATGCACCCTCCCCACTTTTGGGTCGAGTTTGGTGCTGGGGTGTGACGAGGTTCGAAACCTGTCCGCGGAATTGCAGTAAGAATTTTGACCAAGTCTCCGACTAAAAAAATGTACTACTGAGTTTCGGACGCTGAGCCATGATTTTGGCTAAGTCCCTCAGTAACAACCTGCACTGCAGGATCCGGTGGATGATTCACCTGATCAAGTGGATTATCCACCGAACGCCTCGGCAGGCCTTCCGGAGCAGTTTCTCCTGATGGTGTTTTTGTTACTCAATCCGGTCAATTATCCACCGGATTTCGAGTCGCAGCCAGCTCCTAGAGCCGCTGCACACACCCCAACGGGAAGGCCATACTGGAAGGCCATATCTCTCTCAATACCTGTCCGATTCTGGCAAAACAACTTCCACAGGATTCAGCAACTTGTCAATTGTACGGGGCAATCATCCATTTAGGATCTGAGCAATAGTCAAATCTCCAGATCCGCCGGCGCGGAGTTTCCACTTTGTGGCAGCTCATCGGCGCCTCTCGGCGCCGCACTTGGGCATGCGGAGGGGAAATTTTTCAACTCTCACTATCTTGTGACTACCAACGGTTTGCAGGATATGCGGACGATACAATGCTACTCATTCGGTCAATCCGGGAACTCAATCAAACCTGACAACGTTTTCGCATAGTCGTCAATCACATCGGTCTTAAGGAAAGCCTCACTAATACAGTCATAGTGCCAATTGGAAACCACACAACAATCCCTGCCAGACCGCCATACCCAATATCCCACGGCCCAGTACGCATCTTGGGGATACAATTTCACTCTGTGCCTGAGGCACGCTCAACATGGGAACCCATTCTGACCAAGATCAAAGCTGCTATCCCTTAGTGGAATAACTTTCCTAGCCCACTTGTAACAAAAACAATTGCTATTAACTCCTTCTTGGAGCCCAAATTCCTTTACTATTCATACACCCTCCCTCCACCAGATGATCTCCTTAACACCCTAACCAGTTCAATCACCCAGTTTCTCTCTTCACATGGGGTCCCAGAAGACCTAAAAAAATTCGTTCACCTCTACACACACAAAACCATTGTTTGCTCAAAAGAAAAACAAGGGCTTCACGTCAAATGGGCCCCTCATCTCATGAGTGCACAAAGTGCAAAATGTGTCTATGACTTCTTACAACCTTCCCAAGATAAGTGGAAACAAATAGTGTTGGATACACAACATCTACCCAAAAAGGGACACTTCTTCCTCTCTCACCCTGCAATCCTTAACCTCTGCACCCTGAACATCAGTAGCCGATGGCGGAGAAACTTCTCTTGCTTCTTGGCTATGGGCCCTATCATCCTTCCTCCTAACCTCACATGGCCGGATATAAGCCTCAAATATGTAGCTTACAACGGACATCTTCTGAATTCCAATTCTCAATCCTTCGGCATTCCCTCGCAAGAACGCTTTCTGTTGACCCAAGAAATCAAAGTTTGCCACCTCTTTCAAAGGGATAAGCTCTTAGAAGCTCTAGAGAAAGAACCAACACAAAGCCAGCTCTCTGTCCTAGATGAAGTCCGCCAGAATCTACCCCTCACTTGGGTTGCTATCATGACCAATCTGCCACTCTAATGGATATGCACAAATACAAAACCATACGTTACCCTCACCTCATTTACCGGAATCCCTCTTGCCATCATGTACAAAATGTACCACAGAGAGAACCAAACATGGGGTGCTTCCCTCCAAGTTTGTACCACCACGAGGAAACTTTGCAAACATCCATGGGCTTACCCTTGGCCCCTACATGGCTCCATCAGCACACCCGTATACGTCTGAGGCAGAATCTTCCTAGGCACACCCCACCAGCAGGACATCCCAAGTTATTGTGTGGGGAGAACAAAAGTGACCCTTCATGACCTGTACAGGGTATTCTTAGAAAGGGATCAACCAACTGCCACTCACAAACCAAAGTGGGAAGAGAATTACCCCAAGGTCAAGTTCCATTGGCGCTACATACACGAGAGTGTAATGCAAAGCCCCCTCTGCATCCGCACACAAGACATTATGCTCCGCATACTCTATCAATCCATCCAAGTCAAAAACTGTTACTGGTTCCTCCCACCCCCTTCCTTCCCTCTGTGTTCATGCTGCCACTTACCGTAAAACATTGAGCATTGTTTCATACAATGTGAACTCATCCAACTGATGACAAAGCGGCTATGCTCTCTCTTTGCTGCCTTTTCCCCAAGCTCAATCCTCACCTACCCAATATCTTACTTGGACCAACCAGCTCTACACAAGATAGGACACTGTGGGACATCACCCGTGCCAGAATTCTCCATCGTATCTGGCAGGAACGCTGGGCAAAACCCAAAAAAAACCCCACACCCGCGCTCATTGCTACCATACCCCATGTCTTAGAAGATAACATACAACATGCCATACTCCGTTTGAACTCTCTCCAACCAGGACGGCAAAAAGCATGACGAATCCAGGCCCTTCGAAATGCCATAAAAAATGCCCCTTTCCTGTGCAGCGCACGGAAAACCAAAGCTAGCATGATTATCCAAATCACACCCAATTTCCACCACTGGTGGAAACGCCCCACCCTATATAGTCTTTGAATCTGTTGGGGGGCCGGGCTCAATCCCCGGGCTTGTTTTGGTGGGTAGGAGACCTCCCCGTTCCCAAAGGTTACGACCGAGGGACAAAAAAAAAACTCATTTACTTTCTTCTATGCTCCAGTCGTAACCTACTCATGGCTAGGCCCAAGACAAAACTTCAATCAATTTCATGGACCCCAAAATACAACGAAACGGAAACTTTCATGGATAAAGAAAATGAATCATTTAACTATTTCATTATGACACCAGATTAAATTAAGAATCTATTTATATTTCCATGAAATCCCCAAAAAAATACATCATTGTACAAGTACATCAAATCTGACGTCGGTCGGATTCCCCATCTATTCAGCCCTCCAAGAATGAACTGTTCGAAACTCCAAATTATTCTTCATTATTTTTCAAAACTCTAACTCAGATCCAAAATGGAAATCGTACAAACCCTCTATTGCATACTAGACATACACGAGTCTCTAATCTTCTTCAGTGGGCATTTCTTTTACTACACAAACCGCCCATCGCGTCGCAAGGACCGCGATACTCACTCCGACCGCTGAGGGCAAACTGGCCCACTGCCCTGCCCCTAGTGGATATTCCCAAACCTTCTGACAGCTTCGACCATTCTGGTAAACCTACGAACAGAAGTGACATGACCTTTCAGTCAACTTCTCGACGACTCTTGAAGAATCTAGATTCATAAAGATGCATTGCGCATCACCGTTGATTCTCGAAGTCCCCAGATTCCTCGGCGGACCTTCTTGAATCCGACCGCTCATGACGCAACTCCGCACGCGTCGCTTGACATCCAACCCAAGGACCCTGACTATTCTTCATTTGTAACTTGTCGCTTGTGTGTACATGTTCGATCATTTCTACACTTGTCATCGAAGTACACTTAACGCTAATCATAAATTGCTCAAGTGTCCCAAATTCTAAATCGTGTTTTGACTCGAAACGTCTACCTGTTCACCATCTACGCTCCGTTCGGTGTAATACTTGGTATCAGAGCGCAGTGGTGCTGGAGAGGCATCTGACTACTTCACCCATCAGGAGGACTACCTCGCACAAGTCTTCAGCGCATCTCGCACGTCAAGACTTTGCAGACTTCGTGACGACGACGAGAAGCGGGCAAGCGCAACCGAGAACCAACAGCTGGTCTTGGGCAATGACTTTGGCGATGGAGGAGCAGAATGTGCCGATACACGCGAACCCTGAAGCGACCACGCACGCTGGCATGGCAGGCTTCGCGGCAGGTAGAACTACCCCTACGGCTTCAGCGACGAATCTGGTCATGGATCCGACAGCGATAAACCAGCCGCCTCTACTGACAGCCTTGACGACGGCAGCAGGGACAATAGGTGGCACAGAATGACAGGCGCGGATGAACGACGAATTGGCAAAAATGATATCCGCACTCAAAGGAATCAACAACCACCTACTCCAACAACTCAATGTCGCGATGGAGGCTCTTCACAACGCAAGAGCGCATGAATCGGTGCTCGTCGTGAGAAAGTCCCAACTCTCGAGGGAACCCCAAGTTCTTCTGGCTCCACCAGAACCGTTTGATCATGCAAACTCAAAGGGACCAATGGTTCGGATGTGGCTGACGAGTGAGGAGGTGTACTTCACTACTGCTGGGGTGAACGACGATCAAAAGAATATTGACCTTGCGGCCGCACTTTTGCGTGGCACGGGATTAAGTTGGTGGTCTGACCTAAAGACCATCCAACAGCAGCAAGAGACCGGTGGAGCATCATCAATGGTTCATGGCGCCCGTCTCACATCACCGACCGCAGGCGTTCTACCCTTGGAGCAGATCAACCCGCAATGGCAAGACGTTTTGACGCCACCAGCTGACTGGAACCAATTCTCGCCCGCGATGCTTGCACGCTTTGGACGGCTGAACGAGAAGTCCGACGTATTGTACAAACTCCAACGTCTACGTCAGCAGTCCAGCGTGGCGGAACATACGTGGAGATTCTGCGAGATCATCACCGAAGAAGACATCACCCTCGACAAACTGTGTTTCCATTACAACAACAGCCTCAAACGAGACATCTGGTGAGCAATCACTATTTATGGCATCCAGAACGACTTGTCGTGGATGATAGCAGCAACAGAAAGGATCGGCAGTGGCAACTACAACGCTCTGATCCAGGAATCCTATGGCTGGCGACCTCCTAACCACAATTATCGTGGGAATGGAAAAACCCAGTCGGCGGACTCCTTGACTCCGATAGAAGAAGACGCCGTTGACCAGAGAGACACGCAAACCTGCTTCAACTACAGAAATGCCGGACATATTGCTCGCAACTGTCGGAGGAAGCAACAGGCTAGAAAAGGGGAGACGTCGTAGAAAAATGAGTTGGGAAACGGCAGAGGGAGGGAGTAAAAGGTGCAAATCTTGTCCGTGAATTTATGGTTAATCACCCCTAAAACATAAACTCGTCATAAAGTGTATGTACTAAATGCATGCCTTTAGAAGTTTCATGGTACCTTTGTGGAAATTGCGACACAACTTAAGCTACAATGTCCTTTCACAGACGTACAAATGTATTTGAATTCTTGAACACATGATAATTCGTAGAAGGTTTGTAGAAAGAAGGAACACCTAATGAAATTCATGGTTAAGTGTTTTCCAATGCCACTTACAGTTCGCAATCAAAGACGTACATTTGTACTTATACTCGAAATGTGTTAGATCTGTAAGTTGTGACAGTGCCTATTCCTTGATCCAAAACATGAAAGAACCAGACCCCTCTCAAATTCACATTCAGGGGGTTTGGACTTTTTTTTTTTTGCTTGTCCGGGCTCCTGCTAGTCCCCGCGATAGCGGAGCCCAGCAGGTTCCGTTCTATCGTGGGGGGGTTTTCGGACCATACATTCAAACCATTTGCAAAAATACACAAAGTGTGTACTCTTGCATGTTGTATGATACACGTCTTGTTTCCCGTATGTTGTATGTTGTATGATACACGTCCCTCCCATTCCCTTTTTTTTTTGTCGTCTCAAATACACTATAACTGTGGAGGGAGGGGAGACGACGTGGTGACTAACTCGACATTGTATTGTTTCAATACAAAAAAATCTCTCGCAACCGTCTATTGTCAACAATCGGTGGTAAGAAAGTGAAGATCTTCAATTGTACCCGTTTGCAAAACTGTGCCTGTTTGATTGCGACCATCGATAACTCTACACCGACGGTTTGCGAGTTTTAGGCAAGCGATCATCTCTCAGTAAACTAGTGTTTTTTTTTCTTCAACCACATATTCCAGATGCACTGACCAGATACACTTCACCAATACGCTCTAACGTTTTGGGGAGGGGGGGGAGCCGGAGACCAAGCCCCCCCCCCCCCCCCCCCCAAATGATCAAAGTGAATTGGGCGAATGTGTATGGTGCATGCATCGAAAGACAAGTATTAGACATGTAAGAAGATACAATAACTTACAGTACATTCATGAACAAAACACATGATCACCACAATCTACTCCCCGATACACAGTCCTAATACAATCGGACATCGAGAGGGGGGGGGGAGGGATTGAGAATCCCGACTACGCGATGACTGTTTTGTCGTGTTTCAGGATGCCATCAGATGCGAATACATCAGTGGATTGTTTTATCTACTATTAGGGAAAATCCATACACTGACCAGATGCAGTTAGCTAATACACTCGACCTATCTGGGGGGGGGGGGAGCTTGGACTCCGGATGACCCCCCCCCCTCCAGAATGGCAGAGTATATCTGCGAAGTGTAGCTGGTCACTGTATCCGGTCTACGTGATGGAAGAAAAAAAAAACATTAATGTACATGATACCGCCGATCATCGATTACCGACGATCGGTGGCGCTGGTCTGTTGATAAGTAATGAAATTTGAATACACGAGTGTACATTTTTTTTTCCCCATCGCACGAACAAAGGCACACTTACCAGGTACACTCATCCAATACACTCTAGCCTTTTGGGGGAGGGGGTTCGGTGCGTATTAGTTGTCATTCTAGATCCGCATTCGTTGATCGTCGATCGCAGATCGTGATGCGTCAGCGGTCTACAAGCAAATATACATAAGTGTACAGTTTTTTTTCTCATCACATGAAAGAAATACACCCCCCCCGCTACACTTCGCTAATACACTCTACCCATTGGGGGGGGGGGGCATCGGATCCCGTAATGAGTCCTCCCTTCCCCAAAAGCTAAGTTGTATTGGTATAATGTATAGATTCCATGTATCTCATGGACACATAAAAACATACACTAGTGTACAAGATACACTAGTGCATAGAAACAGTTGTTACAAAATACACGCACCAGGTAAACTGCTCGAATACAACCGAGGGTTTGGGGGGGGGGGTGTTCGGCAGTTTTTTTGCGGATTAAAACACAATCGAGTAATAGCAAAACTACACTTGACATGAAGTTCATTTTCATTTGAGGTCATGGATACGGAAGTAAACATCTGATTTACAAGTAAGCCCACACGGAATGTTTTAGGACACATGTACCTCTATTGTACATTTCATCCACACTGTCATATGCTTTTCATCCGTTGTTAGTTTATAACATGCAATACCCAAGGTACAAACATCATGTCCATTGTTTTCCATGTTCACACAAGACGATTCAAC
This sequence comes from Penium margaritaceum, assembly GCA_023375785.1. Taxonomy (NCBI): domain Eukaryota; kingdom Viridiplantae; phylum Streptophyta; class Zygnematophyceae; order Desmidiales; family Peniaceae; genus Penium; species Penium margaritaceum. The sequence continues at coordinate 110,174 of SZWC01000433.1, forward strand.
CTTAAGAGAATTTCATGGATATTACCCAAATCTACGTACCTAATACACTGAATGTGGCGTGTATAAAATGGGGACGATTAACTGTACCTCTGTCCTGAGGAGCGATTTGCGTCGAACGATTGCCCATCTGAACGGCCCACATTGCCGCAAGGGGGTTTTTGAGATCGCAAAGTTTGACGAGGGTTATGAGGACGACCAACCGGCAATTCTGCTAAAAGTTTTGCCTCGAGGATGCAGAAGTCACAGAACGGTTCCGATACTGTTGGATGGAGGAGCTTCAAATAGCTTTCTAAGCAACGACATGATTTTCAAGCTGGGTTTGTAGACTGAACCAGGGGTGTTTGAACGAAAAATGTCGACAAGAGACTACAGACACGGAGACTCCGAGAACCACTACAACTACAAGAGGGAGATCTTTGGGATGTAACAATCTAGAGGTCTTGTCCAATGGGCAATCACAAAATGATCCTCATACGAGATTTTTTGTACCAGCACAATCAGCAGGTCGACTAGAACGGTGACAACGTCTACGTAGAGATAGACGGTGCCAAACGAAAACGTTCACGTGCTGGACAGAAGTCGACAGCGGAAGTAGTAGAGGTGGAAGCAACAAGGAAGTCACGGAAGCCAAAAAGCGACAACCGGTGTAGCTGATACCACTCAACGTGGCCAAGCACTGTATACGAAAAAGAGCTCGTGTGTGGCTCATACATCTCGAGCCAATGAGAGAAGCGGAAGTGGCGACAGCTGACTCATCATCGGCCTCATCGGCCTCATTGGCCTCGACAAAATTTGCGATGGTACCCAAAGAGTTTGCACCCCTCATCGAGGATTTTGTGAACGTCTTCCCCAACAAACTCCCTAAAACTTTACCTTCTCAGTGAGACATCGTGAGACATCGACCATCACATCGAACTGAAGCCGGGCAGCAGACCTACCGTCGGAGGGGCCTATTGGATGAGTACTCACGAGCAGATTGAGCTGAAAAAGCAGCTCGATGAGATGCTTGGTCATGAGTTCATCCGCCCTTCCACGTCACCATATGTCGCACCAGTACTGTTGGTGAAAAAGAAAACTGGCGAGATGCAGATGTGCGTGGATTATTGGGTGTTGAACGATGCTACCATCAAGAACTGCTACCCTCTCCCTTCAGCTGAAAAACGTTTTGACCCGAGGAGCCCGAATTTTTAGCAAAATCGACTTGCGTAGCGGATATTACCAGATACGCGTGGCAACCACCAACATCGAGAAGACATAATTCCAAACTTGCCACGGGCACTTCGAGTTCACGGTTATGCCGTTTGGACTCACAAACACCCTAGGGACATTCATGGCGGCAATGAACAAGATGTTTCGACCATACCTTGATGATTTTGTCGTGGTAGACCTCAACGGCATTCTGGTGTACAGCCGCACCTCGGAGGAGCACAATGGACATCTTTGAAAAGTTCTCAACGTTGTACAAAGAGAGAACATTCTTGGAAAACTCTTGAAATGCGACTTCGGTCCCCACTTGATTGAGTTTTTGGGTCACGTCATCAACGGTGGATGGATCACCATACATCCAAAAAAAGTGACAGCAGTTGGTGATGGGCCGATGCCGGCCAACGTTCGAGAAATTCAAGTTTTTCTTGGATTTTACAATTTCTACCAACGATTCATGAGGGACTATGCACAAGTGTTAGCACCTCTTTCCGACCTTACTCGAAAGAAAACGAGTGGCGGCGGGGAGATAGCAAACAAGAAGTGTTCATCGCTTCGCAGAACGCTCTCATCTTGGCTTTAGCCCTATGATTGGCCGACCTGATGATCGACTATGTCATGGCTATGGATGCATCAGACCAAGCCATTGGCTCAATCTTTCTAGAGGATCACAGCAACGGCAAACAACCGGTCGCCTACATGTCTCAAAAACTGCGAGGACCGGAACTCAACTACGCAGTCCATGAAAAGGAGATGCTCGCGGTCATGCACACGTTCAAGACGTGGCAATGCTACCTAGAGTGTCGCCGGTGCATCGTGCACACTGACCACCATGCGTTGAAATGTTTGAAGGCGCTGCGGAATTTCAGCCGACGCCAAACCTGATGGATGGAGTTCCTTGGGTCCGGATTCGAATACGAAATAGAGAACCGGCCAGGAAAAACCAATCCAGCAGACGCACTCAGCCACCGACCAGATTTAACAGCCGACGTGGCAACCCTTCAACTGTAGCAAGACCCCTACCACGAGCGATTGTTCACACGAGGCTACGGTCAGCACGTCGGATATGATGAAATCAAGTTCTGGTTCGATGCACCCTACTGGCGTCGACGCTTCACTCACCAGGTGGTCGTTCCCCCAAACGATGAACTTTTGCCGCCTGCTACTTGAAGAATGCCATGACACCGGTCCAGGTGGACAGTTAGGAGAGGACAAGACGTTAAAAAAGCTGGAAAAAAACTACTCGTGGGACAAAATGCAATCCGATGTGGAAAACTTCTGCAAAACCTGTGACACATGTCAGGGACAAAAATCTCATTGCATGAAGCCACCCGGACTTCTACAGCTGCTCCTCGTTCCGAAGGAACCATGGGCAGACATCTCCATGGAATCCGTCACCGGATTGCCAGTCACACCCGAGGGATATGACGCCATCCTCGTGGTTGTTGACAGGTTTTCTAAATTGTTTCATTTCATCCCAACAATGACCACCGTCACCGCCAAAGGAGCAACATGACTGTTCTTAACAACATTGTACGGATACACGAGATACGAAGAACCATCACGAGTGACAGATACGGTCGATTCACCAGATGTTTTTTGTACGAATTGATGAACTGCTACAGAAGCAGAATTCAACATTCAACGGTGTTTCATCCCCAAACCAATGGTCAAATGGAGTGGACAAATCAGACACTTGAACAACTGCTCCAAACACTATGCAAACCTCATGGGACGGATTGGGCACAGAAACTCCCGACCGCCGAAATCACATATAATTCGGCAGTTTCCATTGCAACGGGTAAACCTCCGGTTGAAGTGGTGTATGGCAAACTTCCCGCCACACCAGCTAGATTGCAAAGTCGTAGTGGTACTCGAGCAGTCGATGTTCAACGACAAGACTTTACCACCGCCTAGGAGGAAACATGGCAGACCCTCGCGAAGACATTGGCAGCGATGAAGCGAACAACCAACTGGCATTGCAACGTCGACATCTTCAGCGCTGGCGACAAAGTCCTCCTCAGCTCGGCGAACATCAAGCTCCGAGGATCTCATTGTTTGAAGCTCAAACCTTGATGGTTGGGACCGTTTGAGATCGAGCGCATGCAAGCCACTGTGGTTACACAACTCAAATTCCCTGACACTATGCAATTCATCCGGTGTTCCATCTGAGCAGACTCAAACACTACCGAGACCCCAGAGAGAAGTTCCCTAGCAGAGATGTCCCTCCTTTGCCTCGTGTTCATGTGGATGAAGACAAGAAGTACGTCATCAAGGACATCCTCAGCCATTGTCGATGAGGCAAGTTGAAAGAATATCTTGTCAAGTGGCACGGCTACAATGCCATGCATAACAGCTGGGAGGCCTACGACAACCTCCAATACGTCGATCATCTCATCGACGGCTACTACTGCCATCTCCAGGCCACAACTATACGCGTGCCGGGACGTGACGGCCAAAATGGGAGAAGTATTACGTACCAGATGTTCACGAGTCTCTTATCTTCTTGAGTGGGCATCATTGTTATTACAAAATCAGCCCATCGCGTTGCGAGGACCGCGATATTCACTCCGATGGCCGAGGGCCAACTGGCCAACTACCCGGCCCCCAGTGGATATTCCCGAACCTTCTGACAGCTTTGATCATTCTTGCAAACCTACGAAGAAAAGTGACACGACCTTTTGGTTGACTTCTTGACGAAGCTCGACCAATCTAGATTTATAACGATGCATCACGCATCGTCACCATTGATTCTGGAAGACCCCCGATTCCTTGGCGGACCTTCTTGAATCCGACCACTCACGACGCGACTCCACACGCGTCGCTCGACATCCAACCCAACGACCCCGACTATGCTTCATTCGTAACTCGTCACTTGTATATATGTCGATCATTTCGACACTTGTCATCGAAGTACACTTACTAATTGTAAATTGCTCAAGTTTTGCAAATTCTAAATCGTGTTTTGCCTGGAAACTTCTACCTGTTCACCATCTACGCTCCGTTCGGCGTAACACCCCCCCTACTTAATTCACCTGAGGTTTTAGGGTTTCATGTTTACGCAATAACCTTATAGGCCCCGGGATACCAGGTCCTGGAAGGTTCCCCTTCAATCTTTAGGGACTGTCCAATGGTTGAAGTAGGAATGCTCATTTGATGGGTCCCTCAATGGATTGTTGTCAAAGCCCATGAACAAGATTAGTGATTGAACTGCGAATGGAAAAATCATGGCCCTGTTCCAGGATTGACTGAGTCTTTCTCAGGCTACAATCCATGTTTTCATGGTTCGACGACATCCTGGACTGCACGCAAAGACCGTTGAAGTCAATACATTCACCTATTAGTTGTGGCTTGTAGTTATGTGTGGACCTAGGTCTGCTGAAGAGCCAAAAAAGATTTATGTTGTAATTCTTCTAATGAGAGCTCGAGCATTGAATCTACACTTACCATGCGCAGCACATGTGCATTTTTTTTTTAGGCATAGTCAAAGCACAAAGCTTCAAGTCAGAAAACGTAGTTGGTTTTTTTGTCTGACACGCTAGCACAAGTCAGCTATTCGCATTTTTATGCCTTGTTCTAGAAAGTTTTACAAAAGATGTCCTGAACCGAATAGTCTTATTCTAAAGTGCCTTGTATGTTTATTCAGTTAAGTTGAATTGATTCTTCAGAGAAGTAAATCACACAAAAGGAAGGGAAGCCATTTGCGGCATCTCTCATGTGCTACAAAGCAGACGACCATGAAATGCAACAGACATGGTGTCGTCTGTGATGGATCACAAACCTCGGTTCCACTCTTTTCCGATGAAATCACTAAGCCGATTTCATAACAAGGCCCATGTAGTGGGGAGCAATAGGATATCCTCAATGCTCACTCGTACCTTTAACAGAATAACAGCTATAAGGTTTATTGTTTTGTGTAATAAGTCTTGTAAAGTAAGTGGCAAGACATAAAACACAAGGCATTGAATTCACCAATAAAGGGATCCATCCAATGGGTTTACTGATGCTAATGTGATTTTTTCCTCCATCCGCAGAAGAGCTAGTGAGAAACCAATTCATTGTCATTATGAAGCACATCATATACTCATTTTTGTTAAAGATTATTAGCAAGCCGCCGGTTGAGGTGGTGGATAAACAACCCTGATAAAATCATGTGAAATTTTCATATTCTACATACAAAGAAGTGTAAAATTTACCAGACAACTGGGTCATTTGGTGTGCCTATGAGAAAGACATGGTTTTCAGATGAGGACATGCACCTCTAAATAAAAGGAAGCATAACAATAGACCCCAAGTACAATGGAATGAATTTCTTTTCCACTCAAGCCAAAGAGCTCCAAAACTGCTCCTTGACCAATGAGGCGAGATTCATCAGGGAACATGGGTGCTATGGAATGATAGTTGGAGGTGAATTCATGGACCAAGGTGCTGTGGACAGCCGTAAATGCTACTACTCGTGTTTTGTAGAAGCAACCACACATGGTACACGAAATCAAACACAAATGATTTGTTGCACCGTGGATGAAGTTTTTCTGTAGCAAGAAAAGGTAATGTACTCATGCTCCCAGTGTCATTTACACCACTTCACCTTTGTAGGACGCTTTGTCATGCCAAGGCGCTCTTGGCCTATTGGATCCCACACTTCCTTGTCCATAAGGCAGCCTAAGGGCTCTTCTATTCATGCACATCATGCTGAAAACTGGTGCATGACCTTGTTCTGAGTTTACCAAGTCCAGGTATTCCTTTGTTGCCCAAATTTGATTGTCTTGAAGAATTCCCTTGCAAACTTCCATTGGATCCTACAAGTATTTTTCATACCGCAGAAATGGAAACTCAGTAAGGAGTGTCCCAGAGTAGGAGCCTCGATGAATAAGATTCATCTTGCTGCTCCTTGAGAGAAATCCTACACACCTAAGAGTTCAGAAATTGATTTCTCACCCAAGAGCTTTGTGTGGCCGCTAGGACAGGAAACTCCTTAAGAAGAAAATGTAACATGACGTTGGGAATTCCTCAATTCATATTTGGTATGGTAGAAATTTGATGTTCACTGGAATTGCGTGAGGTTGAAAATGAGATAGCAGAGTCATGCAAGCCATTGCCATTGCCTGAAGCATCATTTTTTTTTCAACTAAGGTTGACCATATCATTGACATTGATGAACTTTGTTATGAACAGTATTCTTCTAATTGTACTTGGCTTGAAACTGTTTTCATAATGGGAAGCATGGCAGACATTGCGGCAAGGTACACTCGGCATAAAAACATGATGTTCAGAGGTATCAAGTTTACATCTGCACCTACTTTTTGGTGGCCAAGTCCAAGGACCCAGAGTTGTTCACTGGCAAGGATATTTTGATAGTGTGCTTCTATGATGAACTGTTTTTGTTTCAACTAGAACTGTGGAGACATCCCCTCTCCCAGATTAATGTGTTCAACTGCACAACTGCATCTACACAATGAAAAATCTGCAACGTCACTAGAATATTGTAACAGTGTGGAAATGTTAGACGTATGAATGACAAAAACAGAAGAAGCAAAAATGAAAGCCCTAAGAACAAACAAGGAAAAAATCACCAAGAAAATAGCCCCAGGAGCTGGTCAATGAAAACGTTTTGGTGAGTACATAGGACATGCCACTTTAAGTATGATTTTTTCAGGGTAACCTTTGAATTTCACGGCATCCCAATGAGTGCTTTGCGACAAAGGTCACTGTTGTGGACACAACAACCCTCTCCATAGCGTGATTGTGTAAACTCTCTCTCTCTCTCTCTCTCTCTCTCTCTCTCTCTCTCTCTGGATGAATGAACCAAAAATTCTTCGATCAACTAAACAAGTTTTTCTTGGTCTACCTATAGAACATCCTGGTATCCTCAAAATCTATGGACGGGCATGTAGAGCATTTGCACAAAGTTTTGCAATCGTTTTGGAACACAAGACCTATGCAGGAGTGAGCAAATGCAAGTTTGTACGATGCAAGCTTGACTACCTTGGAAACATAGGCGGCAAGGACAATATCTAAATAGATCCACAATTCACGTTCAGAGAATGTAGGGAAGTTCTGCTACTTCCTTGGATTTTCAATATGCTTCTGTCATATCATGCAAGGGTATTCTATACTAGTAGCCCCGCTAACCAGGATTGTACAAACAGTTGCATTGGGAATGGACACATAGGTACCATGAAACTTTTCAAAAAATTCAAAAATGTTTTATCACCAGGTTCCATCTTAGATTTTAGGGTGAATTGCAACCTTGGAAGGTACGATGTGATGCGTCTATGGTAGGAATCAGATTATTCATTACGAGAAATGGACAACCAAATGCGTATGATAACAGAAAGCTCATTCCTAATGGGAAGTGCTACACAACCAGTGACCAAGAACTCCTCGCTATGGTACATGCTTCCAGAATGTGGTGTTGTTACTTCGAAGGCGCCAAGGAAAGCATGACTGTTGTGACTGGTCATAATCCATTAGTAACTTTCCAAGTGCCATTGAACCTATCAAGATGTCAGGCACGTTGAAAAAATACACGATTCAATTGTTTCTTACGTGGGGTTATCTTCCAAGACGCATCAACATGGCCAATCTACTAAGTTGAGAGCCTGCATGGATAAAGGAAACCATTGAAACAAGTAGGTGTTTATGGCCATTGTGTTAGAAAGAGCGCAGGCAACAGACGCCAATACACCTTTGCACTAAGCACCATGAGGTAATCCACTAAAATGCCTTCATAAACATGATCTGAATGGGTACTGTGTCAATAATCAGTTCCAAGAATCTTGGATTTTAGAAGAGTAAAGATTAGTGGAAGCTGCAGGAATATGTTGGCATGAATAAGAAGAAGTTGTGCGACAGTAGATGATCTATGATTGGTTTTCTGAACACTGTTTGTGGACTACTGAAACATTGGTGGTCGTACATATGATGAAAGATTTGGCATAGTTCATTCCCATAGCTACATTTGTCAATACACCAGAGACCTCTCGTCTCTGCTGTGAGGATGTCGTGAAATACCACGACCGGTTCTTGCACATTTTCTCTGACCAAGATAGAATAATTGCCAGTAGGTTCTATCCCAACACGAACAATGAATATGGAAGCAAGTTTAACATATCACCATGAATCCAATGGACAAACAGAGTAGATGAATCAAACTCTGGTGTAGATGTTCTGGATGTGACGATTGAGATCCATGAAAACAATGGGATTCACCCGGTCGATGTGCAACACCTATTTTACACTGTGTTCCATGTGTTTTGGACCCCACCATAGATGATTTGGACAGATTCCTAGCACCAATAAATCATTCCCCAAGCAGTCAGATGAATGATTCCACACAGTTCACATCCTTTTTGTTGTACAATGGCTGGTACATAGTGGTCTCCTCTTTATTGACAGAGTATGGGATAAACAAAGGATGTTTCTTTTTTTTTTTCTTTCTTTTGTTTTCAAGCCTTTGCCAAGCGCATATACTTCATTTTTTGGGACACAACAGGTCACCTTTATCTCGGTAACCAAAAAAATGAATATGCCAAAAAAGTCACCTAGTATCCTTGTTTAGAATTGGTGATAACGTATTTCTTAGCACCAGAAACTCAGTTGAAGACGCCAAGGACATGAAACCTTCTGCACCAGTAGATTAGGTTGTTTCCCATCACTGCACAATTTGGACCAGGGGTATACCAGTCGATTTTGCTGTAGAATATCCTAGTAATCCTTGAATGCGATATAAATGTTTTTTTGGCTTGTCAAACTTGAGCAAAATATTCCCTTACACCAAAATCAAGGGTTCACCAAACCATTTACATAGTACATTAATTGAGTTTAAGGTTTTATGGTTAAATGGTTTAGGACACCAGGTTTAAAATGCACCAGGCTTGAAATGCAATGTAGCTGGGTCGGAATGTTTGGTTTTATCAAGAAAGAAAAGAAAAAGGGCGTTATAGCTGATGTATCTGCACAAGCATCTGTCAGGATGAGATCCTCATGGTGTGGTCCCGACGTTTTTCTGATCGCCTCTAGTGGTTCACATCTACTGTTTTGGGCGAATCTGAGACGGAGCGTGAGCTTTCTGGTCGCCTCACGCTATGTGAGCAGGAATTTAGAGACAGTCAGTTTGCGAAGGGAATAACGTCGTTTTTATGTTAGTTTTTTAACATGGACATGATCACAACATTTATAGAGCTAGTCATGAGCTTTCCAACGCACCAAACTGCACGCGATTCGGCCAAGCGTAGCCCAAGTTATGCTTGCCAAAGCGCAGGTTTCACCCACCACAGAAGCCTGACGCCGCCACTCGCCGTGGCGCCTTCGTTCACGTGCGAAGCGCCTTTCCCAAGGCGCATATCCCATTGTACATGGTGTGGGGGTCCCCTGAACTGTTTCCACGCATCCTACCCACTTTTGGGTTGTGTGTGGTGATGGGGTGTGACGAGGTTCGAAACCTGTCCGTGGACCTGCAGTCAGAATTTGACAAAGTCCCCGAGTAACAAAACGTACTACTGAGTTTCGGACGCCGAGCCAGGATTTTGGCTAAGTCCCTCGGTAACAACCTGCAGTACTGGATCCGGTGGATGATCCACCTGATCAGGCGGATCATCCACCGGACGCCTCGGCAGGCCTATCGGAGCATTTTCTCCACATGGTATTTTTGTTACTAGGTCCGGTCGATTATCGACTGGATTTCGAGTCGCAGCCGGTTCCCAGAGCCGCTGCTCATACCCCAACTTTGGAAAGCCATATCTCCCTCGATACTTGTCCGATTCCGGCGAAACAACTTCCACCGGATTCAGAAACTTGTCAACTTTCAGGGGAAATCCTCCATTTTAGGATCCGAGAAAGTGTCGAGTCGCCAGATCCGCCAGAGCGGAGTTCCCATTTTCTGGCGGCTCGTCAGCGCCTCCCGGCGTCGCACTTGGGCATGCGGAGGGGCAATTCTTCAACAATTCTCCCCCTTTCACCTTCCATGCCCGCTGCTCCTGCTTGCTCTCATTCATCTTCCGCTGCGCCCTCCAGCCCGTCATAGCTGGTCATCCCAAGTCTGGCCACGCTCATCGCGTGCCGGTCCGCGGGTCGCGCTTTGGTCATGCAATCCGCAAGCATGTTGTGCGTGCTGCAGTGCTGCAGCACCACCTGCCCCTTCTCGACCATGTCCCATGCGTAGTGATAACGCACGGCGATTTGCTTCATCCTCGTGTGCTGCGTCGGGTTGTTGGTCGGCGAGATGGAGCCGATGTTGTCCTCTTGTACCACCGTAGGCTCCAACTGCGGCACGCTCAGCAACCCCAGCAACCTGCGGAGCCACACCACCTCCTTGACCGCTTCGGCCAGCGCGATGTACTCTGCTTCCATTGTGGAGGTGGCGACACAGTCCTGCTTCCTGCTGCACCACGAGACCGCTGCACCAGCGAGGAAGAACACATAGCCGGATGTGGACTTCCGCTTGTCCACATCCCCAGCGTAGTCTGCGTTCGTATAGCAGACCAGACGCAAAGGGTCCGCCCGCCCCTTGCCGTCGAACCTCAGGCGCGCGTGCCGCGTCGCCTACAGGTAGTGGAGGATGCGCTTGACCGCCTGCCAGTGTAGTGGCCCTGGATCGGCCACGTACCTGCTCACTTGGCCCACCTCGTAGGCCAGGTCCGGTCGAGTCGCCACCATGGCGTACATGAGGCTGCCCACCGCCGATTGGTAAGGCACCCCTGTCATATCCTCCCGCTCTTCTTTTGTTTGCGGCGCCATTACCGCACTCAGTTCACAGGTCGTGGAGACAGGACTGCACACTGGTTTGCGGTCCTCCATGCCGTACCGCTTCAGCACCTCGGCCACGTATTTGGCCTGCCCCAGCTCAAGCGTGCGCGCCCTCCGGTTCCGCGTAATGCTCACCCCAAGGTAGAACTCCAGCTCCCCCATGTCCGACATCTGGAACCTGCTGCTCAGCTGCTCTTTCAGCTG
>SZWC01000433.1:121342-131751 GCA_023375785.1 Penium margaritaceum
AGGTCGTGGAGACAGGACTGCACACTGGTTTGCAGTCCTCCATGCCGTACCGCTTCAGCACCTCGGCCACGTATTTGGCCTGCCCCAGCTCAAGCGTGCGCGCCCTCCGGTTCCGCGTAATGCTCACCCCAAGGTAGAACTCCAGCTCCCCCATGTCCGACATCTGGAACCTGCTGCTCAGCTGCTCTTTCAGCTGTTGTAGGCTCGGCAGGTCTGAGGAGCACAAGATCAGATCGTCCACGTAGAGTGCGATGATCTGATGGAGCTTCTTGCTGCGTCGCACGTACACACTGTGATCTGCCTCACTGCGCTTGAAGCCGAGTTGTGCCATGAAGCTGTCCATCTGTTGGTACCAGCAACGGGGTGATTTTTTTAGCCCGTAGAAGGACTTCTGCAGCTTGCACACCTTCCCCTCCGACGCCTCCACCCCCTCTGGCACCTCCATGTAGATTTCCTTGTCGATGATGCCATTGAGGAAGGCCGTCTTTACGTCCATTTGGTGGAGCTCCATGTCCTTCGCGGCTGCCACCGCAAAGATCGCCCGGATGCTTGTGAACTTGGCGACGGGGGCGAACGTCTCATCGTAGTGCTCGCCCTTACGCTGTGCGTACCCCTTTGCCACGAGCCGTGCCTTGTACTTGTCAACCACACCTTCCTTCGTGAACTTGGTCTTGAAGACCCACTTGGAGCCGATGACCTTGGCGTCTTTCCGCCTGTCAACCAGCTGCCACGTGTCTTTTTCTGCAATGGACGCCAACTCCGACTAGATGGCAGCGTCCCACTGCTTTCCCTTGGGCCGCGCAAGCGCCTCTTGCACGATCGTCGGCTCCGTTGATGCAGCCAGCATGCACCGCGTCATGCCAATCCATCGACCGGTGCCTGCGTTGAAACGCTTTCCCGCTCCCTGCTGCCTCCTGCTACGGCGCGGCAGTCTTGGCGGCGTCTCGTCGCTGTGCTGCGATCCTTCCGATGAATCATCGACCGGACGGCTTCCCGAGGATTCTTCCCGCTCCGGTGAACCATCAACCGGACGAGCGGCACGTCCGGAGGATTTTTCTTCGACGCCCGATGCGAACTCCGCCGGGAGTGCGCGCTTTGGCACCCGCGGTGCCTCCTTCGACGGATCATTCCGCCGGATCTCCAGCCCAGCTGCATCATCATCGGAGTCCTCCGCGTCAGCTGCTGTACTTGCTGCACCACCGGGCTCCGACGCCACATCATTGACCTCCGCGTCCGCTGGCTCCTTCTTGCAGTGAAGGAGCTGGAACCACTCCCCCTGTTTTGGAGTGTTCCCGACGCTCATGTCGTTGCTGCTGCTGCTGAAGCTCTGCTTCTCGTCGAAATTGACGTCACGGCTGCGTATGATCTCTTGCGTGCGCGGGTCCCAGAGCCGATACGCCTTTTGCGCACTCTCGTAGCCGAGGAACAAGCACGGCTTCGCCCGCGGTTCCAGCTTGCTGTCGCGTCGTTGCGCCGCCTGCACCATCGCATGCGCCTTGCACCCGAATACCTTCAAGTGCACCACGTCTGGCTTGCGCCTGCTCCAAACGTCCTTCGGCGCCTTCCAGCCGCCCGTATCCTTCAGCACTTCTGTTGGGGTGAGGTTGATGGTGTAGCTCGCTGTACGCACAGCCTCTGCCCAGAAACCTCGCAACAACCCCGCATCCACAAGCATGGTCCGCACCATGTTGAGCAGCGTTTGGTTCGCTCGCTCTGCCACTCCGTTGGACTGTGGCAAGTACGGCGTAGTGGGTTCCCACTTGATGCCCTGCTGCTTCATCCACCCGCTGCAGCCCACGTACTCTCCACCATTGTCGCTGCGTAGTGCTCTGATCTTCCAGCCAGTCTGCCTCTCCACCGCTGCGACGTACTCCTTCAGCCGGTCCAGGACCTCGCCCTTCCGCTTCATGAAGTACACGTAGAGCTTTCTGCTGCAGACGTCAATGAAGGTGACGAAGTATCTCAAGCCGCCGTATGACGGTGTTTTGAACGGTCCGCACATGTCGCTGTGCACGACCTCCAGCAGGCCCTTTGCGCGAGCCGTGTTCTCGTTGAACGGCTTGCGCCGCACCTTGCCCAAAATGCAAGGCTCGCACTTTTTGTGCGCTGGTGCATCTGTTGCCGCTTGTGCACCGTCGATGACGAGGCCGCGCACCATGTCGCGCTTCAGCATCTCCTTAACGGTTGCGGGCGCCGAATGCCCCAACCATTGGTGCCAGAGCTCCAGATCAGCGCTTCCTCCCTTGGCCATGTTGACGACGCGCTCCTGCGAATCTGCTTCGTCGGATGCCGCGGGGACCACCTTGGTCTCCACAATGAAGAGACCGCCCTCGCGCTTTGCCTCCAGCACGACCTCGCTGTCGCCGACAATGCGCACCACTGTGCCTTTCCTACGGAAGAGCACCTCATATCCCTTGTCCGTCAAGCGGCTCACACTCAGGATATCAGCCAGGCCGGGGACGTGCTGCACATCACAGATTGTGCACAGCTCCTTCTTACATCCCACCACGACTTCCACCTCCACATCGCCTTGGCCGGCCGCCGGCTTGACTTTGTCGTTCGCGAACACCATTGATTTGGAGGACTTCTCGTAGGTGACGAACCCCACCTTCTTGACTTGGGTGTGCTCCTCGGCCCCGGAATCCAGGCATCGCCTGTTGGCCTTCTTGAGGAAGTGGTTCTTGTTGCCGTTGAGGAGCGACCTGCCCTTGTTATTTTTGCCGCCGGTCTTCGCCTCCTCCGGGCACTCACGGGCCCAATGGCCCTCCTTACCGCAATTGCGGCACGCACCTTTCCTGGCGCCCTTCTTGCCGCCGCCCTTTCCGCCACTTCCTCCGCCCCCGCTTCCGCCACCACATGTTTTGGTGACGAGGGCCGATGAGGAAGACGAGGACTCCCCGCAGCTCCGGCGCTGCGCCTCGTTGCGGATGTACTCTGCGACCGCGCCATAGGTGAGCTTGTCCTCCGACCATCCTCCAAGGACGGTGATGAGTGGGCCCCAACTGTCAGGTAGGGCCATGAGGAGGGCCATCGCTTGCAGCTGCGTGTCGGTCTTCCACCCCACGTCATTGCATTGCGAGGCAAACGACTCGATCTGCTGCATGGCGGAGATGACATCATCTCCCTCCTTGATTCTCACCGTGAGGAGTCGCTTCATCGCGAAGATTTTGTTCGCGAGCGACTTGGATTGGTGGATGGCACAGAGCTTTTGCCAAGCTTCGGCTGCTAGCTTGCAGCCTTGGAAGTAGCCCCACTGTGACTCGGCTGTCCCGGACACCAGGAGCATGAGCGCCTCCGTGTTCTTCTTTTCGAAGGCCTGCTTTTCCGTGTCCGCAGCAGTCGCCTCTGTGAGCGCCTCCTTTCCCAGCATGACATCCAGCAGCCCCTTATGCGAGAGGTGCAGTTCAAACTGCCACCTCCATAGCCCGAAACCTGGGCCGCCCGCATACTTCTGAATGGGCTGCGTCTCCTTCTGTGCCATGTGCGCAGCTGCTACTCCAACGAGTTCTCAGAACTTCACGGCGACGTCCAAGATGACGATCCCGTGCGCTGCGGAAGACGTGAACGTTGGAGGCGTTCAGACCCGTGGGCCCATAACCCTTTGTCAGGATGAGATCCGCGTGGTGTGGTCTCGACGTTTGTCTGATCGCCTCTAGTGGTTCACGTCTACTGTTTTGGGCGAATCTGAGACTGAGCGTGAGCTTTCTGGTCGCCTCACGCTATGTGAGCAGGAATTTAGAGACAGTCAGTTCGCGAAGGGAACTGACTGTCTCAAATAACGTCGTTTTGCGTTAGTTTTTGAACATGAACATGATCACAACATTTATAGGGCTAGTCATGAGCTTTCTAATGCACCAAACCGCGCGCGATTTGGCCAAGCGTAGCCCAAGTTATGCTTGCTGAAGCGCAGGTTTCATCCACCACAGAAGCCTGACGCCGCCACTCGCCGTGGCGCCTTCGTTCACGTGCAAAGCGCCTTTCCCAAGGCGCATATCCCATTGCACATGGTGTGGGGGTCCCCTGAACTGTTTCCACACATTCTACCCACTTTTGGGTTGTGTTTGGTGATGGGGTGTGACGAGGTTCGAAACATGTCCGTGGACCTGCAGTCAGAATTTGACGAAGTCCCGGAGTAACAAAACGTACTACTGAGTTTCGGACGCCGAGCCAGGATTTTGGCTAAGTCCTTCGGTAACAACCTGCACTACTGGATCCAGTGGATGATCCACCTGATCAGGCGGATCATCCACCGGACGCCTCGGCAGGCCTATCGGAGCATTTTCTCCACATGGTATTTTTGTTACTAGGTCCGGTCGATTATCGACCGGATTTCGAGTCGCAGCCGGTTCCCAGAGCCGCTGCTCATACCCCAACTTTGGAAAGCCATATCTCCCTCGATACTTGTCCGATTCCGGCGAAACAACTTCCACCGGATTCAGAAACTTGTCAACTTTCAGGAGCAATCCTCCATTTTAGGATCCGAGCAAGTGTCGAGTCGCCAGATCCGCCGGAGCGGAGTTTCCATTTTCTGGCGGCTTGTCAGCGCCTCCCGGCGCCGCACTTGGGCATGCGGAGGGGCAGTGTTTCAGCAGCATCAACATAAGCCTGAGATCCGTAATTTGAACATGAAGCACACAATATCGATTAAGTTAGAAACAAACTATGCCAAACACATTTTCATGGCCATGCCCAATTTGTGACTCAATCTGTCGATCAAGCAAAGCAAGGGGGGTAAAGTGTCGCCCCCGTTGTCACGAGAATCACAATCAAGCGATTAGCCTGACTTTTTCTGACTCGCAAACCCCCATTTGCGGATCTAGGTATTTCTATGTTTTCACAGGCGGAGCCCGCGCAAACATAGAACCCTACATCCACGGCCTCCAGTGACTCAAAATGTTAAAGCATCCCACTGTGGAGTCCTTGATGACCATTTCTCCAACAGTGATTTGGAGAAGGGGGGGCATCCCCACATGAGAAGTGGACGTTATTCTCTGAATTCCAAAGAGGACTTGATGCAAGATCTTGGGACAGTGTACACCGTAGGTAGGAAAATTAGTGCAACATGATTATGATCTTTCTCTTTCTGGCAACATTGGTTGTTTAATGGATATGGCACGATGATAACAGTGATACATTATGGCATTCTCGTTTTTTCTATTCTAGGATCTACTTTTGTGAAAGAAAGAAAAAATCAAACAATTGAGGAGGTGTCATTTTGCAAAGGTTTTATCTACTTCAATGTTAAGGCATCTCAACTCCGCTTTTTAACCTGAAAGGCACATTCTGACCTTTTTTTAACCACATTGCACTATTAGACATAGACTGAATGTTCAGGACATAATGTAACAAATTGTACAAAGAAAACAAACACTACATTGCTCCTCTCCATTTAGATTACCATTTTCATCAGATCAAGTAGAACCACACTCGTCTTCATCTGGATTTACATCATGGAGCATGTCATCTTCACTGACACTGTGGAAGATTTTGTCTTCATCCACCTCTGCTGACTGGTTGTCATCCACATGTCAATGAGGACAGGGGCACATGTACATCTTGACAATGTGCACATGTTGTCTTGCAGTTCCAACTTGTACCAAGGAAACAAGCTATAGCAGCTCCACATAGGGTTGAAGCCAAGAGTTCAAAACCGATGTTGACGGAGGAACACTCTATGAGTGTAATTGTGTTATAACCACAAGTAGAACAACTGATTTTGTAATGAATGGACATTGTGGAAAGTGGGCCTTTCATTTACCCTTCATTGTGCATCCCGTGGATGTGTACGGGGATTGTTCCTATTGTTAGTGAAGCTCGTATCCATATTTGTGGACGTATAAGAAGTTTTCTTCAGAAGGGACAAGGGCAATGTGAACTCCGTGTGATGAGGTTGAAGTCACATATACCATTCAGCGCATGGAGAACAAGAAAACACTTTGTCAACAAACGTTCACTGCCAGTACCCTATGCAGGTATCCTATTAAAAAATCATGGACCTCATGACGTCTCACTGATAGGCCACGTGTTATCTGGCCTTCTACCACCCTAGTAGGCCATGTCCAACGCCTTGTATGTCATCACATCCTACCAAACGAATGAAGCATTTTTAGCATCGTGGCCATGAAGAAAATTGCAATGTTAAAGATGCAAAATGTCATGTTTTTCCTGCACACTTATGTCTAAAGCACGCCCAGCTGCTACTGCAGACTCATTATGGGCTATCTCTGTCATGACGTGTGTGCATTATTCATGTTCCTCCTCCCAGCTGCTTGTAAGAGGGAGAGGCATGGCTGGATGAGGATGTGGTTCTTGAGGTTTCCATGGTCACCACAGTGAACAGGCTCAACTGGTGTACCGGGCTGCTTCCTTGGCCGCTGTCTTGTCCACAAAGTAGCTCTGTTCCCAAGGAATGAGCTCAAGGAAATTGAACGTATCCTCGAGAGTGGTGTGATCAAACCCCAAGAACATGTTGTAGTAGTCCATGTGGTCTTATAACATGATGGTGCCAGGAGCCCAGTGCTGCGAGCCGCCAGCAGTCCCTAGGCAGGTGTAGAGTTGCATGGCACAACACCAATATCCACCTATAGATGCAGTCACTCCCTATCAGAGAATGTTGAACTCCACAATGTGACATGACCACGTCACGTGGTTCTCCGTAGAAAAAAAGGAGCAGCACCAAATCCGAGCCTCGGCGAGGGTCCACCTCTGTCCTGGATCCTGCCGTTCCCAGGAAGGTCCGTAAGTTGACAAAACCTCCTGTGGAATTACTTACGCAAGGCCCCAGATCTCCCGAATTTTCGCCTTGACCTGGCAGGGGTTGGCGGTCTGGTACTGGCTTGGGTAATACGGCCAGACCCCATCAGTGTCCGCACATACCTGTAGTAGCACATCCCAGGATTCTAAACTGAATTCATTTGTGTATCGGAGGGGAGGTACTTCAAAGTCCTTCAGTTTCCGCTTAGTGGGGAGGACGACCTTAGCAAATGGGGCAGGTTTGCAAGGGAGGGGTAGACCTCCATCAAGGAGAACACCTCCAAACCAGAGTGCCATTGTTAATGGTAGAGTACACTGACACAACAGAATCTCAAGGGGTATGTGGAGACAAACATGGCTCAGTCGCTCCTTAAGAACATGTTTCTCCTTGGTCTATGAGTCCACAGTTTTCTCCTACTCGAGGACGTGCTACGTGTGGTCATTGCAAAAGAGGTAGATTGCCAATCTGTTGCCGGTACAACAACCCCACTATTTTGTGCCTGCTTCTGGTGCATTCCCGGATGCGCCAGTTGCAAATGATGGATCTTTTCCAGTATGGCGCTATGCTGGATCCCTGCCAGCTGCACCTGAAGGTTGGCGAGAGCATGCACGCACGGACCCATCACCTTCAATGATGTGGAGCTGGCAGAGTCAGCCGGCCCCATGCCCTTTTGAGCAGAAGATATCACGAGTGATTCTCAAGTCCGTGGTCTTAACTGAACCATTTGTAGAGTTTTTGTCGCCCCACTGGACATGGAAAAATGTATTGGAGCCACTAGCGGCTGGAACCTGGATGTCAATGCCCCAAAACTGGAAGTATTTCTCCTGTACTAGTGGGCATCATGAAATTGATGATGGTCTTTTGGGCCACTGACACCCCCCCAAAACCTCCCCACCTCCCTCCCTCCTCCAAGCAAAAAGATGAAAGGCACTCAAAGAGTGGAGAGCCCTGTCTAACTCAACACAATCCGGTGGCCACTGCTGCGTGTGCTGTACTTGATGCTGTTGCTACTACGCCTGCTGTTGTTGATGTGGTAGGTGGTGGAGGCAAGGTGCAGAGGGATGGAGCTGCTCACTGCAGAAGAAACCAGAAAAATTTGTCAGAGTTAAGATCTGACAATGTTTCTCAAGGAGATGAGACACTCACAATCATTTATGTTTCAGCCAAAACTCTAGCCATGTGTGGGTGATGAGATTAGCACTGCAATGGTGATGTTGACATGGGGGTCGTTCGAATGGAGCAGAACTTAAAAGGATGATGTGAGTGAAGGTGTTGAAGACAATGGTGGTTGTTTTGGGCCAAAAATACCAAAACATCATCATTTTCATTTCAGCATGAAATCCAGATTTCTTTTGAGGTCTGTGAGGACGCTGCCTTTTCCTGATGCTACAGGGAAAGAAACAGAGCAGAGTGATGAAAATCTCATGAAAAGAGCTTCCGCATAAATCCTCACACACCAGAATTGTGGTTAAATGAGTTATTCGCACTATGAAAAGTTGGGATATTGGTAGGTTCAACATGATGAAAGCTTCCACGAAGTTTCATGGACAGCTCAGCAGTATCTCTTGCTGAAGCCGGTTCTGGAAAGTGTTGGACAACTCTCTGTTCCTACTTGTCATCTTGTGGTTGTTGCCATGGCTGCCCTTGTTGGTCAACGCTGCCATTCAGATACTCGGCAGGGTAGTGGGTCCTCCCAGGACCTCAAATGCAGCTGTTCACTCCATTGATGCTGCTGCTACTGCTTCTCTGCAATGCAACTTGGTGAGAATTGTCTAGCTGCTTTGATACCGCAAGAAAGTGTGTGAAAAATCTCTAGCACTCCTTGTGCCAACGTCGTAATTCCATCCTAAACAACGCACCAAGGATCTGGATAGGAAGACAAGAATAGCCTCTAAAACAATCCAATTGCAGAAGAAAAATTCAAGTGACAAGTACAAACCATAAATAGCTGTCGCAGGTGCTAGTCAGGCTGCACGCCACCGCAGGTCTGTTTGCTAAACGGCCAGTCCAAATTCACTGTTTTGGTCGTATCTTGGTGCACACACATCCTCGTGAGGCACTGTATCATCCTACAGATACACGATCTTGAGCCAATCGTAATGAATGCACCAACGTCCTAGTCTGGCATGAATCAGTGGTCAGATAATGAAGATTGGGACCATGATCAGTCTACTGAGAAAATCTGAAAAGCTTCAGAGAAATGCCCTACTGCTTTATGATTTCGTTATTAATCACTTATGGCAAAAAAAAGTGCCTGATTTGGGTTACAATTTCATTTTTTCTTCTATAATGAATACAGACAAACAATGCCTTTTTGCCAGACGTAATGTTGGGTCGTAAATGATGTATAGATTTTTTTCCAGGTGATGGCTCATTTTTATGGCTATCTGGGAACTTCTTATTACTCATCACCTCTATGTGTACAAAGGAAGTTGCGACAACTGCAAAATTCAGTTACATGGGGCGGATCGAGGTTAGGATGCAATTGAGCAGTATTGATAAGTCACAAAAGAGAAACATACCATTTATTTTTTGACGTGTCCAAGATGTACGAACTTTCACGCTACAACATCCTCCTCATACCCCTGGAGCTCCTGGTCTTCATTAAAACTCAAAGTGTCTGCTGCTGTCTTGCTCTGGAAGATAGGGTCCCACACAACATCCCATTGCGCACTAGATCAAGCATTGAGGACAAGCTGGCTGTTAGTCCGCAGATGCGTCCATCCCTTGTGCTTCCACCCAAAGGCAACATCCTTGATGTGCCGAACAATCCACGTTGACGT
Organism: Penium margaritaceum; assembly: GCA_023375785.1. Classification (NCBI taxonomy): domain Eukaryota; kingdom Viridiplantae; phylum Streptophyta; class Zygnematophyceae; order Desmidiales; family Peniaceae; genus Penium; species Penium margaritaceum. Next base: position 130,880 of record SZWC01000433.1, read on the forward strand.
TGTCATTGGATGCGTACTGTACATCCACCCATCCAGCATAGGCCTTGGACACCTCCAACGGACGCAGGAGGCCGGCACCGGCGGGCTGCAGCTTTGACGTGCATCCTGCGGAGATGTTAAGGAGTAGCATCCATGGAAATCGCTCCCGAACCCATGCCTGGAATATGTGCCATGCTTGCGGATGCCATGCCTTGATGATGTGTAGCATCGTGGCATGGTCTGGGGATCGCCGTACAGTGGAGCAAACATTGATGAAGTACGGATCCAAAATCATGCAACTCCATTCTTTTGATGTCTCAAAACTCACCCAATGATTAGGCGTGTGCGAGTAAAGCTGTGCCATGTTTTTCCTGGAATCGTCTGCATTCTCCCCGCGCGGATGGCACGCAGTTGTCTTACCGGTCCAGATGATGTAGAGCGGGAGGACTTCCCCACCAGTGGCAGAAGCGACAACTGCCGTGACCTGGCGTTTGTCGTCCTTGCCAAGGAATTTGACCTCGGTTGGAGTTATGGTTAATCATGGCAGTTTAATACACTCTGTGATCTATGTATACCACGTGTGCCATATCTCTCCTTCCTAGAAGTTTGCTTTTGTGCGTACATTTATTAGATCACCAGTTACTTGGTGAATTTTATATTCATTCTTCTAAGGATAGATATCATTATATTTCATTGAGATGTTTTTGTAAAATTTCACTTTCAATGGCTGAAAGAGGTAATAGTTCTTAGCTGGGCTACTTCTGTCCCTCAAAGTCATCTAGGACATTCAAGTCTGCCTCAATTTAGGTCGATGATAACTTTTTGGGGAGGGTACAGAAATGTCATTAGCTAAATCCTTTCGAGTGGATGTTGGTCTCCCCCCCCCCCCCCTC
>SZWC01000433.1:131824-163670 GCA_023375785.1 Penium margaritaceum
CCCCCCCCCCCCCCTCCAACACGTTGAGTGTAATGGGGGGGTGTATTGGGGAGTGTACCTTACGTGCGTGTAACATTTTACCCTAATGTATTTGTTCACTTGTGTATTTTGTGAACCCCCATCCAGATACACTTCCCAATACACTGCCGCAATACAATTTTGACCTGGGGTGGGGGAGGGGGGGATTAGCAAGCACTCTATACCCCCTCTCCCTCCCCTCCTCAAAATGTGAAAGTGTATTGGGACAGTGTATCTCTGAGTGTATCTGATAGAAAATGCTAGTAATGCACAAGTGTATTTCTTGAGAAAATGTTCCAAACTTCCATTCGCCGTCGATCTACGTACATCCATGGACTCCGTCAAACAAAAACTGTAAGTATTTCCTCGTGCGTGCATTTTCCCATGAATACATCTCATTTGAAAGAACAAAAAGCAAAACTTTAAGCATATCACTCCCTCCACAACACGTCAAACGTATTGGGAGAGTGTATGGGGTAGTGTATTGTACGGGCATGAGATAATGTACACTAATGTGTTTTTTCACATGTATTTGTAGTGAACCCCTGTCCAGATACACTTTCCAATACAATGCCGCAATACAATTTTGACTTTGGAGGGGGGGGGGGTAGCTTGCGTTCAAGACCCCCCCCCCCCCTCCTCCTTCCCTCCCCAAATGTGAAAGTGTATTGGGGCAGTGTATCTGTGATTGTATCTTATAGACACTGTTAGTAATACTCAAGTGTATTTCTTGAGAAAATGTTCCGAATTTCCTATTGCCGTCAATCTATGTACATCCATGGACTTCGTCAAACAAAAAATGCAAGTATCTCCTTTTATGCACATTGCCCCATGGATACCTCTCATTTGAAAGAACACAAAGCAAAACCTTAAGCATTGCCCCCGCCCCGCCTCCCTCCTCCAACACGTCAAGAATGTTGGGGGAGTGTATTGGAGTGTATCGTATAATCGTGCAATAAAGTACAATTATTTAATTGTTCACTTGTGTATGTAGTGAACCCCCGTCCAGATACGCTTCCCAATACACTGCCGCAATATGCTTTCGACTTGGGGGGGGGGGGGGGGGGGGGGGGGGCACTCTAGACCCCCCCTCCCCCCAAAATGCAAAAGTATATTGGGGCAGTGTCTCTGTGGGTGTATCTGATAGACACTGTCAGTGATACATAAGTGTATTTATCTTCATTATGTTTGGAACTATCTATGAACGTCATTTGACAGCCATCGACGGAAATGAAAACTGGAAGGATATGCTTACATGCACAATGTCCATCCAATGAATACACTAGTTCCATATTTTCCATTGGACGTCGATCGGGATACGCCTACGGACTTTGTAAGTTCAAAGGAGCTAGAGCATGCCCGCCAGTATCCAGGTCATTTGTTTTTGTAACTAATGTGCCATTAGGGGACGGTTTTGTCCCCGCACAGGCGTCAAAATCCATCGAGGCCCGTTCTGTGATAGACCGTAAAGAGGCAGTTAGTGCGGGACGAATGGAGCCCTCCCAGAAATCAGACAAGAATAATTTTCTTGGTCAAAGAAAGGGAACCTGTCGGGCCCCGCAGTAGCGGGGCCCGGCAGGTGCCTGGGCAAGTAAGAAAAATATAACCCCAAATCCTTGGTCCGAACTACCATTCGCTGAAGATAATTTAAAGGATAGGTGGACTTGAAGGACTGTCAATGAAAGTTCCAGGGAAGTATACATTGAAGTTTTTGTGCATTTAGGATTCACACGAAACTTCCACGAAGCATTCATATTAATGGTAGCTCATTTCCTGGAAACATCCTGCACATATGTTCCAATTTTGTGCACTAGTTTATCATTGTGTAATGTTGGGGTGATTGACCATAAATGCTGGGTTGATCTGAGCAGTGCATACGTGTAGCGAGGGGTTGGGACTAGGTGCATGCTGGTGTGGACAGATTTGACCACCAAAGCATCTGGGATGGCATGCATTCAAGTGAGGAACATGGCATGTTTGAACATTGACGTTGCACGGGCCTTTCAATCAACGGGAAGGTTCTGCGAGGCTGTGGTGCCACAATGCCAGGACTACCCCAGCTCATAAGCCATGAATTTTTGGTACCATCCACGTAAGAACAAGTCCTCGACACTCCTGCCGCTAGCATGCGTGAAGCCGCGCTCTGCAATGATGACAAGCAGCTTATTGCGGATGGTTGCGGAGCAGAGAGGTGTCCCTTGGTTGCGCATGCATTTGAGGACACGTAGGACTTCACCCTTGAGCTCGGGGTGATCAGAGAAGTGGCCCTTTTGGCTCTGGAATTCCTGTACCCTTGGTGTTGTTTTTGCGGCCTCCTCAATTGGTGCGCCGGGTGCAGTTGCAAGTGTGACAGCATAGATGGGATGTATTTAGAAGGTTCCTGGATCATACAAGCCATGGATAGTATTGGGGGAAAGGTTAGTGTATACAGATGGGGTGTGAGGGTGGTGGTAGTGTTTGCAGAGGTGTTGCATGGCTTTCCCAAAGCTGCCCGTGCAGATGACGGCAGCATGGATAATGGGTACGTGGCCAAGCACGTACCAGTCCATGTACTTGCCACGTTTGCAGCTATCAGAGGATGAAGACTTCTCAGAGGGAGGCTGAGGTGCAGCTGTTCAGGGTCCATGATGGCATCGGCGACAGTCGTTGCTGCATCTGCAACATCGTCATCATCCAGCCCTTGCATGAGAGTGATATAGACCGCGTGATCGGTGGTTTCAAGTGCTGCTTCTACAGCTACATTGGCAGGAAGCAGAAGCAAACAGTCATCCACCACTGATCCCGCTTCATCCGAGGGAGCCAAACCACCATCGTCCGGTGTCGCATCAACATCGGACATCGAAGAGGATGACACGCCAGCTCTTCCGCTTTGGTAGTTGTTCGTGCCTACTCTCATCCAGACAGCCCGAAGCTGGGTGACTTGCTGATGGTGGCTCATCCGGGGGAGTCAAGGCTAGGGATGCCACTTTCACGTCCTCAGGGAAGGATGAGACTGAAGGGAGAAGGATCAGACCATGCTTAGTTGCGCAGGCCATCTACAAGGAATTTGGGATGCAATCGGACAAGGAGAAGCAAGAGCACGTGCCACGTTCTCTTGGTTCTCCTCTCAGGTGACCTTGCCGAAGAAGGCCGTGATGCAGGACATGATGAAAAGCTGATGAAAGCATTATTGCTACTCTGGAAGCTGTGCATGGTGACTTTGAAGGTATGATGTGAGCACGCAGCTCGTCCACATATAGGTTCAGGCAGCCCACTTCCAACCTTCCTCCAACGGACGGGGCAGTACACTGGCACAAAATCACAAAATAAAACGGCTAAGGCGCGCATGACACAGACAGCACGTCAAGCCACCGACATTTTCTCGGTCATCAGCAGGGTCGAACACCATCATTGACAGAATTTAAGTAAATAGGCAATAATCTCTAGCACGCAGATGTGACTTGTTTTGTTTTCAAAACAATTTACAATGACAGAATCATAAAGCACGAGGGTAGAAAACTGCCTGAGCAAGTCTACAGGAAAGTCACAGCTGCCCAGCAGCTCTGAATGGATGGATGGCCAGGCGATGGTGCCCTGACACTAGCTGGACTTGCATCAGGGATATTCAGGGACATGGACACCAGTGAGTGGTTACACTCAACTGTACACACCAATGGGGATGGCTCACATCAAAACAAACCTATCTGAGTCCCTAAAACAAGAGATTACACATTTTTTCATTGAATCTGTGGGCAATCGTACCTTGACTCCCAGGATTTCATGCCAATCAGCCAAGGGCATTCTAACCAGCTACTCCCAACTTCAGTACTCCAATCTACATGATTGTGACAGATTTGACGACCTTCAAGAAAGGACAACAGAATCCCCACAAACCACTTGATAATGTTAAGACTACTACTCAATGTGCTAGATTTTTTTTTTTAATTTTCAAAAAGCCTTTATGTTTTCAAAGCCCCCCAACTTCTTGGCCAAGTTTCTTGAACAAGCCTCTTGCAGCACAACATTGCACGCGCTGCTTGACTAAAGTACCCAAAACCTTAAGTATGTTCCATTCTTGTTCATGCACCTGTATGGATGTGCCCGGCAGTCCCGGAACTCTTTATTGAAATAAAATTCTTGCTTAATCACTCCAGTGTCCTAACTTGTCACCAAAGAACATGTATTTTCAATTCCAAAGTCAAGTAGTGTCAAATTTTCCACTGTCATACTTGTTGTGCTATCATGTTCCTATGAAGGGCTTACAACTCCCCCCCGCATAACTGTTACATCCCTGACACAAATCAGTCCCTAAACTCCAGGCATGGAATTTTTTTGTCAAAATACTCATGGATCACTGTGCGACGACCTCCGGATTTTCATGCCAATCATTTGGAATCATTTGGGCCAAATTCCCCGACATTCAATGGTCTGTTATAGGAGGTTCTGACAGGTTTGACCACCTTCCAGAAGTTTTGATAGAATTATCACAAAATACATCAATACTTTGATTCCTTTTGGTCAATTTCACAAGAAACTTGATGTTATTGCAACCCCCTGACTTCGTTGTGGAGCTTCTTGAAGCAGCCACTCACAATGCAGCGTTGCACACGGTGCTTGACTCGAGTACCCAAGACTTCAAGTATGTCTCATTCTGTTTTCTACACTTGTAAACATGTTCTTGAAAGCTCCAACATTCTCAACAGAAGTATAAATACTGCTAAATGAAAGTTACTCAAGTGTTCAATTTCCCAAATTGTCTTCTACTCCACAAGTTATACTCGTTGACCATCTACATTCTTCTTGGTGTAAGAATTTGTAGAAGATTACAACAGCGCACAAGGGAAAGTTGTCTACTTTAATACTACTTAAAAACCTCGCATGAGTTCTCTATAAGGGTGTACACGATTCCGGACTCTCGAGACTGACCCCAGAATTGGACTCGCGATTCCGAGTCTGGACCCATACTTGGACTCGTGAGCCTTGGCTGAGACTCGCAAGTCCTCAGACTCGCGAGTCTGAGGCACTCAAACTTGCGAGTCTGGTGAAGAATACTGACGAGTCTTTGGCAAAACAGACAACCTAAGAGCCATATCTTCTCCCATATTCACAATTGGTGTGCCCAACTTCATTGAGCATGCTTGTATCTGCATAAAATGGGCCAATTGAGTCATGTTTGTTGTGTTTTAGCCATGTGAATGCAGCGTTTTACTCCCTCCATACTTTCATGAGAGCTCCTCTTGGACTCGCGAGTCCGTCTCGAGTCTGGGACCCTGGACTCAGACTCGCGAGTGCGAGTCTCGGCTTCTGGCTAACACCCTTAGTTTTCAGTGCATCTATGTCGTCCAGAAGACTACAACAGCCGCCTCAAAGTCTACAGGGATCCAAGACAGCTCTTCACCGACATAAATGTACCTCCGCCACCATATATAGAAGCAGACGAGGGCATGGAGTACAAGGTCAAACACATCCTTGAAAACCGACGGTACAAAAAAAACAACTGAGTATGTAATCACGTGGTAGGAGTACAAGACAATCCATAACAGCAGAGATACTCAAGAAAAGCTATGTGACGTTGATCAGTAGATTGATGTTAATTCTGGCAAGCATCTACCTACTTCTTGCAACACACCGGGATGTCATGGCTAAAATCCACATGTGAACATTTTTTTCATTACACTTATGGCCCACTGCACAAAAAACTCCAGAGTTTTACACCGGTCACTGGAGGGTATCTTGGCAACCTACCTCAACCTCCAGTGTTCCGTTCCACAAGGTTCAGAAAGTGTTGACCATGTTGCACACGTTTTGACATCACTATCAGAGATCGCATTCATCTTTTGATACGGTTTGGTTGACTTCTTGACAATGCTAGAATTTTTTACAGAAGCACCTAGATATTCTTCAAACCCCTTGACTTCTCAACAGTGTTTCTCAAAGCAGCCACTCACAACACGGCATTAGACACATCATTTTACTCAAGCATCTAAGACCTCAAGTATGCCTCAGTCTAGTTTCTACACGTCTACATATGCACTTGACAGTTCCCACACTTTTCATCAAAGTAAAGTTGTTGCTAATCTCCAATTACTCAAATTTCCCAACTTCCAAAACTGTCTTCAGCAATGCAACTTCCAGATTTTCACCATCTACATTCAGCTTTTCATAACAGTAATGTCATCATAGTAAACATACTGCCTGTTGCTACTTGTATGAGTTTCCTATTTTTCAAAATCAGATTCACTCGCTACCTTCAACCTGTAGCATTCCTACAATTTCACCCGCATAACACAGGAGGCATGTTCCATGTTGTAACCCTGACGTGTACAAGTACCTAACCTCCATGCCTGGATATTGCGGTCCTTCTATTTATGTCCCACCACCAGTCATCCTCTGGAGATTTACACTGTTTAGACAACTGGCCACTCACCCCGACCTTTAGTATTCCGTTCCAAAAGAATCTGATTTTTTTCAACAATCTCCTGAATTATCGACAGAACTATTGCAAACTGTATCAACCTTTCAATACTAGTCGGTCAAATTCTTAACACTACCAGAATTTTACAGAGATGTGAGCTGATGATCCAAAAAAACCCCAGCTTCTTGGCTGAGTCACTTAAAGCAGCATCCCATAACACGGTGTTGCACGTGTTGCTTGACTCAAGTGCCCAAGATCTTGAGTATGCCTCATTCATGCTTTGGCTGTTGCATTCGTGTGATCAACAGTCCTGAAACTTTTCATAAAGGTACACTTCCTGAAAAACAACAGTTTACCCAAACCTCCCAATCCCTTGAATCATCTTCTACTCCACAGCTCCTAATTTTCTAGCATCTACATTCCACTCGGTGTATCACTTGGTGTCAAAGCGTAGCAGTGCTGGAGGGAAAACCAAAAACTTTACTCCTCCGAAAAACTCATACAGTTCTTCCCCACATCCCTGTCATCCAGATATTCCAGAATTTGCTGGGACTATGGTGAAAGGAGTGATACCACCCGTGATGAGCCGCGGTAATACTGTAAGGACTTCAGTGATAGAGATTCAACAATGAGCAATTCCCAACACTCTCAAGGCAATGCAGGCAGCAGCAGCGGCAGGCTTCACAGCAGATGGCACAAATCTGACAGCTCCAATGACCAATCTGGTGACGGACCCCTCTGCCTCGGCAATGCTCCTGCCTCCACCGTTGCCCGTCGTGGCAACACCAAACATGATGGGAGGAGGCACCTTTCGACAAGTTCACATTTATACTAGAAGCTATTGGGGATTGAGATCCTCAACAGTAATCTGCTCCAAGAACTCACCGTTTCAATGGAGCTACGGAATGTGTGCACATAGGAACCAGTGCTCACTGAGAGGAACAGCCAAATATCATGTGAATTCCACATATGGCTGGCACTGCCGGAGCCTATTGATCATGCCAAATGAAAAAGGACCAATGGATCAGATGTGGCTAAATAGTTTGGAGGTAAACTTCATCACTGTAGGGTTAAAAAAAAAGTGAAACAAGGTTGACCTTGCGGCCTCACTTGTGCGTGGTATGACATTGAGTTTCTGGTTTGATTCAAATGAAAGTAAACCGGATTAGGAGAACAACGGAGCCCGATCAAAAGGCTCACACAAACACTCTTTCATTAACGGTTACATTAGCAGCCGGACATGACAGAGTATACGTGATGTTTCTGTGAAATCATCACTAGCAATGACATCACCACTGAGTAACCGTGTTTCTACTACAAGGACAGCATCAAGAATGATAAATGGTGATTAACCATGATATCTTGCATCCAAGACAACCTCTTGACACAATATCACAGCAGAAAAACTAAATTGGCAATGCGGACTTCAATGTTTGAATGCAACGAACCAATGGCTGGTGACCTTAACGTCACAATTATTCTTGTGGCAGCGGAAAGTCCCATTCAGCAGAAAATTCTAGCCTGAAGAAGATTGCGGCCATCGACAAGTGAAACCAATGGCTATACAGGACTATTGAGAAGGCAGGACACATCTTGTGAAACTATCAGAAGTTGAGGCAATAGGCCATTAAGGGAGGGAAGTCAAAGAAAAAATCTGAGGAGTTGGAAAACAGAAGAGGGTAGTAGTAGATAGCCCTATCACATGTACCTGAGCCAAGTACAACAGATCTGGCCTTGCTCAAACTGCGTGTAACATAATCCTACTTGCCGCTCTTCAATGAGATGACATTTCCTCCAATTTAAAACATAAACCATGTCCAACTCCGTGCATCTGAAACATGTGCCCCATCACTGTCAATGAAGCCATTGACAATGACTGAGGGTCTGGTACAACCCTGTAAGTTCTATAGAGAGTGCATAGCATATGATACCCACTGCAACCTGTCAGGAATGATTTCCTGGTGTGCCCTGAACTGCCTAAGTGTCCACGGCTACTTAGTGCGAAGAGAATTCCAAGGGAGGTGTGTGCTTTGGGTCGCCACAACACCAAGGGAGCAGAATTCTGGCAGAATACAGATTGCAGAAACTGAGATAGGCTGAGAATCAGCAATGGTTAGTGATTTTGGTGAGATTACATCAGATTATTATAGCCTGTGATCTAAGATTTCCAACGCATCCAAGCACGCCCAAAACGGAGCAGTAGAGCCCCTGCTACGGCTGTTAGAGCAACCCATGGTGGAGCCGAGCCGCCCACCATACCCACGAACGGGAGTGGCGGGAGGCGCTTCGACGGTGGCCTGTCGAAGCGCCCTTCCTGTCATCCCAACATGGGAGGAGGCTCGCCCTGGTCCAGAAGACCATCCAAATCCCTTTTGTTCATGGCTCATGTACCCTTGGAGCTCATTGAAGTCGAACTCGGATCACTGGTGGTGGAGTTAATCCGTCACCAATGACGGAACACAGATTCCACCCACCTACCACCCGAACTTCGGATGGGGCTAATCTTCTGAATTCTCAACCAAATCGAGCAACTGAAAGCTCGAAACTGCATGGCAAAATGCAAGGGGTCCAAATCTGCAATCAGATCAGACATCCGTCCACTCTCTAGTGGTCGAACCAGGAAAACGGCAAACGGTATCCATGGCAAGGGTACTTTTAACACAACGTGAAGGTGGCGATCCCTAGAAGTTACGAGCACTGGAAAAGAAATTGGACAGAAAATGCTACGTCTGCACAAGTGGTGGTGGCAAGGTACATAAGTGAGCCAATGAAATGGAAAAGGAAGGTGACATACACCTCGTTCCCCATATTAGAGACATCTAGTGACTTCATCATTGGCTGAACTGCTAGATTCATAAGAGTGGATGATGTAGGAATTGGAGAGAGCAGGAATGCATGCTACTTCCGCAGACTACACAAGTAGGCAGCCTGGTGGACATGCAATGTTTGACGTGAATGGTTAAGCTCAAGATCCATGCCCAAGAAAACACGAGATGGACCGAGTTCATTCAAGTTGTTCCTGGAAATAGGGCAAGTTTGCGCCAGCTGATGCAGTAGGCTTGTAAACCTCATTGGAAAAAAAACCAGCAGAGTTTGTTGTTTTTCAAGAAGATTTTACACCACTTACCAAGGAGTTCAAATGGGTTTTTTTTCAACTGACTACCCCAAGAGTTGCCTCTCCAACATTGTACCGACTGCCAATTTTAGCTAAAGATGGGCAGCAAGCCAATGGTCAAAAGGACCTACTGCATGAGTGATCACGAGCTGACTGAGTTGAAGTCCCTAAAGTACAAGACTAAGAAAACTTGTCACTACATCGATGGCCAACCATGCTTTTACTTCCTGAATCTCATGCCAATTAGTCAAGGGAATGTGAGCCAACTGATTCGACCTTCAGTGATCTAATCCACATGATTCTGACAGATTTGACCACCTTCAAGAAATGACTACAGAATCTCCACATACCGTATCCATCTATTGATATTGATCAGAAAACTACTTGACGGTGCCAGACAAGCCTCGATGTTGCCAAAACTCCCCAACTTCTTGGTCAAGTTTCTTGAAGAATCCTATCACGATTTTGTAACACACGCACTGCTTGACTTAAGTACCCAAGACCTTACGTTTGCCCCATTCTTGTTTCTTCAATTGTATATTTGCACCCGGCTGTCCCGACAGTTTTCATCAAAGTATACTTCTTGCACAATCACTCAAGTGTTGTAATTCTCCAAGTTTTCTTTTGCTCTGTACCTACTATTTGGGTATCATCTAAATTCTACTTGGCAAAACATTAACCACCTACATTCTGCTACAAGTAATAGTTTCCAAACTTTTCACCAGCATACATGTATTTTGAATTCCAATCTCAAATAGTGTTGAAATTCCAGCGTCATACTTGTAGTGCTATCAATTTCCTATTCATGATTTGCAATTTATCCAGAAAAACTTTTGTATCCTTGATATACACAAGCCCCTAAAATCCAGGCATTTTTTTGTTTTTCAATACACTCATGGCCCACCATTTGACGACCATTGGATTTTTACGCCAATCATTTTAAGGCATTCTGGCCAAATGCCCCGACCTCGCGTGTTCCATTCCAGAAATTTCTGACAGGTTTGACCACCTTCAACACACGTCGATAGAAGCATCATAAATGGTAAGAATTACAATACTGTTCAGTCAACTTCTCAATGGCGCTAAAATCTTATGAACAAGCACCTCGGCTTTCTTGGAACCCACCAACATTTTGATGGACCTTCTCAAAGCAGTCACTCACAATGTGGCGTTGTACACTGTGCTTGACTTGAGCACCCGACACCTCAAGTGTGCCTCATTCTATGCTCTAAACCTGTACATGTGAGCTAAACATTTCTAAGGCATTCTATAGCAGTAGACATACTGCTCAGTACAGTGTACCAAGTGTCCCAATTTCCAAGATTGTCCTCTCCTCTAAAACGTCTACTTGTTCACCATCTAGATCCTGCTCGGAATAAAAAATGGTATCAGAGTACAATGGTTCACAAGGCAAAGTTTTTTGCTTTACTCCTATGTAAGAACCTTGCACGAGACTTCAGTGCATCTACATCTTCCAGAGGATTACAAAAATCAGGACAACAATGATGAAAGGAGCGAGTGCACCTGGCCACAAGTAATGGTACTCCTGTGAAGAATTCAGCAATGGAGGGACAGCAAAGGGTGGTTCACGACTCTTGCCAGGTGGCCCAAGAAATAGCAGCAACATGCTTTGGGGTGAATAAGGTAGCTCTGGTGACTCCGAATGAATCCAGAAATGGACTCCTCTGACTCAGCAGATATCTCGCCTCCCCAGCTGCCGTAGGGTGACATTTTGTACAGTAACGAGCTGGAGTTGATGAAAAATTGTACCAGAAGTCATTGGGACTCAAAAGAATTGACAAACATTCAACAGCAGCAACAGCTCACTATAGTGATAGAGGAGCTACTGAGTGTACGTGCGAGAACCAGTCCTTGCCAAGAGGAACCAATAACACTTGAGTAAACTTCGAATCCAGAAGTTACTTATCGGGTCGTTTAGTTGTAAAGAAAAAGCAAAAGGACCAAAACTGAGGATGTGGCTGACAGGTTTAAAGTTGTAGTTATCACTTCTGGGGTCAACAACAATCCGAAATAAGATTGAACTTGCAGCCTCGTGTTGTGAGGTACGAAGTTAAGTTGTTGGTGTAATCAAAAGGACATCCGATAGTAACTAGATACGGGTGGATCCAGATCAACGGGTCACGTGACCACTCTCACATTGCCAACCACACACATTCTACATCTCAAGCGGATGAATCCAACATTGCAAGATTCAGTGAATCCACAAGAAAAAAAAAGAGGAAACATTGATGTGTATGGTTCTCATGTATTGTTTACAGCTAAATGAGAGGTCTGACGCATGGTACATGCTTCAGAAACCATGTCAGCAGTTCGGTGTAGCAGAGTACACATGGCGCTTTTGCAAAATCCATCACAGCAGTGACATCACCCTCAAAGACTTTTGTTCTGAACTCAATGGCCTTGAGTGAAGCACAAAGAGAGATTGAAACATTCAGTATCCAGGATGACCTCCCAAAAATGATCTTATCAGCCAATTGATTTCAAGCACCAACTACAACACTCAGATGCCAAAGCCACAATTCTTGTAGTGACGGGGGAAAATCACAATCAACGGAGACCTCTGCTCTGATGGAAACAGATTATGAAAATCAACGATGCCAATAAATTGGAACAAGAACTGTGTTATCCTTGCGAGGACCAAACCACATCGTGTGCAGCTTTCCAAAGTGGCAGCAGCAATCCAAAAGGGGGGAAATTCATAGAAAAAAATGATGAGTTAAAAACCGGCAGATTACAGGAGTAGACGGCGAAGCTCATGCTTGGTCAAAAAATTCTACACCAAATGATTAATCATTTGAATGGCTCTCAATATCACAGACAAGATTTATGACATTGTAATTTCAACAATGAATGCAAGGAGTTTCAATCAGCAGTTATGCCAGAGAAGTTAAAGAAGTTATGAAACAAAACTGATGTTATTGAATGGAAGGGGCCTCTCAAAGCTTCATCAGCAACGAGACGGTTCAAAATATGGGTTTGAAAACTAAACCAGGGATGTTTGAAGGAAATTCCATTGATGGAAGACTGCAGATTCATTGAATTTGAAAACCTCTCTGATTCCAGATTGATAAACTATAGGATACAATGGTATGGGAAACCTGCCAAATGAGTGACCAGAATTCATTGTTCGAAGAGATTTCATGTAACAGCAGAAATCACAATTTGACTAAAGAAGTGGAGCAATTTACACTAGCAACAGTAGAAAACAACACATGCCTCAGATCAAATGACCTACTACACAGCAACAGTGAACAAAAGAAGAAGAGGTAGAATTACTAGAGGAATTTTCAGGAACCACAACATCACGTCACACAACACCCATCTCGTTTGACGTGAGCAAGAGATATCTGTTAGTAAGAGCTCACCTGTGCCTCATCCATATGGAACCTAGAAGTAAGATGAATGTGCAGCAGCCGATACAGCAGACAAATCGGCCTCAATGGAAAACAAAATGGTAAAGTCTGTGGATTTACTAGAGGAGTTTTCACCACATATCAAAGAGTCTGAATGGATTTTCTCCGATGAACTACCCCAACACTTACATCTTCAACATTGTATCAACTGACAAAATGAGCTAAAGCAAGGCAGCAAGCCGACTGCCAAACAGACCTATTGAATGAGAGATCATGATCTGACCAAGTTGAAGTGCCAGACAGACATTTTGCTCACATATGGTTAAATCCGCCTATCCATGTCACCCTCACCTCTGGTTATACAAAAAAAAACACCAGTAACATATGGATATTCTTGGATTACCGAGAGTTGAAAAACATTACCACGAAGAACCATTTTCCTCCCCCACTAGCAATGAAACCTTTTTACGAAATCCAAGGAGCACAAATCACCTCCAAATTTGACCGGTGAGATGTTATCACTAGATCCACACATCTTATAAGGGAATCAAGCAGACAGTGTTCCGCACCCACTATGTACACTTTGATTTCACAGTCATTCCATTTAGACTTACAAAAGGCCCAAAAAAAAATCATGGCAGCAATGAACAACATCATTTGGCCATGCCTTGATGATTTTTTTTGTATTCTACGTAGAAAGTATCCTGGTGTACCACTGCACTCCACGAGATGACAATGGAGATCTCTGAAAATTCCTCAAGTTTTCATAAAAGAATGATGATACTTTAATGTAAGCAGCGGTAAACGTACATCAAAAACAAGTGTTGGAGCTGTCGGAACGGATACATACAATAGGAAAAACAAGAGTGAGGCAAACTTTGAGTCTTGGATGCTCGAGTTGAACAATGAGCATGATGGCGCGTTGTGAAAGGTTGCATGAGAAGCTTGACAAGGATGTTGGAATGTTCTGAGGATATGGAAGCACGTTTTATAATGTTCTAGTGCCTTCAAGAAGTCAACCAAACAGTACTAAAAGATTTCTGCTATTATGGTAGTTCTGTTGATACTTACTGAAGTGATTGAACTTGTTTGAACCTTATGGAATTGCATATTTGAGCTGTTGAATTCCCGATGTACATTAGTCATTAAACTCAAGATGCGTGTATTTCTTTTCTAACAGTTATGGCCCATGGTGCATTGAGCTCAAGATTTTTTCACCATTTGACAAAGGGAAACTGGCCACCTACCCCGGCCTCCAGTGTGCTTTCCCAAAAGGTTCTGACAGGTTTGACCACTTTCTAGAAGCATCAACAATGAAAAACTGTATTACGGTTTTGGTACTCTCTGGTAAACTTCTCAATGGCGCTGGAATTTCATGAAGTTGTGCCTTGTTATTCTCAAACCCCTCCTCTTCTTCTGCTCTTCACCTTGTACGTATGAACCATCCATGCTACACTCTACATAGTACTTGGTATCAGAGCATATGGACACTAAATGAAAATCCAACAACTTTACTCCAAGGCAACAACCTTGCACATGTCTTCAATGTACCTCCGATCTCTAGAATATCATAGGCCGTACAACAACAAAAGTGAAAACAACGAGTGCATCCAGCAATGAGCAATAACAAAATTTGACGACTTCAATGATGGAGGATCAATAGAGAAAAATGCATGATTCTTTCATGGAAAACCAGACAGCTGCAACAGAAGGCTTTGTGGCAAATCATGCAACTTGGATGAATTCCATGGCCAGTCTAGTGATGGAACCCTTAGGCTGGGCAATTTCCTCACCTCCGTAGAATTCCACCAGGACAACACCTGGCACGATGGAGGGAGGTACACACAACTAGGCTTGCATTCATGAAAACATGTACCTGAAGGCAAACCAGACAACAGCGGCAATCTTCCTGGTGAATGGCGCAACACCAATAAACCCGAAGGCTAACCCGGTGACAGATCCCTCGGCCTAGAAAAACCTTTGCCTCCGCCGCTGCCCGATGGGACAAGACCTAGCACGATGGGAGGCACTGGCCAACAAGCACAAATCAACAAAGACATGTACCAGAAGCTGTCCGGACTCAAGAGCCTCAACACACATATGCTCCAACACCTCAACATGGCACTAGACCCGACTTCTGCCTCATTCTCATTCTTGTATATATGTGCTAGACACACTCGACACTTGTCGTTGGACTAAACTTCCTGCTTAATACAAATAATCCATTAGTCCCAAAACCCCGAATTGTCTTTTGTCCCACACCTCATCCCTGTGAACCACTTACGTTCCACTCAATGTAACACTTGGTATCAGAGCACAGTGGTGCTGGAGGGACAACCGATGCATTAACTATCAGGAAAAAACTCCTACACGAGTTCTCGGTGCATCTCCACTATTCAGAAGATTGCAGACTTCACGAAGACAACGGTGAACAGAGCGAGCTCAACTGGCAACGAGCAACAGTCCTCAGCGAGTACTCTGACGATGGCGGATCAGCAGCACGCAAACAACAACGTTCTCCAAGAAAATCATGCAGCAGTGACAACTTTCAAAAAGAGTGTTACAGCACCAATGAACCCGACGGCAAATCCAGTGACGGACCCCTCGGGCTCGGCAATCCCTTTGCCCCCGCCGCAGCCCGTTGGGTCGACACTTGGTACGATGGGACGCACCGGCCAACAAGCGCGAATCAACAAAGATTTGTACAAGAAGCTTTTGGGACTCAAGAGCCTCAAAAACCATTTGCTCAAACAGCTCAATGCGACGATGGAGGAGCTTTGAGTTTCTAGTGCATGCAAACCAGTGCTCACCCAAAGAAATGTGCAACTCTCGAGTGAACCCCAAATTTGACCGGCCCTTCCTGAGCCATTCGATCCCGCAAGCTCCAAGGGACTGATGATCAGGATGTGGCTGATGATTTTAGAGGTGTAATGCACCGCTGCTGGGGTCAACAATGACAAAACGAAAATTGACCTCGCGGCCTCGCTTCCATGTGGCACGACTTTGAGTTGGTGGTCCGATCTAAAGCTCATCCAACGGCAGCAGGAGATTGTCAGAGCTGCATCAAATGCTCTCGTGACCGCTCTCACATCATTAATCGTAAGCGTACTACCTCTTGAGCAGATCCATCCGACATGGTACAACTCCCTGACCCCACCAAAAATGTGGAGCATTTTTTTGCGAGATACACTCGCTTCATTTGGGAAGCTCAACGAGAAACATGATGCCCGGTGAAGACTCCAATGTCTATGTCAGCAGTCCAGTGTGGCAGAGTGTACTCAGCGTTTCAGCCAAATCGTCACCGACAGTGACCTCATCTCCAAAGAACTGTGTTTCTACTACAACAACAGCTTGAAGCAAGATATTTGGCAAGCAATCACCATTTTGGGCATCGAATATGACCTTCCGCGGATGATCGCAGCGACCGACCGCATCGACAGTGCCAACTACAATGCTCAGATGCAGGAATCCAACAGCTGGTCATCCCAAAGCCACAATCCTTACGGAGGAAAGTCACAGTCAGTAGAAACCTTGTCTCCAATGGAGATCAAGGTCGTCAACCAGCTTGATCAATGGCTCTGCTAGACTTACGGAAAGCCAGGTCATATCTCATGTGGCTACCGAATGTAGCAGCAGCATGCCGGAAAGGGGATTAAATTGCAGAAAAGGAGTGAGGTGTTGGGAAACTTTAGAGGACAGGAGTCGATAGCGAGGCTCCTGTCCGGTCGGAAAAATCTACACCGACTGATCACCCATCTGAACGGCTCACATCATAGCAGATGAGTGTTTCTACGATCGTAAAGTTTGACGAGGGGTACGAGGACAACGAACAGGTGATACTACTTTGAGTGCAACCAAGGGGTTGTAAGAGTTGCAGAACCGTACCGAAGCTACTAGATATAGGAACTTCTCATACTTTTGTCAGCAATAAACTGGTTTGGAAGCTGGGTTTGCAGATCAAACTGGGAGTTTTTCATAGGAAAAACCGTCGACAGATGACTGCAGATCTGCAAACTTCGCAAACCACTCCGACTGCAAATGGGAGATGTGCACAATGTAATGGCCTGGAGAACTTGTCCTATGAGCGATCACAAAATCATCCATGGGCAAGATTTCCTATGCTGGCACAATCCACAGGTCGACTGGAGCAGTGGAGCAGTCTACATCAACATTAATGGCAGTAAGTGGCACCTGCCTTTGGTCGAGTGACCCACGACGCAACGACAGTTACGGGAAGTAGTAGAGGTGGAAGCAGCATAAGAAGTTAAGTCAGCCACCAAATGCCAAGTGACACCTATGGACGTGGCCAAGCGACACCTGAAACACGGAACTCAAGCGTGGCTAGTCCACATGGAAGCAGGGGAAATGGGAGGAGTTACAGTTGCCAAAGTAATACCGATGGCATCGACACCCGAGAAATTTGCAGCCATACTGTGAGAGTTAACGGAGCTCATCAGGGAGTTTGAAGTGGTTTTTCCCGACAAACTACCTCAGGCAATAGACCGATCAGACCGATGGTCAAGGTGACCTATCAGATGAGCAATCATGAGCTGACCAAACTTAAAAAGAAGCTGGATGAGATGCTGAGACAGGGGTTCATCCGACCCTCCATGTCACCCTACGCAGCACTGGTGTTTTTTGTGAAAAAGAAAATAGGAGAGATGCATGTGTGCGTGGACTACCGAGCGTTGAATGGCATCACCATGAAGAACCGCTACCCCTTCCCGCGAGCAAATGAAATTTTTGACCAACTCTATGGAGCCCAAATTTTCAACAAAATCCACCTATGCATTGGCTGTCATCAGATCCGCGTATCTAATAAGGATGTCGAGAAGATAGCATTCCACACTAGATATGGACACTTTAAATTCACGGTCATGCCGTTTGGACTCATGAACGTCCACATAACATTTATGGCAGTGATGAACAACATTCTGCGCCCATACCTTGATGGCTTTTTCATTTTTCATCTCGACGACATCATTGTGTAGAGCCACATCCCGAAAAAGCACGATGGATATCTTTAAAAAAACTGGAAGTTTTACAAAGAGAGTTTTTTTTGGAAAAATCTTGAAGTGTTACTGCGGTCGCTGTTCGATCAAGTTTTTGGGCCACACCATCAGCGGTGAACAGATAACCATGGACCCAAAAAAGGAGGAGGCAGTTGCTCATTGGCCAATACCCACAAAGGTGCGGGACGTCCAACTATTTTTGGGCTTCTACAACAATTACTGTCAAATCGTAAAGGACTATGCCTGGGTGTTAGTGCCTCTATCCGACCTCACCGGAAAAACCACTGAGTGGAGTTGGGGGGATAGCAAACAAGAAGTATTCAATTCTGTAAGAAACGCTTTGACCTTGGCCTTACGTTTGGAAGATCAAACAGTGGACTACATCATAGCCACCGATGCATCCAATCAAGCCATCGGAGCCGTTCTCCTCCAAGAGAACGACGGTGGAGAACAACCGGCCGCGTATGTGTCAAGAAAACTACGCGGGCCGGAACTGAGCTACACAGTACACGAGAAGGAGATGCTCGTAGTTGTGCACGCATTAAAAACATGGTGATGCTACCTGGAATGCCGATGATGCATCGTCCGCGCCATCCATCACGCCCTGAAATATCTCAAGACCTAGCCGAATCTAAGCCATAAACAAACTCAATGGATGGAGCTCCTCGCCTCCAACTTTGACTACGACATCGAGTACCGGCCTGGAAAAATGAATCTGTCGGATGTCCTAAATCAACGACCAGATATAGTGGCTCAAATCAGCACGTTGCTTGTCAAACGAGACCCGTACCTTGCAAGGCTATTTGTGAAGGGTTACGAGGAGTTCGGCGGGTGTGACAAAACCAAGTTTTGGTTCGACAACCCCTACTGGCGACGACGATTTACTCTCCAGGTCATTGTTCCTCCAAATGAGGAATTACGGAAAATGCTATTGGAAGAGTGCCACAAAACCGCTCCAGGTGGACACTTCAACGAGGACAACATGCTCAAGAAGCTGGCACCATACTATTGGCGGGACAAGAAGCCTTTTGCAAATCGTGCAACACCTGTAAGAGAAAAAAATCTCGTGGGACCAGGCCACCTTGTCTACTCCAAACCCATCCCGTTCCGATAGAACCATGGGCCGAAATCAGCATGGACTTCATAACAAGAATGCACGCTGCTCCCGAGGGATATGATGCCATCCTCCTCATGGTAGAAAGATTTAATAGATTGTTACACTTCATCCCGACGACAACCGCAGTCACCGCAAAAGAAGCATCGCGGCTGTTTCTAAATCAGATCGTGCCGCTACACAGCATGCCACGAACCATCATGAGGGACAGAGATGACCGCTTCACTAGCCATTGTTTGCACAAACAAATGATACGATATGGCAATCGGATCCAACTATCAACGGCGTTCCACCGTCAGACCGACGGAAAGACGGAGCGAACCAACCAGACACTTAAACAACTTTATGCAAGCCACATGGGACTGACTGGGCATAAAAAATGCCGATTACCAAACTCGAGAGCAAATCCGCCAATTCCACCGCAACCAGAAAGGTAACTTTGGAGGTGGTGTACAGAAAACCTCCCACCACACCGGCTGGATTGCAGAGTTAGTGTAACATTTCCGTGGTTGACATTCACCGCCGGGACATTGCAAGCATCTGGGAGAAAACACAACATACCCTCGCAAAGACACAAGCAGCTATGAAGCGGGCAGCCAACCGACATCGCAGCAATGACGTGTTGAGTGCTAGCGATCACATTCTCCTCAGCTCAGCGAATATCAAACTCCAAGGACAGGACTTCATAAAGCTCAAACCTTGTTGGTCAGGACCACTTGAGTTCAAGCGAATGAAAACCCCAGTCATCATCTGACTTTGTTTCCCTGACAGCATGGCTATCCAGCCTGTCTTCCACATCAGGAAACTCAAGCACTACCGGGATCCCAACACGACCTTCCTTGGCAGAGACATCGCACCTCCACTTCCTGTACGAGTGGACAGGGATACGGAGTACATAATTAAAGATATCCTTGGACATTGATGCCATGGATAAGCAACCAAGTATCTCATCAAGAGGCACGGCTACGATGCTACGCACACTAGCCTGGAGCCTTGTGATAACCTACAAGACATCGATCATCTGATCAACGGCTGCCTTTTGCGTCACCAGCCTATATCTCCTAGCATACCAGGACATCGCGACTGATTGGGGGGAAGTATTGTTTCCCTGATGCACATGAGCTCCTAAGACTCGTGAGTATTCATTTGTGCTCCTACATCCATGGCGCACCGCGAAGCGACTTCAGGATCTTTCTGCTGAGGGCATTTTGGCCAACTTCCCCGACCTCTTGTGTCCCGTTCCAGAACTTCTGCCACTTTCCAGAACAGTTGAAAGAATTACTGTGAACCATATCAATGTGTAAAGATCGTTTGATCAACTTCTTGACAACGCTCAACTTTTATAAAGAAGCATTGAGATATTCTCGAAGCTCCCTGCCTTCTCAATGGAGCTTATTGAATCCACCACTCATGGCGTGACCTTGCACGCGTCGCTCGGCTCGAATGCCAAAGACCCGGCTTATGTCTCATTCTCGTTCTGGGCATTGTATACATGTGCTCGACACACTAAAAACTTGTCATTGAAGTACACTTATGTTACGCTGAGTGGAAGACACGTGGTTCACAGGGATGAGGTGTGGGATAAAAGATACTTCTGGAGTTTTGGACAAATGGATAATTTGTAGTAAGTAGTAAGTGTACTTTGATGTCAAGTGTTGAGTGCGTCAAGCACATACATACAATGCAGAGAATGAGGCATAATTGGGGTCATTGGCAATCAAGCCAAACAATGCGTGTGAGGTCGTGCCATGAGTGGAGGATTCAAGAAGGTCCTCCAAGAAGTCTGGGGGCTTCAAGAATATCGCAACACTTCTTTATGAACGTTGAGCGTCGTCGAGAAGGCAAACAAATGATATCAAAACCTTGATATGGTTTAAGACACTTCTTTCCAACCATTGTGGAAAGGGGTCGAAGTTGTACAAAACTTCAAAAGCAAGACACCAAAGGTCGGGGAAATTTGAAAAAAAATCCTCCACCGAACGGCGAAAGAATCCTATATCTGTTGCGTGGCCGGCCATGAATGCAAGAGCAAAAACACCCAATTGCGAGTTTTAGGAACTCGTGTATGTGAGGGACATACCACTGCCCCCCTCCTTTCAGCCACGACGTCTCGATGCGCTAGCAGACGTAGGCCGGTGACAACAGAAATAGCTGTCAATCATGTGATCGACGTCCTGGAGGTTATCATAGGGCTCCCAGCTGTTGTGCGCAGTTTTGTAGATGTGCTACTTGACCAGATATTCATTTGTTTTTCCATGGTGTCGATGTCCAAGGATGTATTCAATCATGTACTCCGTCTTCCCATCCACTTGTATAGGAGGTAGGTGTACGACGTCTCAGCTGGGAAAGTCTGTAGTGGGATCCCAGTAGTTCTTGAGCTCGCTGATGTGGAAGACAGTGTGGATCGCCATGCTTTCAGGGAGACAAAATCAAGCGACGACTGGAGTTTGCATTCGCTCGATCTCAAACAGTCCCAACCAGTGGGATTTGAGTTTTGTGAAGTCCTGTCCTTGGAGTTTGATATTCGCCGAGCCGAGAAGGACGCAATTTCCAAGAGTGAACATGTCATCACTGCGATGTGGGTTGGCTGCCCGCTTCATAGATGCTTTTGTCTTTGCTAGGGTCTGCCATGTTTCCTCCCATATGCTTGCAAGGTCCCGGCGGAAATGTCAACCGCGGGAATGTTTCTCTGACTTTGTAGTCCAGCCGGTGTGGTGGGAAGTTTGCCGTACACCACCTCGACAGATGTTTTACCCGTTGCGGTGGAAATGGTGGAGTTGTATGTGAGTTTGGTGGCTGAAAATTTGCTGTCCAATCAGTGTCGTGTGGCTTGCATAAAGTCTGGAGAAGTTGTTCCAGCGTTTGGTTGGTTCACTTGGTTTCTCCGTCGGTTTGAAGATGGAATGCTGTTGATAGCTGGATCCGACTTGTGTAGTGTGTCACCAGTTCTTGCCAAAGACGGCTGGTGAAGCGGCCTTCTTGGTCAGTAATGATTGTATGTGGCACTCCGTGTAGCCGCACGATCTGATTTAGAGACAGTCACGCTGTTCCTTTTGCAATCGCGGTGCATTTCGTCGAGATGAAGTGGGAGATTTTAGAAAATCTACCCACCACGACTAGGATGACGTCATACCCTTGAGGAGTGGCAGGCAGCCCCGTCACGAAGTCCATGCTGATGTCGGCCCATGGCTCCTTCGGAATGGGTAGTGGTTGGAATAGGTCGTGTGGTTCTCGTGTGACGAGATTTTTATCTTTGACAGGTGTCGCATGATTTGCAGAAGGCTGCCACCTCGGTTTGCATCTTGTCCCACTTGTAGTATTTTGACAGCTTCTTGAGTGTCTTGTCCTCGCCAAAGTGCCCATCTGGACTGGTTTCGTGGCACTCCTCCAATAGCATTCATCACAATTCCTTGTTTGGAGGCACGAAAACCTGGCGAGTGAATTGCCATCGCCAATAGGTGTCGTCGAACCACAACTTGGTTATATCGTACCAGCTGAACTCCTTGTAATCCTTCACGAACAGCTTTGCAAGATACAGTTCTCGTTCGACAAGCAACGTGCTAATCTCAGCCATTACGTCTGGCCGTCAACATAGAGCACCCACTGGCCTTGCTTTTCCAGGTCGGTACTCGATTTTATAGTCGAAGTTGGACTCAAGGAACTCAATCCATCAAGTTTTTTCACGGCTTAGATTTGGATGGGTCTTGAGATGTATCAAGGCATGATGGTCGGTGTGGACGATTCATTGTCGGCATTCCAAGTAGCATTCTTATGTCTTGAACGTGTGCACAATTACAAGCATCTCTTTTTCTTACACCGCATAGTTTAGCTCCGGTCCGCTTAGTTTTCTTGACATATACGCAATCGGTTGTTCTCTGGCGCCGTTGTACTGGAGGAGAATGGCTCTGATAGCTTGATCAGATGCATCGATGGCCATGATGTCATCCATTGTTAGATGTGCCAATCGTAAGGCTGGTGCTGACGCCAGAGCGTTCCTCAAGGAGTTAAACACTTCATGTTTGCTGCTCCCCCAATTCCACTCGGTGGATTTCAAGGTGAGATCGGAGAGAGGCTAGGACACCCGGGCATAGTCCTTTACAAATCCACGGTAGTTCTTCCAGAACCCCAAAAACACCTGGACATCCCTAACACTTGTGGACGTCGGCCAGTCAGCAATTGCTTCCACCTTTTTGGGGTCCATGGTAATCCGTCCGCCGCAGATGATGTGGCCCAAAAACTCGATCAAACGGCGACCGAAGTTGTACTTTGAGAGTTCTCCGGAAAAAAATCTCTTTGTAAAACTTTGAGAACTTTTTGGAGATGTCCATTGTGCTCCTCTGTGGTGCGGCTGTACACCAGGATATCGTCGAGATACATGACGACAAACTCATTGAGGCACGGGTAAAAAATGTTGTTCATTGCTGCCATGAATGTTGCATGGGGTGTTTTTGATTCCAAACAACATGACCATGGACTCAAAATGCCCGTATCTGGTACGGAATGCTGTCTTCTTGATTTCCTTATCAGATACGCGGATCTGATAAAAGCCGTTGCGTATGTCAATTGTGCACAAATTTGGGCCCGATGGAGTTTGTAGAAAATTCTATCTACTCGCGGGAGGGGTTAGCGGTTCTTGATGGTATTGCAGTTCAATGCTCAATAGTCCACGCACATCCTCATCTCTCCTGTTTTTGTTTTCACAAAAAGCACCGGTATTGCACAGGGTGACATGGAGGGTCAGATGAATCCATGCCGAGCATCTCATCCAGCTGCTTTTTGAGTTCGGTCAGCTCATGACCGATCATCGGATAGGTTCCCTTCATTGTCGGTCTGCTACTTGGCTTCAGGTTCATCTGATGGTCCATGTTGCATTGTGGTGGTAACTCTTGCTATTTGTTGGAGAAAAAAACCTTCAAAATCCTTGATGAGCTTTGCAAAATTTTGCGGTACGGCTGCAAACTTCTTGGGCGCAATGTCGTTGGTGTTGCTTTGGTAGCTGTGATTTCTTCTGCCCCCTGCTTCCATGTGGACTAGCCACACTTAAGCTCCAGGTTTCAGGTAGCGCTTGCCACTTTGAGAGGTATCGACCAACGTTTTGTGGCTGTCGCAACTTACTCTGTTGCTTCCACTTGTGCTACTTCCCATAACCGTCGCTAAATAGTGGGTTTCTCGACCAAAAGCAGGTGTCACTTTCTGCAATTAGTGTTGATGTAGACTGCTCCGCTACTCCAGTTGACCTGCGCATTGTGTCGGTAGAGAAAATCTCGCCCGAGGATGATTTTGTGGTTGCTCATTGGACAAGTCCTCTAGACCGTTACGTTGTGCAGAACTCCTATTTGCAACCACAATGGATCACAAAGTCGACAGATCTGCAGTCATCCGTTGACAGTTTTTCCTTTGAAAACTCCCGGTCCATTCTGCAAACCCAGCTTGCGAACCATGTCTTTGCTGATGGAACTGTGAGAAGCTCCTCCATCCAGTAGTGCCAAAACTGTTATGCGACTTTTACAACCCCTTGGTTGCACTTGTAGCAATATTGTTGGTTGGTCGTCATCGTACCCCTCATTGAACTTTGCCATCTCAGGTACCCTTGTATGTGGCGGCGCCAGACGCTCAGATGGGTGATCAGTTGGCTCAGATTCTTCTGACCGGATAGGAGACTCGCTGTTTACTCCTGCCCTCTTCAGTTTTCCAACTCATTTTTTCTTGCAAATTCCCCCCCTCTTTTGCCTGTTGTTGCCACTATTGGCAGTAGCGCAAAACATGGCCAGGTTTTGTGTAGGTCCAGTAGAGCCGTTGATTGCGTGGCTCGGTAGTGTCAATCTCCATCGGAGACGAGGTTCCCACCGACTGCGAATTTCCTCCGCAGCAATAAGGATTTGGCTTTGGGGTTTCCAGCCATTGGATTCCTGCATCCAAGCATTCTAGTTGGCATTGTCAATGCGATTTCTTGCTGTAATAATTCACGGAAGGTCATCTTGGATGCATAAAATGGCAGTTTCTCGCTAGATTTCTTGCTTTAGGCCATTTTGTAGTAAAAACACGTTTTTTCGGGGGCGTAGTTACTGCCGGTGATGATTTTGGGGAAACGCCGAGTGTACTTTACCATCTAGATTGCTGACACAGACGTTGGAGTCCATACCATGCATGAGATATCTTGGTCATCTTCCCAAAGCGAGCGAGTGTAGAGCGTGAGAAGTCACTCCATGTTTTTGGTGACATGAGGGAGTTGTGCCACGTTGGATTGTTCCGCTCTAGACGTAGCACGCCTGCGATCGACAATGTGAGAGCGGTCGCTAGAGTAGTTAATGCCGCTCTGCCGGTCTCTTGCTACCATTGGATGACCTTTAGCCCTGACCACAACTCAAAGCCATGCCACGCAAAAGCAAGGTTGCGAGGTCAATCTTCTTTTTGTCATTGTTGACCCCAGGAATGCTGAAGCAAACCTCCAAAATCGTCAGCAGCATCCAGACCATTGGTCCCTTGGAGCTCACTCGAGAGTTGCAAATTTCTCTCGGTGAGTACTGCTTTGCATGCACGTAAAACTTGGAGCTCCTGCATTTTCGCGTTGAGTTGTTGGAGTAGAAGGCATTGAGGCTCTCGAGTTCCGAAGTTTTCTAGTACAAGTCTTCGTTGATTCGCGCTTGTCAGCCGGAGCCTTCCATCGTGCCAAGATTTGACCCAACAGGCTGTAGCAGGGGCGAAGGGTTTGCCGAGCCTGAGGGGTCCGTGAAAAATTGCTAGGAAACTTCCTAACCTTGCTGTTACTGATGTGGCAACACTGTTGAGTCAGCAGGCACACCAGCAAGCAAGCAGATGTAAGAAACAGCGAGGGTCAGGCTAGGGAGACGTGCAAAGTGTCATAAGCTTCAATAGCTTAGTGATGCAGAGAGAAATGACAACTGACAAGCACACATCATGAATAGATGCCATGGCGCACGGCAGGTGACGCACACAACATTATCAGTTTGTCCTAAAATCAGCCCAAAACCATTCTTTTGGCTGTAACTCTGCACACAGGTATCCAAACGCAACACCGTCTGAACGTAGAGATGTAGAATCTTGAGCCAGACGCTACGACTGGTCACACACACAAGTACAGCACCGATCAATGGACAGACAATGAAAAACATGCAGATCTAGCTTGAGAGCTAGTCCACCGAGAGAATTCTACTGTCTGTAGAAAAACCTCAAAGCACCCCGGCAAGCACCCGGAATGTCGTGGCAGCTTTCTCGCAACTGCTGGTGGGTGGAGCCACCACTCGTTGGTGCTCCGGAGCCAGCTGCGTCTGCATCTGGGATCTGCATGAATATGGACATGACCAAGTGGTCACGGTAAGGTGTGCAAACAGACGGAGATGACTCACATCAGAACACTCCTCCATGACCCAATGGTAGGCATGTCCATACATGTGCAAAACTGAAACAGTGTGCAACAAGATGCTCAAGATTCCATGCTCACACACCCCACTCTCAGCCACTCTCAAGCAAGGGGCAAAGCCCAAAAGAACAAATGGCCAACATGAACTTTCCGCGTGCAAGTGCCTTGGTCAAGAAGTCAGCCCGCTGCATGTCCGTGCCAACCCAGATGACGGAGATCAACTGTTGCTCCACAACATCACGCACAAAGTGATGCTCGACAGCAATGTGCTTCGTGCATTCATGACACACACCAAAATTCTGTGTAATAGCAAGCGCACTCTCGATGTCACAGCTCACAACGACACAAGGCACAGAGTGAATCAACTCACAAAACAGACGCTACTACCACAACACCTTGGAAGCCCCAGCCCACAGAGCAACATACTCAGCCTCTGATAAGCTATGTGTAATACAATTGTGCTTGCCGTTGCACCAGGACACAACGGTTCCACCAAGCAAGAACACATAGCCTGTCCGACTGCACCCATAAGGACGCCACGCCCAGTAATTCTATGTGTAGCCGTCAGCTACCACCGAACGCTACCGTCGAAAGCAGAGTCTGAGGTACGGTCTGGACACCATGTACCACACCACTCCTACAGCCGCGTGAAGGGCTCTTGCCTAAGGACACTAGAAAAATGGTGCAAGGAGGTTCACGGCGCATGCAATGTCAGGTCTAGTGGTAGTGGCTTAGTACATCAAAGAACCAATCAGGCGCAAGTACATGGTCACGTGCACTGTCTCCCACAAGTTTGCTGGATTATCATCCTTCAGAGCATCCTTCCCATCAGGTGTGATGGGGGTGGAGGCTGTGGGAACTGCACCACGGAGGTCATCAAACTACACCCCACAAGGCGGATGTAACGTGCCTGGTGAAACAAGACTACCCATCACTGATGATCACACACGATCTACATCCGAAGAAACACAGCTGCAGGACCAAGATCCTTCATCCTGTAGGCAGCCTGAAGGACAGCCTTAGCCTCCTTTGCAGGGTCCATTGAAGGAGATGTAATTAGGAGGTCTTCCACGTAGACCAGGATGGCGGTGAGGCTCTCAGCTGTCCATTTGAGAAAGAGGAATGGGTCCGTGTCACTCTGCACATAACCGGCACGTGTCAGTTTGCCGGTGATGTCCAAGTTCCAGCACTTGGATAACCGTTTCAAGCCATACAAGGCCTTGTGCAAGCACCAGACCTTGTCACCGTCCTCGAATCCAGGTGGTTGAACCATGTAGATCTCCTCCTCTAAGGTGTTGTGGAGGAACACGTTGTTCACATCCATATGGTGCAGCTCCTAATCATGGTGAGCAACAACCCCGAACAGAGAGCAAGTGGTGGCCATGCGGCAAATGGGTGCAAAGATGTCAGTGAATTTCACACCCTCAACCTGTGAGAATCCCTTGGCCGGCAAGCAAGCCTTGTAGTGATCCAGTGTGCCATCAGGCTTCACCTTCTAGCGGAAGACCCACTTGGCCTCTATAACCTTCCATCCAGGCAGGAGGTCAAGAAACGCGTACACCCCATGCTCACGGATGCCTCTCAGCTCATCCTCAAAAGAAGCATGCCACATGTCTGCATCTTGTGCTGAGAGTGCTTCCTTCAACGTTCCTAGATCAGGCGTCATCAAGGGAGGGATCCGGGTGGCTAAGACACATGCCTCCAGACTCGGTCTGACCACAATAAGGTCGGTTGTGGCATCGCAAGAAAGCGAGAACTCTCGGGAGACCAACTCGTGGCTGACAGGACATGGTGGATGCACCTTAGTGGAGTCTGTCTGTACACTCAAGCCAAGGGCCTTCGTTCCAGTCTTGCCACTCTGAACAGTGTGAGTTGGGCATCTAGGCGCTAAATCAGTAGTCCACTGAGCCCTAGAGGCCAGTGGTCAGAGACGACTACCGGGCTCGCGATAGTAGCCCGATGCACAGGTGCTCACTTTGGGTTGCAGAGAAGGCTGCTAGGCCATAACTGGAGGTGAAACAGGTGCATGCACTAGAGTGGGTATGACGGAGGGGAGTGTCTCCGGCACATGATAAGGTGTGCCAGAGGGGACCGGCACTGGCACGGGATCAGGTGTGTCAGAGGGTTCCAACACTGGCATGGAATTCGGTGATCCAGAGGCGTCTAGCACCGGCAGTGGATCAGATGTGTCAGAGGGGACCGACACTGGCACGAGATCAGGTGTACCAGAAGGGTCTGACACCGACGCGGCATCAAGTGGGCCAGAGGGGACTGATGAGGCTACTAGACCCATGGCCACGATGGCCGAATCGTCTGCAGCCGGAGACCGGACCGCAAGTGAGGAATCTAGGATGGACCCGTCCGCGAGCTTAGACTCTCACATCCACCGGGAGGGCACATAAGTAGGAACGTGGCTGGCGGCCAGTGACAGAATGATAGACAAGTCACGGTAGGTGAGAGCCTCAAAGAAGAGAGAATCTTGAGACTCGACAAAGCGATGAAAAAGCGATGGCAAGCAGGGTCCCAAAAGCGCCAGGCCTTGCACCGCAAGAAGATACCGAGGAAGGTACACATGCACCCCTGAGGTGAGAGCTTGGACCCCTGCTAGTCCTCGGTGTACCACACGCAGGCGACAGACCCCCAAACACGAGCGAGGCGGAGATTAGCATGATGGTCCAACCACAACTCGTATGGTGTGACATGGTCTGGAAGCGGTCCATGCGGCAAGTAGTTCAACACCCACTTCATGTAGGAGAAGCCCTCAAAGGCAAAGGACTCCGGAAGACCGCACTCAGTACACATAGCGCAAACCACATCCTCCATGGTGCGGTTTCGAAGCTCAGACACAGTGTTCTACTGTGGTGTAGGAGGGGCAAAGAGCTGGTGAAAAGTACCATGCTCAACAAAGTAAGCATCCATCTTGCCTAAGAATTCGCCACCACGATCCGAGCAAAACGTGTGTAGGGTGTGACTAGACTGACGCTCAGCTATCACAAGCCACAAGTGGACCGCGAGCGCGGCATTGCTCTTGTGGTGGAGGCTATAGACCCACCGCATCCTGGTGAAGTCATTGGTCAGGGTGAGAACATATCGACCCCGATCAGAGAAAGACTCGACTGGGAGAGAAATGAGAAGGTCTGAGTGAACCAACAATAGTGGAATTAGTGACTGGGAAGATGAGTCAAGATAAGAACAATGATGAATCTTACCATGGGCACAAAAAACACAATCGATCTTAGGCGGCTTCTCAAAGGAAGCAGCGTCAAGACAGAGCGATAGATGAGTTCGAATGAGCTTGGAAACAGTGTCTGAGCTCAAATGGCAGAGGCAATGATGCAACAAGCGTTGGTGCTCAGGGGAGAGAACACCATCGACAAACACACGTGAAGAAGAGAGGGGGAGAAGAAAGAGAGGAAGTGCAACAAGACACATGATACAAGTCATCAGCAACAGAGGCACGGAGTACGATACCACGTGTGTCAAGAGCAATCACTGCGGCAGAGTTAGGAGAATGCTCAACAGTGATACCCATAATGGTGCATGCATGAAAAGAGAGCAGGCTGCGCTCAGGAGCAGGGACAAAGAGCACATCAGAAATGTACAAGGAGCCAGACGGCCTATCAAACAATACAACCCTTACTCCCTACATAGGCAATGACTGACGAGACCTAATGGAAACGGACCAAACAGACGCAACAAGACCGAGTACAACAAAGTCACATCGATGACTGGTCATCTGATGGATGGTACCAGAGTCAATGATCCAGGTGCCACTCGGCTGACGACCAGTCGTCAACACTGAGCAACATGCCAAAAACAATCTACCACTGTAGGACGCGCAACAAAGGACTCAAGACAATGAAAACACTGTAGATCTATGACTCGTCAAGCCATTCGTTACTATGAGGGCCATCCTCGTTGCAAGCTGAGTAAGCCCCACCACAAGCATCACAAGGGAAAACAGACTCATGGGGAGGGCGACCTTAGGCTCGAGAGATAGTGGACGAGATACAAGGAGCCCACCAGTGAGAGAGACGCCACCAAAAGTGAACGCTGCCAAACAACGTGCCTCATCCTGACGACAAGAAGGTCGCAGAGTGAGGGCCTGCGACCCCAAACGTAGCTCACGGATGCACTCCTCAAGCACACAAATCTCGTGCTTGCATGTGTCATCCTCCATCTCCTCCTCATCCCAGGTTTCAACCTGTAATGAGGGGTGCAGAGGCCGTGGTGTTGTGTGGGCTATAGACTGTTGAACGAATGGTACAGCTCCATAAGATCCTCCAAGTGGTTGTTGTGTGGCCCCTGAACGACCCCGCAATAGTTCTGCGATCTCTTACAAAGCATCTGACTACCGCTGCTGCTGGCGGCGTATCTCGTCCTGTGAATGACAAGCCTTGTTGATCGCAAGTGACTACAACGGTGGACTCATAATGCCCAAACAAGAGGAAGAGGATGGGTCTCCTAGACCCTTTTCCTTGTCACACACTGGTCGTAGCACAGTGCTTACAATGGGATCAAATGTGAAAATGCTCAGAATAGAAAACCGACAGTATTTCTCGAAGATTTGAAATGCTGACATGAATTGATGTTTTTGACCTCAAAAATGCTGATGTCAGCACAACTCATCATGACATCAGCATTTTTTTTTGCTAGCAAAAAAACGCTGGCGTGTTTTATGCCAGTGGTTTCTTTTCTTAGAAGACACACATACCTCGTGTGACTGGTGGGGCTTACCGTGTCACCCCCTGCCCGCTGCTGCGTAGGGGCTGCATAGCCATGTGCACCTTTTGCGTAGTGCTCCGGAGCTTCTGCACAGTTACACAGCAGTGCTGCGCAACAGTGCTAGTTGTTGTTGCTGCTGTGGCCGCCGCCACTAGTGCTGTGCTGATGCTGCTGCTAACGGCTGCTGACGCCACGGCTGCTACCAGCCTATGCCGCCGCTGCCCGCTGCCACTGCTCGCAGCCGCTGCCGCGAGCTGCTTCGAGCTAATTCTTCTTTTTCTTTTCCTGTGCAGATGGGAAGCCACACACGGATGCTACTGCCACCCAGTCCTGCTGTTGCTGCTCTGCGTGGCTGCTCAAGCCGGTAACTTCCCCAGCTCACCAGGTGAGGTGGTGAGAATTGTGTGGTGATGTCGCTGCTCCGAACGGCTGCGACAGGTCCCAGGATACGGCAGCGGCGGTGACTCTCACTCTAGCTACCGATGCTGCTGACAGAATGCATGTAACCAGGAGCTGGGCCGAGGGGCACAAATCAACTGCAAGGGTCTGACTAGCACAATGCATCAGCACGTCAGGCTGCAAGCAATGTGCACACACACACACACACACACACACACACACACACACACACACACACACACACACACACACACACAGAGGGAGAGAGAGAGAGATAGATAGAGAGAGAGAGAGAGAGAGAGAGAGAGAGAGGG
>SZWC01000433.1:163758-184868 GCA_023375785.1 Penium margaritaceum
AGGGAGAGAGAGAGAGAGAGAGAGAGAGAGAGAGAGACCAGTTGAGTCCTGGGCAGACTACATAGGGTCTGAAGCCTAGATGGTTCACACCCACACGGTGCGCATAGGCGCACCATTTTCTAGCAAACCAAAACAATGGCGGAAACACGGTTTTGGGCATAACTCCCTACATTTACGTCAGAACGACGAGCCGTCTGATTCAGACAGGCCACGTCAACAAGGGCTACCTCCTGTTTGGTTTAGCCAAACACGCCAATGTGTTGTTTTACAGTAAGGATCTAGCAATGATAGATTTCTTCTATGCGCCCATCCAGCCACCAGTCTTCTGCCACCGTTGCCATGTCAGGGATGTGCACGTGGATGGACATGAGCCGAGGGGCCACCTTAAGCTGTATACGACACACACACAACAATACTCCTCCATGACCGGAGGGCAATACACGTCCATGCACATGCAGACACTGACATTGTACAAGACTGGACACACACAAACGGTGCACATAGAAAGTACATGACATGCAAGATAGCACATGAGGAGTCAACCTGCAACGGGAACAGGGCAAAGTCCCATGAAACGAGTGGCTGCACGAAACTTCAAACAACCTCGATTCTTCATTAGAAACTCAGCGTGCTGCATGTCACTACCCACATGGACGACTCGGATCTCACCACGATCAACCAGGTCATGCACGAAGCGATGCTCAACATTGTTGTACTTTGTACGTGCATGGAACACACCTGAGTTTTTGGCGATGGCCTCCATGCTCATGTTGTCACACTGAAGCACCACGGGGGAAAAGGACTGATGAAATTCATGCAGCAGACAGACAAGCCATCTGGACTCCACGCCCAGTCACTGTCTGTGTACCCGTTGAGCACGACGAACACCTGCTCAGGGAATCACAAAGTGAAGCATGTGGTGGAAATGATGTACCGCATGCACGGGACGGCTGCCTCTAATGTTTACTAGTGGAGCCTACAAGAACTGGGCGAGTAGGTTGACGGTGAAGGCAATGTTGGGCCGTGTCATGGTGGCCAAGTACATGAGCGAGCAAATGACTCGTAGGTACAGATTCACGCTGACTGGCTCCCTCAGGTCGGTTGGGTCGTCCACATTCAGGACGGCCCATCCTTCAGGGGTCATGGGCGTGGAGGCAGTGCGGACGCCAGCAAGGAGGTCAGCAAAGTGCTCCCCCACAGCCTCTACATAGCAAGCCTGATGAACACAAAGTGTGCGGTAGACACGGTCGTGCATGATCTCCATCCCCACAAAGACGGAGGCCTCTCAGAGGTCTTTCATTTCGTAGGCCAAGGAGAAAACGGCCTTGGCGGTGTTCAGTGCTTCCAGGTCAGGCAAGGCAATTAGAAGATTGTCCACGTACATGAGGATGGCAGTTAGTGGCATTGGGGACTGCGAGAGGAACAAGGATGGGTCAGCGTCATTCCGAACGTACCTGGCGCGTCTCAGTGTGTCGGTGATCTCCTGGTTCTAGCATACAGGGGACTGCTTCAGGCTGTAGAAGACCTTCTGTAGCCAGTACACGCAACCAGTGTCATCCTTAAAGCCGGCTGGTTTGACCATGTAGATCTCCTCATCAAGGTCCCCATTTAGAAACGCATTGTTGACATCCACCCAATGGAGCTCCAAGTTGTGCTGTGCTACCTGGCTCACCAGCGTTAGCGCCATCATCATCCAGCCAACAGGGGCAAAGGTCTTGGTGTAGTCCACACCAGCGACCTGGAAGAACACCTTTGCCGTCAGGCGGTCGTTGTAGCGCTCCACCGTGCTCTCTGGTTTGAGCTTCTTGCAGAGAACCCACTTGGCCTTGACGGCCTTGCGGTTCTTTGGCAAGTCCACCAACTCGAAGACGCCATGCTCACGAATGGCATCAAGCTCAGCCTGGTAGGCAGCCCGCCGCTCAACTTTGAGGGCTAACAAGGCCTTAGGTAGAGTGGTTGGGTCAAAAGACGACGGTGGCGCACTTCGCGTGGCCAGGGGTCGTGACCATGGACTCGGTAGCGTCACGACCAAGGTTGCGCTCATGGAAAAGCAGTCCCACGCTAGTGGTATAGCCAAGGTGAACCTCCGTGAGGCCGCGAGCACTCAGGCCGATGGCCTTCGTGCCAGGGTTACCACTGACAATGCTGCACGTGGGGCGAGGTCGGAGCCGCCTGCCTGCGTCACTGCTGGTGGCCAGTGGGGCAGGGCGAGGGCCAGGCGCCCGGAGACTGCTGTCTACAATCGGAGCAAGGTGGAGGTGCCCGCCAAGTGCCTACATGTGGGGGTCAGACAAGACACAAGCAGGGGCTGCCGTCGACTTAGATGCAGGCGTGGGCTGTACGGAAGGTGTGTCAGCAAAGGATTGTGTGGCCTCAGCGGCCGGGGACAACTCTGTACCAGATGCGGACGTGTTAGTGGCCAGGGATGGAGATGGCTCACAGCTAGACATGGATGTGGACTCAGGATCGGGCATGACCTCAGACACGGACGCGGACTCAGATGCGGACTCGAACACCGATGGCAATGCAGAGGCAGAGGCGGCAGGGCGAGCCGCAGATGGGACGGGGCTGGAGGCGCCGACGGGCACAGCCCCCGGGGACAACCCCTTGGGTGCCGGCGACGGAGTAACCACACTGACCGGGGACACTGGGCCAACCACGGCAGGCACCTCCCCCTCACGACGAGCTCCGGCACACCCAGGGGCATGAGCAGCGCGGGAAGCGTAGATGCAAGCAAGGTCGCGGAATGTGAGATGCTCAAAGAAGACGGCGTCGCGTGACTCCACGATCCGCCACCGCTCAGTGTCCCAAAATCGCCTGGCCTTCGATTGCAGGGCCACGCTGATGAAGACGCTAATGCGGCCCTGCGGAGAAGCTTGCTCCCTTGTTGCTCCGGCGTGAACGGGGCACAGGCCAGGGAGCCCCAGACACGGGCCGAGCGTGGATCGGCGCGATGGTCGTACCATAGCTCGTAGAGTGTGTGGTAGCCTAGGAGGGGGCCGTGTGGGATGCGGTTCCAGACCCAGGTCATGTACGCCATTCCCTCGAAGGAAAATGTCTCAGGCATGGCGCAGTCGGCGCGCATGGCGCGGACCGCATCCTCCATGGTACAGTTCCAACATTCCGAGACACCGTTCTACTAGGGGGTGGCGCGAGCTGAGAGGTTGTGGAAGACACCTAGCTTGGTGATGTAGCGCACCATGTCACCAAGGTACTCGCCACCACGGTCAGAGAAAAAGGTTTGAAGCGTGTAGCGGGCCTGGCATTGAGCCATGACCAACCAGACGCGGACAATGATGACAGTGTTGCTCTTTTGACATAGACTGTAAGCCCAGCGCATGCACGTGAAGTCATCAGCCAGCGTCAGAACGTAACAGCCGCGGTCCTCTTGAACCCTCATAGGGAGCGGACCCATGAGGTCAGAGTGAATGAGCTCCAAGGGCCAACGGGCCCTGGAGACTGATTCAGGGTAGGTGGAACACTGTATTTTGCCTTCGGCATTCGACAGGCAGTCGGTCTCGGGTGGCGCCTCGAAGGATGCCGCATCAAGACCGAGAGCAAGCAGAGTGCGGATCGGCCTGTCGTCAGCCCCTGGGTGCACATGACAGAGGCGTCGGTGTAGGAGGCGGTGGTGCTGAGGGAATAGAGCACCATCGATGAAGACACGTGTATTGGGAGAGGGAGGAAAGGGGGTGTACTGGCAGGTGACCCGAAGATGTAGAGATCATCAATGACCGTCCCACTGAGGACGGTCTCCTAGGTTTTGCAAACAAAGATGTGAGAATCGGCAGCTGTGTGCGTGATACCCAGGCCCATCTTGGTGCAAGCACAGAAAAAAAGCAGGCTGAATTCAAGATCAGGGACAGAGGATTTAGAACTCTGGTAACAAATGATATCTTTGCCAAAAATTTGGCTAAGTGTTGGTGTTGACATCATCACCTGAATGATGACGTTAGCATGAAGGTTTTCCAAATGAAGCAAAACTTGGAGCGATTATGTGCCAAAGGATGCTAAATGCAATGGTGGTGGTTTCGTGCAAAAAAACCTTCAAAAAGACTTTTTAAAAAGTCATAACTTTCTTTTCAGCCCAAAATCTGGAAAAAATATAGATCTGAGTGCGTTGTTTCATTTCTTGGAGCCTACAGGGCATGAAATGAGGTGGGAGTGGAAATGATAGATTGGGTTTTGCAAGAGCTTTCTATCGAGCTCTTACATGCTGAAAACAGTGGTCAAATGGGGCAGTTGCACTCTCTCATGTCGGGGAGGGGGGTGGTATGTGCGACCTGAGTGAAGCTTCCGGGACCCTTCACAGACCCCTTCTCAAAATCACATGCCTCAGCTGTTGCTCGAGAGAGTTGGGAAACCCTTGGCTACCCTGTGGTGGTGGCCTCGTGATGCAGTTACAAGGGTGTCTCCACTGCTGCAATCTATTGCGGCGGGTCACCGTGGGTTGGTGGGTCCTCCAAGGAGGACCCATCAACCGTGGCTTTAGCTGTTACTCTCACTGTTGCTGCCACTGCTGCGTCTCTGCTGCGCAGCTCAGTAAGGGATGCTTTGCCGCTTTGATATCATGAAATAATGCATGCAAGCAAGCGCTATGTAGTGAAGCAAAAATCATTGGCAAGGGTCTCACTAGCACGACGCATCAACGTGTCTGGCTGCAAGCAATGTGCACAAAGAAAGAGAGAGAGAGAGAGAGAGAGAGAGAGAGAGAGAGAGAGAGAGAGAGAGAGAGAGAGAGAGAGAAACTGAGCCTTGGGCAGATTACATCGGGTCTCAGGCCTAGCTGGTGCACACCCACACAGCACGCACAAGCGCATTCTTTTCTAGCAGACCAAAACAGTGGCGGAAACACGGTTTTGGACATAACTCCTTGCAAACACGTCAGAACGACGAGCCGTCTGAACCAGACAAGCCAGGTAAAAAAAATNGAGAGAGAGAGAGAGAGAGAGGGAGAGAGAGAGAGAGAGAGAGAGAGAGAGAGAGAAACTGAGCCTTGGGCAGATTACATCGGGTCTCAGGCCTAGCTGGTGCACACCCACACAGCACGCACAAGCGCATTCTTTTCTAGCAGACCAAAACAGTGGCGGAAACACGGTTTTGGACATAACTCCTTGAAAACACGTCAGAACGACGAGCAGTCTGAACCAGACAAGCCAAGTGAAAAAAATCTACGTCTTGGTAGGTTGCATGCCTATGTGATGTTCCACATCAAGGATCTAGCTACAATGAATGTCTTCAAGGTGCCCGTCCAACCATCCGTCTTCTCCCACAGTTGCCATGTCAAGAATTTGCATGTGGATGGACACGAGCTGAGGGGTCACCGTAAGCTGTGTACAACACACACACCAACATTTGCGTCGTTGCAGCACAGTTCAGTGAGAGAGATCTCGCTGCTTTGCACCGTGAGAAATTGCTATGAAGCTTCTTAACTTCGCTGCTGCTGATGTGGCGACATTGTGGAGTCAGCAGGCCCACTTGCAAGCAAGCAAGTGGAAGAAACAGCAATGGTCTGGCTAGGGAGACACACGAAGTCTCATAAGCTTCAATAGCTTAGTAATGCAAAGAGAAATGACAACTGAATAACACACAGCATAAACAGCTGCCGCGGTGCATGGCGGGTGACGCGTGCAACAGTGTTAGTTTGTCCTCAACCCGGCCCAATACCACTGTTCTGGCCGTAACTCTGTGCACACGTATCCAAACGCAACATCGTCTGAACCTACAGATGCATATTCTTGAGCCAGGCGCTACGACTGGTCACACACACAAGTCCACCATCGATTGGTGGATAGACAATGAAAAAAATAAAAGTTGGGCTCGAGAGCCACTCCACAGAGAAAACTCTAGTGTCTCTAGGAAAACCTCAAAGCATCCCAGCAAGCACCCCGGATGTTGTGGCAGCTATCTGGTATCTACTGGTGGGTGGAGCCACTACTCGTCGGTGCTTTGGCGCCAGTTGCGTCCGTACCAGGGATCTGCAGGAGCATGGACACGGCTGAGTGGTCGCAGTAAGCTTTACAAACAAACAGGGACGACTCACACCAGAACAGTTTGTCACCGGGTTGGTCGTCGGATTCCTCGGTGCTGCTCCATTCGTAGCGAAGGTTGTCGCTTCCGCCTGGTTTGCCTGGAGAACATTGTTGTTCGCGTACTGTCCATCCGCCATTGTCGAAGTTCTCGTCCAACAGTGCTCCTCGTCCCCTGGTGCACTTGCTCTCTTCATCGTTGTTTTCGCAAAGTCTACAATCTTCAGAACGGTGGAGATGCAATGAATCGTGCACGGTTTTTGTTAGGTAGTTAATGCGTCAGTTTCCCCTCCGGCGCCATTCCACTGTGATACCATGTGTTACACCTAGCGGAACGCAGGTGTTGTGATTTGTGACATTCCTGTCAACCTGTACAGTTTATTGTGACCACTTGATCGTGTCCATACCCGTGCAGATCCCTGATGCGGACCCTGGTGGTACCAGCGCATCGCCTGGTGGCGGACTACCAGCTTGGAGCTGACCGACGACCGTACTAGAGCTCTGGACGCTGCCCAGGACCTACTGCAGATTTTTTTGCAACACGTAAGAGTTTATACGTGGACTGGCCGTGGGCCTGATTTGCATGTTTTTGCATTGTGCGTCCACCGTTTGATGTCGGATGTGACTAGTCCTAGCGTCTGGTTTGTGATTCTACACGTCTGGGTTTAGACGGCATAGTTTTCTAACATGTCAGCGTTGAGTTATGGCCAAACCAATGGTTTTTGACCGGTTTTAGGACAGATCTTGTGCTACCGCGTGCGACACCCGCTGTGCGCCGCGGCAGGTACTTATGTCATGGACCTGTCATTTGTCATCTCTCTCTGCAAATGCTATTGAAGCATTATGACACTTTGCCTTATGTCTCCTAGCCAGAACCTTGCCGTTGTGAGTAAGACTTGTGACTGTCGTCACTGTCTGACCAGGCTTTGACGCCTAGTGAGCCCCTGTGTCGCTAAGAAGCGTCCACGCATCTTCTCATGGTATCAGAGCGGTGAGACAGTTCTCACCGAGCTGCGCAACAGAGACGCAACAGAGCAGCAGTAGTGAGCGTCACCACTGCAGTCGATCAATAAGGACTTGTCGATCACAGCCGACGGCCGTGGACATCACCCACATTCAGCACGTGAGAGTGCATCAGCAGCAGCCGCTAGCAGCAACAAGCGACAGCTGCAGGAGGCGGCAGCCGCTAGCAGCTGCTGACATTGGTAATAGTAGCGGCGGCAGCAGGCCGCTGCTGTTGGAGAGATGCTACTCACCATTGCAGGAGTGACTCCAAAAAGGAACACCAAAAAGACAAGCCTTAGTGGCTTAGTGGTTAATAGTGTCCACCTCTAGAGGCCCAGGTTCAAGTCCCACAAGATGAATTTCTCCCCTACCTCAAGGGAGGAAGGAAATAGATACCAGGAAGCTAGCTCAACCTCTAGAACTCCTCCTTGAGCTTCTAGAAGGCTAGGTGAGGGTCTAGGAGGTCGGCACACCTTCTAGAAGAGGTGACATGTCCTACAAGGCATCTAGAGGTGTCTTGGTCTTTTGGATAACTTCCCTCCTACTAGAAGCAAGCTGAGGAATCTAGGAAGGGGCAGAAGCTTCTAGGAGATGAAAGGGATGCCTTCCTAGGTGGGAAAAAAGACAGCCTACCAAGGGCCACTCTAGAAGTCATAGAATCTGCCAGGAAGCTTCAAACTTGGCATGCTTTGGTTTTCTGGAAAGCTTAGACCACTGGCTATAAATTGCCACTGCTTGTAAGCCTTGATCAAGAGTTCATCCCCAGTCAATGGAGGCCAAAACTATTCCCACACTCTTTGACCAGTTTTTTGCCATCCTTGGAACCAGTTGCCACCACAACTTCTGTCTCTCCAAAAGCAGTTGGTGGTGTGAACCAGCCACCGCTAGGGACCTTCTAGGGTGCACACTCACCCTAAAGTTAGCAGCTGCCATAGCAGGCGGCGGCAGGCAGCAGCAGCAACAGCGCACGGTAGCAACAGCTCACAGTAGGAGTAACGCATAAGAGCGCTGCGCAGCGGCAGCGGTAGCAACGGCGGACAGCAGCAGAGCGTAGCAGCAGCAGTAGAATTGAGCAGTAGCAGTAGCAGTATACACTAGCAGCAACAACGCAGCACAGCAGCAGCGGAGCAGCAGTGCGCAGCGGCAGTAGCGTGCAGCATCCGTTGTGTGTAGGAACAGCAGCAGCAGCACGCAGCTGCTACCACAGCTGTGCACGCAGCCGCGAGGCTGCTGCTGCACATGCCAACGCAGCGGTAGTAGCACATGAGCAGAAGCTACTACGAAGCTTCCCTACAGCTTCCACGCGACTACTATGGAGCAGTCGCCACCGCGTAGCAAGGCAAAAACTGCCAGGGTTGTCAAAGAAAGAAGGAGGGCTGCCTCGACGTCAGCATTTTTCTGGCTGACGTGATCAGATCCATGCTGATGTCAGCAAACCCTTGCTGACCTCAACACTTGCCTTAGTCAATGTTTTGCTTGGAAAAGTCAAATGTTGCCAGCATTCCAACTCCTTGAGAAACGCTGACAGTTCTGCAATCCAACCAGTTTGTCATCCCGGTCCACATTGAACGGTGACATGGCTCCGGCCAGTGATAAGGGCAAAAGACCACTAGATCCCTCTTCTTCCTCCTAAGGGGTCATGAGCCCACGCTCGCAAGCCATTGAGGACCTGCGAAGCCAGCAGGACGAGATGCGCCGTCTGCAACAGCAGCAGATTGACGCCATCTGTACGCTGACTGAGCTTCTTTGTGGTTAGTCCACGGCCCCACGGCAGACCTCTGAGGGAGCGGTCGGTGTCGCACCCTCCGCATAGCAGTCAGCACCAGCACCAGTGATAGGAGCAGGACACGACCCGCCATCTCTCAATCATTGGGATGAGGACCCCAACATGCCAGGCATGGAGGGCGGCTCTCATGAGAGTGAGATTCATGTGCTTCAGGAGCGTCTCCACCAGCTCCAGACAAGCACTCTGCCTCCACACACATCTCGCTCTTCTCTCCCCGAGATTCGATCCTCGCCTGATCTCCACCCAAGTGACTTTCCTCTTCCCGGTGTCTTTCCCATCCCTCCTCCTTCTCAGCCTGTGGTTGCTCTCCCTACGGAGCGGCAACCCAAGGATTTCAGGACACTGCCCCCACGGTATGTCAGCGAGGACGGTTTTGACTGCCGGGTGATCCCTTTCACATGTTTGGACCACTTCAGAGGGAGTGTGGCCCTACTACCACAGTCCGTATCACATTACAGATCGCGCACAGATACTGACAGCGGCCAAGGCAATGCATGGACTCCTTTACGCCATGCCGTGTGACACCGTCGTAGACTTCCGCTGGAGAGGCCGGCACAGGCACAGGTGCTGATCCACGTGGAGGCTGGGACCTGGCATTATCCTTGCTTTCTGTAGAGACGTACTCCACCCGCGCCGCCCACATTCGTGCTTTTCACTCCCTTCATCAGGGACCCGCCAAGTCTGCAGCCGACTACTGGTGACGCGCCATGCGCATCTACACGCACCTTGGGACCTCACGAGGTACATAGTTGTGGGCACTCCGCACGATCATGCTCGGAGTTTGCCGTGAGCACGCAGAATTGTTCACAAGGTATAGCGACGCCATGCTCGAGCCCTTCTCAACCTCCCTGCAGCTTCTTCCCAGGACACATCAGCTTTTCCTCTAGGTGAATTCCACCTGTGAGGCAGCCCTGGCTCATCAGGAGAGTCCCCTTGCTATAGCACTCATCGCGTCACCACCGACGTCCCTCTTGCAGACTACACCTCCATCCTCTGGCACATCCTCCTCTTCCTCTTCCACCCTGATTACCCTGACTCACACACAGGGTATGGCAGCACTAGCACAGGGGAAGAAGGGGAGACGAAGGTGCGGTTCGGGCCAGCAGCAGCCATAGTAGCAACACTCATCTGGTAGTAGCAGTGGACACTCTGTTCACTGCGATAGCCATGGAGGCGCTCATCGCTATAACCAGTGCCAGCAACCGCTCGACTAGACGCCAATCACTTGCGGGCTTCAAGCTGCACATGCACTATGGTCTACATCGAGTAGCACATCCATAGGCGCGCTGCAACCACGACTGCAGTAGTTCCCGCTTCATCACTTGCGAGCAATAGCGACATGGACCCACGTGACCGCACCATCACTGAGCTTCGTCACCTTCTGGCACTTCTCTTTCAGGGAGGTGCGAGTGTGTTGTCACATCTAAGTACTCCACAGACTGTTTTTTTGTTTGTCCTTGTCACTCGTTATGACTTGTGTGGGGGGGCACAGCTGGCATGTGATGACAATGGACCTGAAAGTATCGAGTGGATTCAGGAGTCACACCTTTGTGCCCTTCGTCGTTCCTCCTTGCATGTTTCCTAGCGCCCTTCTGAGGCCGAGTGTTCCATTGCCCATTGTACAGTGACGTCCTCCAGTCGTGAGCCCGGTGGCACTTGGATCATCGATTCGAGTGCCACTCATCACATGACCTGTCGGCGTAGTGGCGTCGTTGTTCTCGGTCAAGTTGCGTCTGTTTGCTCCATCCGCAGGCTGTGGTCAGTCCTTGCCGGTCCAGGGTGTTGGGGTTGTGTGCTTCCATGGTCCGTCTGGCCCCCTGTATCTTTTCGAGGTGCTTTTTGTGCCTGACCTTGAGCTCAGTTTGCTTTCTGTACGTGCCTGCACATTGATGGGGATCTCTGTGGAGCACACTGCAGACTCCACGACGGTGACTACCATTGACACTCGTAGCTTTGTTCTTTGTGCCTTTGTTGTGGATGACCTGTTCCGCGTCTCTCAGATTTCTCCTCCTCCTTGCTCCCCCTCCCCTCCTACTCGTGTTTTTGTCACTGGCAATGTGTCTGCTGAGCACCAGCGATTGCTTCATCGTCGTCTGTGTCATGTAGGCTCCGACACTGTGTCGAAGCTTATTCGGACATTGCCCGCGCTCGGTCTTGACGCGGCTTCCTTCGAGAAGCCGCCCAAGACCGACTGTCTCTTTTGCGCTGAGGGTAAGATGCATCATTGTACCTACCCTGACTCTTGTTCTCGCGCACTTTGCCCTGTGGAGTTAGTCCATTCAGACCTTCTTGGTCCTCTCCCTATCGAGTCTATGTCTGATCGGGGTCAATACATCCTGACTCTGACTGATGATTGTACCCAGCCGCTCTTGCGGTTTGTCTATGGCTAGTGATGGCTGAGCGTCAGTCCAGCCACATGCTGCATACCTTTTGCTTGGATTGCTTCGGCAAATTTCTCGGCAAGATGGACAATTTCTTCGCCGAGCACGAGATTTCTCACAAGATCTCCGCTCTTGCTACTCCTTAGTAGAATAGTTTCTCTGAGTGCTGGAACCGCACCATGGAGGATGCAGTTCACGCTATGTGGTCTGAGTGCGGTCTCCAGGAGTCCTTTGCCTTTAAAGGATTTACCTACATGACTTGGGTCTAGAACCGCTTCACGCACGGTCCCCTTCCAGACCACGTTACACCATACAAGCTATGGTTTGGTCACAGTGTTGACCTACGCGTCTGGGGGTCCTTGGCTTCTGTGTGGTACACCCGAGGACCAGCATGGATCCAAGGTCTCACCACCGGGTCGGTTGTATGCCTTTGCGGGCATCTCCCCGCGGTCAAAGGATTGGCGTTTTTGGGATCCTGCTCATCGTCGCATCGTTGAGTCAGGCAATGCACTCATCTTTCAATCTCCCACCTACCGTGATCTTACCTCCATCACGTCACTATCCATCATGCACGTTCCCAAGTGTGAGGCTTCGCGACAGATGGAGGAGTCTGAGCCTGCAAGCACCTCTCACCTGACTGATGTGTCCGTTCGAGCTCCCTCCACTTCTCGATCTCCGACCCTTCATGATCCAGCAAT
The DNA here is from genome assembly GCA_023375785.1 of Penium margaritaceum. NCBI lineage: Eukaryota > Viridiplantae > Streptophyta > Zygnematophyceae > Desmidiales > Peniaceae > Penium > Penium margaritaceum. The sequence continues at coordinate 175,658 of SZWC01000433.1, forward strand.
CATCGCTGTTGACGCAGAGACCTCTCCAGCACAGCCGGCTTTTACCCCTTTTCCTTCGCACCCCACACGTACCCATGATCCTGTTCTTGTGTACGCCAAATCTCTTACCTCCGTGTGTGGTCTTGCCTCAACTGCCTCACCCAATCCCGTGTCTCTCACACACGAATCTCCTCACACGGGATCACCATCTCCTTTTCCTCAGCCCTCACTAGCTGTGGTCCTGCCTCTCTCTGAGCCTGAGGTACGCCCCTTGAGCCCAGGTTACTCACGTGAGCCCGGCGGTCGTCTTAGACCATTGGCCTCCGGAATCCAGCGAGCGTCAGGTCCCACACCGAGGCGCTCCACTCGCAGCATCGCGAGTGGTGATCCCGGCACAAAGGCTCTAGGCCTGAATGTCCACATTGAGCAAACAGAGGTACATCCAATGTGTCCCGTAGGGCACGATCTCGTCACTCACGAGATTCATATCGCTTGTGATACAATAGCTGACCTTGTGGTCCTCAAACCTAGCACTAAGGCGTGTGCTCTTGCCACTCAGAGCTCTCCCTCTATGGCGCCTGACAAGAGCACACTGAGGGAAGCTTTCTCATCATAGGATGCTAGCGCTTGGAGTACTACATGCGAGGATGAGCTTCGCACCATCCAAGAGCACAGAGTTTACAAGCTAGTCGACCTTCCACTTAGGAGGAAGGCTGTTTAGGTCAAGTGGGTCTTTAGCAAGAGAGTGAAGCAAGATGGCTCATTGGAACTCCACAAGGCTCGCTTAGTCATCAAGGGGTAATCTTTGATCGAGGGCATCAATTACACTGACACCTTTGCCTCTGTCGGCCGCATGACCTCAGCTCGCACTCTGTTCGGTGACGTGACTCAGTATGAGTGGGAACTACACCAGATGGACATGAACAATGTGTTCCTCCATGGCTCTCTAGATGAGGAGATTTACGTGGCTCACCCACCTGACTTTGAGGATGGTCATTACGTCTGGCGCTTGCGCAAGTCCTTGTACGGCCTCAAGCAGTCTCCTCGTTGTTGGATTCAGGAGATCAATGGCACCCTGACTCGTGTGCAATATGTATAGAGCGAGGCACATCCAGCTCTCTTTATCTGACGGTAGCCTGAGCTATTCACCCCCATCCTGGTCTATGTCGAAGACCTTCTGATCGCGTCTTCTTCCATGGAGGCCATGAAGGAGTCCAAGGAAGTCCTCTAGACTATCTATAGGATGAAGGACCTTGGTCCTGCAGCGGTTTTTCTACACATGGAGACTGTGCGTGACTGTAGACATTGGGCACTATTGCTGCATCAGGCCCGACATGCACGTGTTGTGGGGCAGCGCTTTAGCGACCTCCTCGGCGCAGTGCCCATGGCCTCCATACCTCTCACACCGGACGGGCAGGATGTCTTGAAGATGGATGATCCCACACAGTTAGGAGAGACAGTGGATGTGACCCTGTACCTTCGTCTCATCGAATCTCTGATGTACCTGACCACTACCACACGTCCTGACATCGCCTTCACCATCAACCTCCTGGCATAGTTTTCGTAGGCTCCACGCGCTAGAGCCCTTCATGCGGCTGTGCGAGTGGTGCGATACGTGGTCTCCACACCGTACCTCGGACTCTGCTTTCCCCGGAAGCATTCAGTGGTCCTTGACGACTACACTGACAGCAACTGGGCCTAGAGCCCAGATGGACGCAGTCGCACCAGTTACGTGTTCCTACTTGGTGGTACCGATGTGTCCTAGTGCAGCAGGAAGTAGGGCTGCATTGCACGTAGCTCCTTGGCTGTAGAGTATGTTGCTCTGGGTGCAGGGGTCACTGAGGCAGCATGGCAGTAGCGCTTGTTCCTTGAGCTGGGTCAATGAGTACCTGCCATTGTGCTTCGTAGCGACAACCAGAGTGCTCTTGCCATTTTGTTGGCACTTACATTCTGTGTGCTGACTCCTTCACGAAGGCACTGACATGCAGAAAGTATCTGGTTGCTATTCGTTCTGTTGGGCTTCGCCCATTGCCTGAGGGTGGTTGAATGTAAGGTGTGTCCGTGTCTGTGTCATGACTACTTTTGTGTTTTTTGTACTCCTTTTAGTGTTGCACATGTATGGACATGGGTACCATTGGGTCATGGGGGAGTGTTGTGATTTGTGCCGTTCCTCTCGACTTGTGCAGTTTACTACGACCACTCGGCCCTGTCTACACCCGTGTAGATCTCTGATGCGGACCCTGGTGGTACCGGCGCGTCACCTAGTGGCGGAGTACCAGCTTGGAGCTGACCGACAACCATCCTAGAGCTGTGGAAGCTGCCAGGGACCTCCTAAACAATTTCTTGCAGCACATAGGAGTTTATCGGTGGAGTGGTTGTGGGCCTGATTTGCATGTTTTGCATTGTATGTCCACCGTTTGATGTCACATGCATACATGTGACCAGTCGTAGCGTCTGGCTTGTGATTCCGTACGTCTAGGTTCAGGCGGCATAGCATTCTGGAATGTCTGCGCTGAGTTACAACCAAAACAGTTGTTTTGGGCCGGTTTTAGGACAGATCTTGTGCTGCCGCGTGTGACACCCGCTGTGCGCCGCGACAGGTACTTATTCCATGGAGTTGTCATTTGTCATCTCTCTCTGCAAATGCTATTGACGCATTATGACACTTTGCCTTGTGTCTCCTAGCCAGACCCTTGCCGTTGTGTGTACAACTTGTGACTATCGTCACTGTCTGACGAGGCACTGACGCCTAGTCAGCAACTGTGTCGCTAGGAAACTTCCACGCATCTTCTCAGTAGGTAGTTCATAAGGATGATGTGCAAAACAAGACAGTTCTATGGTTGAGGACAAATGGATAATTTCTAGTATGCAGGAAGTGTACTTTAATGACAAGTGTCGAGTGAGTTGAGTCCATACATACAATGCTTAGAATGGGAGTGAGACATAAGTTGGTCGTTGGCGTTCAAATCGAGCAACCCATGTGAGGTCGCACCGTGAGTGGCAGATTTGAGAAGCCTGACCAAGAGGTCCGAGGGCTTCAAGATGATCTCGACGCTCCTTTACAAAAGTTTACTCTCATTGAGAAGTCGACCGAATGATATCGAAACATCAATATGATTCCCACCACTTCTGTTCGACCATTATGAAAAAAGGTCGAAGTTGTTGAAAAGTTTTGGAACAGGACATCGAAGCTCAAAGCAGTTGGCCAAAATGCCCTTTTAGTCGTCACGCGATGGGCCATGAATGAAAGTGTTGTGATTTGTGACGTTCCTATCGACCTGTACATTTTACTGTGACCACACGGCCGTATCCATACTCCTGCAGATCCCTGATGCGGACCCTGGTGGTACCGGTGCGTCATCTGGTGGCGGACTACCAGCCTGAAGCTGACCGACAACCATTCCAGAGCTCTGGACGCTACCCGGGACCTCCTGCAGTTTTTCTGCAGCACGCATGAGTTTATCGATGGACTGGCCATGGGCCCGACTTGCATGTTTTTGCATTGTGTGTCCACCGTTTGATGCCGGATGCATGCATGTGACCAGTCGTAGCATCTAGCTTTTGATCTTGTACGTCAGGGTTCAGACAACGTAGCATTCTGACATATCTCGGCAGAGTCACGGCCAAAACAGTGGTTTTTGGCCGGTTTTTGGACCGATCTTGCACTGCCGAGTGTGACACCCATCGTGCACCGCGGCATGTACTTATGCCATGGACCTATCATTTGTCATTTCTCTCTGCAAATGCCATTGAAGCATTCTAACACTTTGCCTTGTGTCTCCTAGCTAGGCCCTTGTCGTTGTGTACACGACTTGTGAATGTCGTCACTGTCTCACCAGGCACTGATGCCTAGTTGGCAGCTGTGTTACTAGGAAGCTTCCATGTATCTTCTCATGGTATCAGAGCGGTGAGACAGTTCTCACCAAGCTACATACCAGAGACCCAGCAGAGCAGCAATAGTGAGAGTCACCACTGTAGGAGATCCACAAGGACCTATACACGACGACAGCCGATCGCTGTCAACATCGCTCACCATCACCACGTGAGACTGCATCAGCAGCAGCCGCTAGCAGCAGCAGGTAATAGCTACGGTAGACTGTAATCGCAAGTAGCTGCCGACATTGTCACATGTAGCAGCAACAGTACGGAGGAGAAGCAGCAACAGGGTGGGAGCAGCGGCAGCAGCATCGCCCTATGGAAGCAGTACAGTAGCATCGCACGGTGACAGCAACACAATAGCAGCGCAATAGCAGCAGCAGCAATAGCGGCGGCAATAGCATAGCAGCAGCGCAGCAATAGTGGCAGTAGTAGCGGCAGCAATAGCAGCGGTAGCAGCAACAGCGCAGGAACGCGCGGCAGCGACAGGAGCGTGCAACAGCTGCAACGCGCAACAACAACAGTAGCACGCAGCAGCTTCCATGGCCGCGCACACAATCTCTAGGCGGCTGCTCCGCACGCAGCCGCGCGGCTGCTGCTGTAGCTGACCCCATAGCAACAGTTGCAGCTTAGTAAAAGCTCCTACAAAGCTTCCGTGCAACTTCCGCACGGCTGCTGTGGAGCGGCCGCCTGCTCGCGCCTCAACTGTGAAGGTTGACCAAAAAAAAGAGGGAAGGTGAGCTGACATCAGCATTTTTCCTTGCTGATGTCATCAGGTCATGCTCACGTCAACAACTTCTTGTTGACGTCAGCACTTGCCTTAGTGAACTTTTATGGTCGGAGGGTCAAACGTTGCCAGCATTTCAGTTCGAGAAACGCTCATGTTTCTCCAATTCGACCACGTTGACGTCTCTGCCCATAATGAGCGGCGACATGGCTCCGTCCAGCGATAAGGGAAAAAGGGTACTAGATCCCTCTTCTTCCTCCTCAGGGGTCATGAGTCCACGTGTGCAGGCTATGTTGAGGACCTCCGGAGCTAGCAGGACGAGATGCGTTGCCTCTAGCGGGAGATGACTGGCGCCATCCATACACTCACCGAGCTTCTTCAGGGTCATTGCACGGCTCCACGACACACCTCTGAGGGAGCGGCCGGGGTCGCACCCTCTACACAGCAGTGAGCTCCAGCACCGAAGACAGGAGCTGGAGCCGACCCGTAACCTCTTGATCCTTGGGAAGAGGATCCACACATGCCAGGCATGGAGGGTGACTCCCAAGAGTGCAAGATTTGTGTACTTCAGGAGTGTCTCCGCCAGCTTCAGACGAGCTCTCGGCCCCCACACACATATCTCGCTTTCCGGAGTTTTGATCGTTGCCTGACCTCCACCCTAGCGACTTCCCTCTTCTCAAAGTCGTTCCCATCCCTCGTCCTTCCCAGCCTGTGGTTGCTCTCCCTACTGTTAATGCACCGGATACCAACGGTCTAGAAAAACGGGTCCCGACATGGGAGGCCGCCAACCGCTCTTGGTATTGCAACCAGGATAACATATCACCCTTGAACAAGGGATCCACACTTTAGGTTCGTTTGGTTTGCAACTTCACGAAATCCGCATGTTGGTCTTTAGTGTCTACCTTTGGTTGGACACTCTGTGAGGAGTCTCAAAGGCAAGAACTTTAAATGGATGCATGCGAGGTACAGGCTTTTATACTTGCAGAGCTTTGCTAAAGCTTCTGCTTGTACTGGCTCCACTGGAGCCAACCTCAACCTACAGTCCTACTTGGCGCGTCCTTACATCGCCAAGTGTCATCCTCAAGGCAGGCTCTAGTAAGCTTCCTAGAGGCTTCCTATCCCAATTATGGCCACAAAGAATTTTGCTGCTGTCGCGGGGTTGGAACCCGTGACCTCTTTTTTGAGACTCCGGTGCCTATTCCACCAAGCTAAAAAGGTATGGTTCCTATGATGAGCCACAGGGGACATACCCATTATGGGCAGTGCATTCCTGGCCCATCTCAGAACAGGCCAAGGGGACATACTCCGTAGAGCACTGCATGCCTTGTCTGTATGTGTACCTAGCCAGATAGGCAGTGGACAGGGTGCATACTATTTCAACAAATCTCTCCCTTGCACCTCTGTCCATCTGTCGCTTACTGGGCTCCATCAATGCCTTGGGGCTCACCCTTCCTCTGCCGCACTCCTCATGCCGAATCCACGAATGCCTGCATAGTGCAAGTCGCTCTCCAGCGGCTTGGTCATGCAGTCAACAAGCATGCTCTTTGTTCCGCAGTGCTGCAACTCCACCACGTTCTTCATGACCAGGTCACGTGAGTAGTGGTAACATATGTCGATGTGCTTCGTTNGTGCATGCCTTGTCTGTATGTGTAGCTAGCCAGCTAGGCAGTGGACAAGGTGCATACTATTTCAACAAATCTCTCCCTTGCACCTCTGTCCATCTGTCGCTTACTGGGCTCCATCAATGCCTTGGGGCTCACCCTTCCTCTGCCGCACTCCTCATGCCGAATCCACGAATGCCTGCATAGTGCAAGTCGCTCTCCAGCGGCTTGGTCATGCAGTCAACAAGCATGCTCTTTGTTCCGCAGTGCTGCAACTCCACCACGTTCTTCATGACCAGGTCACGTGAGTAGTGGTAACATATGTCGATGTGCTTCGTTTGCCGGGAGATGATCTCGTCTTCAGCCATCAAGATGGCGCTCATGTTGTCCACGTGTACGACCGTGGCATCCTTCTGTGGCACTGTCATTTTGCCAAGCAGGCTGCGTTGCCATTGAGTCTCCTTGCACAACTTAGACAGAGCAACATACTCTGCCTTAGCCAAACACAATCCTGCTTCCTGCTGGCCCATGAGATGGCAGCGCCATTCAAGATGCACACTTTTCCAGAGGTGGATTTCCTGTCGTCAAGATTTCCTCCTCAGTCAGCGTCAGTGTAGCACTTCTAGCAAAGGGGGTCCGTTTCTTCTGTGCCTCCAAGGACGAGGCCCATGTGACGTGTCTTCTGCAGGTAGTGCAAGATGCGCTTGATTGCCTACCAATGTTGTGGCCCAGGGTTGGCCACGAATCTGCTCACTTGTCCCACAACATAGCAGATGTCCGGACGAGTCCCTACAATGACGTACATGATGCTACCGACGAAGGACTGGTAGGGGATGTCTTGCATCTCCCTTTGTTCTGCCTCGTTGCTTAGCGACATGGAGGCCTTCGGCTTTGTATCGGTCGTCATTGGGGTGCTGACAGGTTTGCTGTCTTCCATGTGGCATCGCTTCAGTACCTCACCGATGTATTTGGTTTGGTTGAGTTCGATGGTGCCTGCTACTCGGTTGCGGTGAATGGCAATCCCGAGGTAGTACTCGAGAGGACCCATGTCCTTCATCTTGAACCTTTTGCTGAGGTCAGACTTCAGCTCATCCAGAAACTCGATGGAAGACGAGCAGATGATCAGATCATCCACGTACAACGCAACCAGCATCGGCCCTCTCCCATCATCGCGCACGTACATGCTCGGGTCATTTTGACAATGCGCGAAGGAGAGGCCGGTCATGAGACCGTCCATCTCTTTGTACCACATCCTTGGGGCCCGTTTCAACCCGTAGAGCCTTTTCACCAACTTGCACACCTTGCCCTTAGGAGCTTCGACTCCTTCGAGCGACTCCATCAGCACTTCCTTGTCAATCTTCCCATAAAGGAAAGCTGTCCTGACGTCCATCTGGTGTATCTCCAAGTTCTTTATGGCTACAATGCCAAGGAGAGAGCGGATAGAGGCAAATGTCACGACGAGAGCAAACGTCTCATCGTACTCAAAGCCCGGGCGTTGAGAGAACCCCTTAGCCACTACCCTTGCCTTGAACTTGTCAATGATGCCGTCTTGCTTGTTCTTCTCTTGGAGGACCCACTTGGATCCCACCACGTGGGCCTCATCGGGTCTATCCACCAGCACCCACGTGCGGTTCTCGGCAATGGACGCGAGCTCGCTATCCACTGCCTCCTTCCACTTGGCTGCATCTAGGCCATTCATTGCCTTCGCCACTGTGGATGGCTCTACGTGAGCCGTGTACGACCAGCTAAGGCCAGTCCAATCATCCTCATACCACAAAGGTGCTCTCTTTGGTCGCAAATTGCGCCGGGGTAGTGGTGCGGCTTCTTGCTTTGGTGCTGGTGCTTCCACAGGTGGTGGTTTGTTGTCGTCGTCGTCGTCATCAGAAGAGTCGTAAGAATCCATGTCAGACTCGGAAGCCCCGGACGCCTTGGTATCCACGTCCATGTCAGATGATGCGTCAACGTCGCTGCTCTCCCATTCCCACCACCTGCTGGCAAAGCGAGCCAGTTGTCGGTTTCTTGGTCTCCGGACTCAAACAACACTATCCACTCTCCCGCTTTGGGAGCAAGGTTTGGGTCCAGTAGCTCTCCCTTTTCAAGGGTGCATTCGTCAAATACGACGTCATGGCTCCTCACGAGCTTGCCTGCTGCCTGGTCCCAAAGCCTATAGGCTTTGTGTGATATGTCGTACCCAACCATGACGCACTTCCTAGAATGTGCGACGAGTTTGCCTCCACCTTCTCCCGACTGGATCTTCACCCATGCAGCTGACCCAAACACATTCAAATGAGATGCATTGGGTTTCTTTCCCGACCATGCTTCTTGTGGGGTCTTCTCCTCCTTGTCATGCTCCTTTCCACGCTTCCGCAAGGCGGTTGCTGGTGTGAGATTCAAGAGGTAGCAGGCTATTGTTGCTGCTTCTGCCAAAAGCAAGGTGGGATCTTGCGTCGAAGAGCATACTTTGCACCATGCCCAGTAGGGTCTGGTTCATCCTGTCGGCCACACCGTTGCTTTGGGGGGTGTAAGGGGTGGTTTTCTCGTGGCAGGTGCCATGATGCTTGAGCCAGGGCTTGCATGCCTTGTACTCACCCCCGTTGTCACTTCGGAGCGTCTTCACCTTCTTGGAGGTTTGCCGCTCCACCATGGCGACGAACTCGAGGAGCTTCTCCTTGACCTCTCCCTTTATTTTCAGGAAGTAGATCCACAACTTGCGGCTGTGGTCGTCAATGAAGGTCAGGAAGTACTTGCTTCCTCCATTAGACAGTGTGCGGAAGGGTCCACACACGTCACTGTGTATCAGTTCCACAACGTGCTCCGCTCGTTGACCTCCTCTCCCAAACGGCTTCTTCTTTGCCTTCGCTTGGAGGCATGGTTCACACAATGCACACCCTCCGCCGTGCTTCATGGTGCACCCTTCCATTCCGCGGACTACCTCTTGCTCCTGCATCTTTTGCAGCGTGCTGTTGGCCACATGGCCAAATCGCCGGTGCCACAGCTCAGCATCAATGTCCGAGTTTTCCTCCACCTT
>SZWC01000433.1:204369-267507 GCA_023375785.1 Penium margaritaceum
CAGAGCATGACGACGCAGACACGACGTGACGCGCTGGACGCATGCAGACAGCAATTTGCGGTGGCGGTGACCGCCGGCGGCACGACTGCCGAGGAGGCCTGCCGATGGAGCTGAGCACGTCGCCGGAGAGAGGAGGCTCCAGCGAACTGCGAGTAGATCTCCGCGTGCGTCGGCTCCACCGGATGACGCTCGATCAGCATCGAGTCTCGCCGTCAGTCATCTGCAAGCCGATGTACACAAGCCGGGAGGACACAATAGAGCACAATGAGGGATGTGCAAAAACCAACAGGCAACTGTCCTAGGCATGCAATGATAGCTGAAGAGGCACAAGAAGCATGCTGTGAACGGGAGGCAAGACAGCCATACATTTGCCACATAAGGTTTCAAGCTGTAGAGAAAGGAGGGCAAACACAGAGCTTTTAGCCGTCGGGCAGCAAGCGAGCAAGCAGTGAGCTTGCTCTCGCTCGCTACTGTGGTGCGTGGTGGAGTCGAACCACCAACTAGAGAAATCTGGCAAGCCTGTTAGAAGTGACATCAGTGAGAAAACCGGCATAAACTAGGTCAGGGATGTTACCTGACCACCCACGACAACGGCTCTAATGATCGTTCACAAAATAAGGCAAATGTCTATATCTAAAGGACAAGAACACCACGATGATCGTGAGGTCCTTTGACCCTTGTTAGGAGGTTTTGTTGTCGTGTAGCAGCGTCGTGAGGGTGGAGCGACCCGAGGCAATGTCTCCCTCTGGTCAATCACATGCATCAGTGATTTGAGTGTGCAACGAGGCCAGAGGTCACTACGTGCCATTGATGAATAACCAAAACTCCCCCATAACCCACAGTCGACACGCACACAGACAACCGCCACCACAAACCTGACGTCACAAGATCTGACTTGAGTGTGTTGGTTTGTGTGGCTTCCACCCGTCACGACCGACACTGCTAGTTTACCAAGATACCCACATTCAAGGTATATGGCAGAGGAGGGCGTGACGACACGACTGGCCTCCGGACTGCACCGAGACTTCTCCAGCACCTGCGACAGCGCCGGCGAGACGCGGTCGATGCGTTCCGGCAGCCATGTGGGCTTTTCAGGAGGTAGGAGAGTTTTCTCGGTGGGTTGAGACCGCCCCACCCGGTGGACTGTACCGGTGCGACGAGGAGACCCGATGGCTATTGTGGGGCTTCCAATGTTCGGAAAGCCATCTGTGATGTCTGGACGTTGATTCCAAGATTTTATGGCACTGCTCATATTTTCTCGGTGGTCGAGACCCGGGCAGTCAGAGAGCTGTTCCCGTGCCTCGAGGAGACCACCTTTGTTGCTCTCATGGTGTATGCAGTGTGTTCTCCCTGTTGACCCATTTGGGTTCAGCAGGGGTGACGGGGCCCGGTGCGGTTAGCTGCCGGCGCCCTCATATAAGCTCGCTAGGGGCTCACTTGTAAACTCTCCTTGTTCTTTATATTCAGCGTTCCAGACTTAGCCAAATTCTTGTCGTCTTGCATCGCACTCACACACAAAGCTCATGTTCATTTTTGCATGGGCCTGCATGCCCTAAAGATTATTTCCAATTTAGTATCAGAGCACAGGCGGACGTGTGAGCAACAGAAGTAGCAGCAGTGGGCAGAACGCAAAGAGAACGTGCCACATGGCGCCACACCGGCAGCAGCGTGAGGGAGCGCAAAACGACTGCAAGTGAACGCCAGTGGGTCGGTGAGCCGTGAAAAGGAGCAATAGCAACTGCGACGGCAAGAGCAAAAGCAACAGTAGCAGCAGCGACTACAGCAGCGGCGGCAGTAGTAGGAGCGTGTAGCAGCGTCGGCAGCAGCAGCAGCAGCAGAATGTAGTAGCAGTAGTAGTAGTAGCAGTGTGCAGCAGTAGCAGCAGCAGCGGCGAAAGCAGCTGCTGCATCGCATCAGCCGCTACAACAGTAGCATATAGCAGCAGCAGCAGTAGCTACTATAGCAGCGGCGGCAGTAGCAGCAGCATGCAGTAGCGATGGTAGCAGCAGTAGCGTGCAGCAGTAGCAGCCGCGGCGGCAGTAGCAAGCAGTAGCAGCAGCTTCTGCGCAGAGCAGCAGCAGCAGCAGAAGCAACAGAAGAAGCAACAGCAGCAGAAGCAGCAGCAGCAGCAGAAAACACAGCAGGTGCACTTGCCACTACAGCAATTGCTGCCACTGCGAGGAGGGCCTCGCAGCTCTCCTCTGAGGGGGGGCCCTTTGAGGGGGCCTGTCGGCCCCGTTCGCATCCCCCTCCCCTTTTTCTTCCCCTTCTCAACGGGGCCCTCCGAGGGCCCTGCCGAGCCCCTCCAAGGGGCCCTTCGGAGGGGGCCTGTCGGCCCCGTGGGCCCCCTCGACCCCGTCGGCCCCATCGGCCCCGTCGGCCTACCGACGGAGGAGCCAAGTCAGAGGGGCGGACAGGCCCCCCCCCCCTCGCTCCCTCCTCCCCCCACACCCACTCGCTCACTCGCTCGCTCAGCGAGCAAGCAAGCGAGCGTGCACGAGAGGGAGAGCCGGCCAAGCCGGACAACCCCCCCTCATTATCTTCTCCGTTTGCCCACCTTACGGGTAGTCGAGAAAAGGGGGGGGGGCGAGTAACAAAAACCATGAAAAAGGTTACGCCTGAAAGCGAGTGAAAAAACAAAAGAGAAGAAAAAAGAAAAAAGGCGAGGGCTTAAGGCGAGTAGAGGGGAGAACTGCAAAAAAGGGGGTGCAGGGTGAGGGAAAAAGGATAAAAAAGGAATACAAGAGGGGGCTTGAGGGCTAGAGAATAACAAGAAAAAAAATGGAGAACTGACCAACTATTACCGCTACAACAGCAGCAACTCTCATACCCGCAATAGCAGCACCAGGCGGTGGAGTGTCGAAGACTACATAGTGCGGCGGCTGCACGACAGCTTGCAGTTTTGCCTTCTCCGCCGATAGCGGACTGTCGTCGGCGGCGATCTTCGCTTGGAGACGCGTCCTGGACTGGCGTCTTCCTGGAGCCCGTGGATTGGTGCGCGCCCTTCATCCCATAGGATCGGCGGCGGATTCGAGTCTTACCATCTCTGAGGACTAGGTCATCTACCGCTTGGAGCAGCAACCACAGCTGCAGCCACCACCCCTTCTCGTCTCGGAGCAGTCTTCGTTCCATTAGTGGCAGCAGCATTAGTGGCCGCAGTTAGTCAGACTGTAGACTCCTGGCGTGCTGTAGTAGTGGAGCTCTTCCCGTCTGGTCACGTTTGCTGACCCGGCCGCTGTGACCTCCACGAGTGACAGTACCTACTGGCCTCGCTCTCTCCCGTGGCTTGGTGTTTACCACCGGGAGTAGGTGCCCTTGATACCTATCCATCGTCCAGCACACGACATGAGTGCGCGTACATCTGAGCAGGCGCCCTGCACGTTCGCTTGCTACTACTATGGTGATGGATGTCATGGTTGGCATCGCTGTTGGACGTGCCCTCCCGGCTGGCATCCACCTTGGCTATAGCCTCGTCCGAGCCTGCATCCTCCACAGCATACGGATCTGCCGGTGTTGGTAGATCCCTTAACTAGACCTCTGGCGAGCACATTCGCTGAGATCCACGGCCTCTAGCAGACGGTGTAGCGGCTTTGTGACCTTTTTGTCACTAAGCGTGCTTCTGCTACTCGTTTGTCAACGACTTCTTCGATCACATCTCCTCCATCTTCTCCTCCTTCCTCATCCGATAGTGTAACTTGAGCTCCACCTGCCAGCGAGTCCCAAGCTGCCACCATCCTTTCGATCCTCCACTCTGCTGCGACCACGACGCCATCTCGTGATGACATGTCTTCATGCAGTCATTCCAGTCGAGTGACACCGCGGCGTCGGCGTCAGCGCTCTGCACGGCGTGCTCGCATCGGTTTTGATACATCCTCCACCTCCTCGTCCTCCGTTGCTGTACCTGTCGAGGGGGAGTTTGGTCACCGCACATTGCCTGATGTGAATGTAGCGACAGGATCCGCACTCGCGCCGGGCCGTGCTGCCCGAGCGTTAGCTCAAGCGGACTCAGATGATACGGTGACAGCACATGGTGTGGAGTCTGACCCCAATATGGCGCTCATGGTGGAGAGTTGTCTTTCATCATCCAGGTTGGATCCAGATCTTCGACTGAAGCAGGTGACATCTAGAGGAGCGCTGGCACGGCGTCCTTGGACGGTGCCACTTGCGGCTCCGACCAGTGGAGGCCGAGGGCTGGTACAGGAGTCTCGTACGGATCGAGATGCATCTACCGTACTTTTGGGGGAGAGTGTGCAACAGACTCACACCAGTCCGGCAGATTTTGGGGCACTTGGGACGTGCATGTCATTGAGGTCGACATCTACGCTTGGGCAGTAGCCGGACTTTCTGCAGCAGCAGGTTACATTAGGAGGAGTGCAGGTCCCGCGTGCCTTGGCGGTGCCACTTGCGACTCCGACCAGTAGCGGCTTGACGGTGGCACAAGAGTCCCGCGCGGATCGGGATGCCCCACGCGGATCTCCGGGGGCATTGGCGCACGAGATTCACACCAGTATGACAGCAGTCGCAGTGCATGAGCAGAGTCGGCCGGTTGGTCTTTTGGAGGTTGAGGCATTTTTGAGAGCAACAGTTCTGAGAGGTGTCATTGGGACACGTGCTGCAGCAGACTCAGCAGGCTTCACCGTGTCATCTGTGCTACCCGAGCACCTGCTTCAGCGTGAGGAGCCACCCAGGTTCCCTGAGTCTACGTCCCGTGCACAGGACGGAGCACCGACACACATGACAAAGTCAGATGGTGGTCTTGACCCCATTATTGAGCAGGTGGCAACGACCAGCCTTTCTGGCGAGACAGTGCGTGGCTGCGAAGCTGCGCTTGTTGGTCGCCTTGACGGGAATTGTCGAGCCGGAGCCGTGCACACCTGTGTCCATTACGGTGGCAGTCGAGGATACTGGAGGAGATCCATACATGCAGATGGAGTCACCTCATCAGCAGGAGCTGAGTTCTGCCCCCTCGGTTTCACCTGTTGGTTACCCTACCGATCACATTGGTGCCGAGAGTGGCAATGCCTGCACGGACGACGTTTCCACATGCTCTACGGACTCTGACGACTCCTCCTCCTCCTTCTCTCTCGCCATGCGACCGCTCACTCCTCGCATGGCAGACACGAGCTCTGATGTGGATGCGACACCTGCAACTGCATCCGATGTTCCAGCGTCTCAACACGTTGCGAGCTTGGTTGACCCCCAGGAGGATGCACCAGTACCAGTTCTATCGTCTTCAGCAACAGGGATGCAGATGGGGCTGTACTCACGAGTGATGCAGTCTGCATGTGCAGCATCTAGTGAGGCAGAGTTTATTCTACACCAGGTTGACATGGACTACCTCGACATGTCCGAGGCAGATTATGCTGATCTGTAGGAGCGTGTAGTCATGCTACAACGGGAGATGATGGCAGCACGTGAGCGATTCTCAGAGGAGAGGAGCATCACTACTATTAATAGGAGCCTTTTGCCAACAACATCTGTCACACCCATACTCGGGGAGGATCTTGTACCAGTTCCGAGTATGACGTCCGTTGGAGACACTGTCATCGGAGAGGTGAGCGTGCCTTTGGCTTCCGTCATCCTGGCTCTTGTCGACCCCATCATCGCTCCTTCTCCTGCTGCCGTCACGCACCTTCATCCATCCGACTCACCTGCCCCATTGTCATCTTCATCCACGAGTGGTGATCCGGTTTGTCGCTCCAGCTCTCCTCTTCTGGCAGTACACCCTTGTGTCTGAGGGTGTGCTATCCCGTATCGGAGGTCAGCTCCGCCACTTCATCGACGCACGCATGCTGCTCGCCCATTCCCTTTCCTCTAGCGTACATAGATGCATCGCGACAGAGGGGAGACAGGAGAGACTGTGAGATGGGACCCTTGGCACTCACACGAGGACTGGTATACCCCCGGTGATACAGCTGCGACGTGAGGAGTCGTAGCCGGAGAGACCACTTTGTCTTTGAGGGAGGAAGTCGACTCGCATCTGACAGGGGGAGCTATCTCTGCATGATGGATACACTACATGACTCGTTGCCCAGGATCTGTCCAGCTACGACATCAGCATCTCCATCGAGGACATCGCTGCCAGGTTCATCTACCCAGGGGGAGTGTTGTGTGGACCTCGACCTGACGCGACGTCATAGGAGATGCATGGCGAGGTCCATGCTCTGTTGTCAGCATCTACAGCATCCTGCATGTGGCTCATGCTACGTGCCTACACAGATGCATGTACATGGTAGCACCCTGTTGGTCGAGACCTGGACACTTGGTGCGTTGTACCGGTATCACGAGGAGACCATGTGATCATGTGTCTTGGTGTGTGGCTATATTGTGTGTGGCATGTGCATGCGAGCTGTTGGTCGAGACCCAGACACGTGGTGCGTTGCACCCATGTTACGAGGAGATCCTCCCATGATCCCGTGTTTGGATGATGATACTATTGCGTTGGATTGCTCGTAGCGGTCGAGACCCGGGCCCTGGTACCGCCAGTGTCACGAGGAGACCACCTTGTTACCTCACATGTGTGTGATGGGCATTTCACTGGTTTGTGCACGTGTGCATCCCTCCTCTCATGGTTGAGACCCAAACACTTGGTAGCATGTGCCAGTGTCTAGGGAGACCTTAGGTGAGTAGCAGAGGTGTGTATGTATGATTGCCTGGTGCATATTGTGGTTTGGCATACGTTGTTCCATGCCTTCGTTCATTCGTTCTGGCGTGGACGGCTATGTCAGCCAGGGGGAGTGTTGGTTTGTGTGGCTTCTTCCCGTCACGACCGACACTGCTAGTTTACCAATACACCCACATTCAGGGTACATGGCAGNTGGGCATTACACTGGTTTGTGCACGTGTGCATCCCTCCTCTCATGGTCGAGACCCAGACACTTGGTAGCATGTGCCAGTGTCTAGGGAGACCTTAGGTGAGTAGCAGAGGTGTGTATGTATGATTGCCTGGTGCATATTGTGGTTTGGCATACGTTGTTCCATGCCTTCGTTCATTCGTTCTGGCGTGGACGGCTATGTCAGCCAGGGGGAGTGTTGGTTTGTGTGGCTTCTTCCCGTCACGACCGACACTGCTAGTTTACCAATACACCCACATTCAGGGTACATGGCAGAGGAGGGCGTGATGACACGACGGGCCTCCGGACTGCACGGAGACTTCTCCAGCACCTACAACAGCGCCGGTGAGACGTGGTCGATGCGTTCCGGTAGCCATGTGGGCTTGTCAGGAGGTAGGAGAGTTTTCTTGGTGGGTTGAGACCCCCGCACCCGTTGGACTGTACCGGTGCGACGAGGAGACCCGATGGCTGTTGTGGGGCTTCCGATGTTCGAAAAGCCATCTGTGATGTCTAGACGTTGATTCCAAGATTTTTTGGCACTGCTCATATATTCTCCGTGGTTGAGACCCGGGCACTCGGAGAGCTGTTCCGGTGCCTTGAGGAGACCACCTTTGTTGCTCTCATGGTGTATGCAGTGTGTTCTCCTTGTTGACTCATTTGGGTTCAGCAGGGATGATGGGGCCCGGTGCGGTTAGCTGTCGGCGCCCCTATATAAGCTCGCTAGGGACTCATTTGTAAACTCTCCTTGTTCTTAATATTCAGCGTTCCAGACTTAGCCAAATTCTTGCCGTCTTGCATCGCACTCACACACAAAGCTCATGTTCGTTTTTGCATGGGCCTTCATGCCCTAAAAATTATTTCCAATTGAGTCTCTACACATGTACAAACTGAGAAACTACTAGGAAGCTTCCTAGCCTTGCTGCTGCTAACGTGGCAACATTGTCCAGTCAGCTGGCGCACTAGCAAGCAATTAGGTGCAAGAAACAGCAAGGGCCAGGCTAGGGAGACGCGCAAAGTCTCATAATTTTCAATTGCTTAGTAATGCAGAGAGAAATGACAACGGACAAGCACAGAGCATAAACAGCTGTCGCGGCGCACCGCGAGAGACACACACGCCAATGTCAGTTTTTCCTAAAACTCGTCCAAAACTACTATTTTGGCCGTAAGTGTGCGCACAGGTATCCAAACGCAACACCGTATGAACCTAGAAATGCAGAATCTCAAGCCAGACGCTACGAATGGTCACACGCACAAGTCTGGCATCGATTGGTGGACCGAGAACGCAAACATGCACATCGGGCTCAAGTGCGAGTCCAACAAGAAACTCTAGCGTCTGCATGAAAACTGCAAAGCACCTCGACAAGCACCAAGGATGTCGTGGCAGTTGTCTGGTAGCTGCTGGTGGGTGAAGCCACCATTCATCGGTGCTCCTGTGTCGGCTGCGTCTGCATCAGGGATCTGCACAAGCATGGATACGACCAAGTGGTCATAGTAAGCTGTATAAACAGACGCGGACGATTCACATCACAACATTCTCCCATGACCCAATGGTACGCATGTCCATACATGTGCAAAAGTGACATGGGTGCTCAACAAGATGCTCAACAGTCCATGCTGACACACCCCTCTCAGCCACTCTCAGGCAAGGGGCAAAGCGCGACAGGACGAATGGCCACCGTGAACTTTCCGCGTGCAAGTGCCGTGGTCGAGAGGTCAGCCTGTTGCATGTCCGTGCCGACCCAGATGATGGAGATCATCTGTCGCTCCATAAGATCATGCGCAAAGTGATGCTTGACAACAGTGTACGTCTTGCATATAAGAAACACACCAGAGTTCTCTACAATGGCAAGAGCACTCTGGTTTTCACAACGCAGAATGACGCAAGGCATCGATTGACGCAACTCACAAAACATACGTTGCAGCCAAACCGCCTAAGCAGCCCCAGTCCCTAGAGCAACATACTCAGCCTCTGATGAGGTACGTTTCATACAAACCTGCTTGCCGCTACGCCACGACACAACGGTGCCACCAAGGAGGAACACGTAGCCTGTCTGACTGCGCCCATCAGGACTGCACACCCAATCACTATCCATGTAGACGTCGATTACCACCGAACACCGTTGTGGAAAGCAAAGTCCGAGGTACGGTGTGGACACCATGTACCATACCACTCTCATAGCCGTGTGAAGGACTCTAGCCCGAGGAAACTATGAAAACTGTGCAAGGAGGTTAACAACAAAGGTTATGTCGGGTCGTGTGGTAGTGGCCAAGTACATCAAAGAGCCAATCAGGCGCAAGTGTAGGGTTACATCCACTGTCTCGTCTAGCTCTTCTGGATCATCCACCTACAGAGCATCTTGCCCGTCGGGTGTGATGGGGGTGGAGGCTATGGGAACCACACCAAGGAGGTCAACAAACCGCTCCCCCACAACATGGGCGTAACGTGCCTGATGCAACAAGAGTGCCCGTCGCTGACAATCACGCACCATCTCCATCCTAAGAGACACAACTATAGGACCAAGGTCCTTCATCCTATAGGCAGCCTGAAATACTGCCTTGGCCTCCTTCACGGCCTCCATCGAAGGCGACGCAATCATTAGGTCGTCCACATAGACCAGGATGGCGGTGAGGCTCTCAACAGTTCGTCTGAGAAAGAGGGATGGGTCCGTGTCACTCTGCACGTAACTGGCACATGTCAGTGTGCAAGTGATCTCCAAGTTATAGCACCTAGGTGACTATTTGAGGCAGTAAAAGGCTTTGCGCAAGCGCCAGACCTTGTCACCAACCTCGAATCCAGGTGACTGAACCATGTAGATCTCCTCCTCTAAGGTGCTGTGGAGGAACACATTGTTCACATCCATCTGGTGTAGCTCTCAGTCATGGTGCGCAACAACCCTGAACAGAGCGCAATCAGTGATCATGCGGCCAATGGGTGCGAGGGTGTTAGTAAAATCTACACCCTCAACCTACGAGAATCCATTGACCGTCAAGTGAGTCTTGTAGCAATCGAGTGTGCCATCAGGCGTCAACTTTTTACGAAAGACCCACTTGGCTTGTACAGCCTTCTGCCCAAGCGAAAGTTCGACAAGCTCGTAGACCCCGTGCTCACGGATGGCTCTAAGAACATCCTCACAATCAGTACGCCACTAGTTTGCATCCTGAGCTGAGAGTTCTTCCTTCAACGTGCTTGAATTGGGCGTCTTCGAGGGAGAGCTCCGGGTGGCTAAGACACGTGCCTCCAGACTCGGTCTGACCATGACAAGGTTGACTGCAGCATCGCAAGCAACCGAGAACTCTGGAGAGACCAACTCATGGCTGACAGGACATGCTGGATGCACCTCAGTGTAGTCTGCCTGGACACTGTGGCGAAGGGCCTTCGTACCAGGCTCGCCACTCTTAACAGCACACGTTGGGCGTCTAGGCGCTGAGTCAGTAGTACGCTGAGCCCTAGAGGCTTGTGGTCAGAGAAGACCACCGGGCTCGCGGGAGTAGCCCGATACAAAGGTGCTCACCTAAGGGTGCGGAGAAGGCTGCTGGGCCATGGCCACAGGTGAAATAGGTGCATGTATAAGAGTGGGTGTGACAGAGGGGACTGACACTGACATGGGATCGGGTGTGCCAGAGGGGTCTCATGCTCTTACTGTATCTGGTGTACCAGAGGGGACCGACACTTGCACGGGATCACATGTGCCCAAGGGGTCTGACACCCGCACGGGTTCAGGTGTGTCAGAGGGGACTGGCACTAGCACGGGATCAGATGTGCCCGAGGGGTTTGACACCCGCACTGGATCAGGTGTGTCAGAGGGGACCGACACTGGCACGGGATTAGATGTGCTGGAGGGGTTTGACACCCGCAGGGGATCAGGTGTCTCAGAGGGGACCGACAGTGGCACGATGTTAGGTGTGCCAGCGGGGTCTGACATCGGCACGGTATCAAGTGTGCCAGAGGAGACTGATGAGGCTACTGGAACCATAGCCACGATGGTCAGATCGTTAGCAGCCGGAGACCGGACTGTAGGTGGGGAGACCCGGACGGACCTATCCGCAGGACTAGACTCCCCCATCCACCAAGAGGCCACACAAGTAGGAACATGGTTGGGGGCCAGCAAAAGAATGTTGGACAAGTTACGGTAGGTGAGAGCCTCAAAGAGGAAAGCATCTCGAGACTGGACAATGAGATGGAGAGCAGGGTCCCAAAAGCTCCAGGCCTTTGATCACGAGGAGATGCCGAGGAAGGTACACATGCATCCACAAGGTGAGACCGTGGACCCTTGCTTTTCCTCAGTGTACCAGACGCAAGTGAGGGACCCCCAAACGCGGGCAAGACAGAGATCAGCACGATGGCCAAACCACAACTCGTATGTCATGACATGGTTTAGAAGTGGACCATGCGACACGTGGTTCCAACGCTCACACACACCATTTTGTTGTGGTGTAGCAGGGTCGGAGAGTTGGTGAAAACCACTACGCTTAGCAAAGAGGGCATCCATCTTGCCTAAGAACTCACCACCACGATCCGAGCAAAATGTGTGGAGGGTCTGACAAGACAGGCGCTCAACCATAACCAGCGACAGGTGAACTGCCAAGGCAACATCGCTCTTGTGGCGGAGACTGAAGACCCACCTCATCCAGGTGAATTCATTACTCAGGATGAGGACATAACACCCCCAATCGGATAGAGAATTGACAGGGAGGAGACCGAGAAGGTCTGAGTGGACCAACTCAAGTGGACGCAATGCCCGAGAAGTGGAGTCAGGGTAAGTGCAACGATGCATCTTACCCTGAGCGCAGAAGAGACAATCGGTCTTGGACAACTTCTTGAATGAAGGTGCATCAAGACCGAGGGCTGGCTGAGTCTGAATGAGCTTTAACACAGTGTCTGAGCTCACATGGCAAAGGCGACGATGCAGGAAACGTTGGTGTTTTGGAGAGAGAACACCAGTGAAAAACACATGTGCAGATGTGGAGGAAGAAGAGGGGGCAGAGGAAGTGGAGCGAGAAACATGATACAGATCATCGAAAACTAAGGCATGAAGAACAACGACATGAGTGTCAAGATCAGTCTTGGTGGCAGAGTTAGCGGAGTGCTTGACAGAGAGACCCATCCCAATACAAGCGTAAACAGAGAGCAGATTGAGCTCAAGAGCAGGAACAAAGAGCACATCGGAAATGTAGAAGGGGCCAGACGGACCATCAAAGCACACCATCCCGACACCCTAGACAGGCAATGACTGACAAGACCCTGTGCAAACGGATCAAACTGACGTAACAGGAACGAGCACCACGAAGTCACTATGACGACAGGTCATGTGGTGGGTGGCTCCGGAGTGAATGATCCAAGATCCCGCTCGCCTCGCGACCTGTCCTCTCCACAGGGCAACAGACCACGGAGCACTCTGCCTCTGCTGGGTGCTCAGCAGAAGGCTTGAAACAGGGACAAACTGCGCAAATCTGTGACGCGTCAAACTAGTCACTTCTGTTAGGTCCATCATCATCACGAGCCGACTCAGCTCCCCCACAAACATCATCACGGGAAAGGATAACAGTAGGACAAGCTGGACCACCCGGCTGTGACAACACACTCATACCTCCCTGAGTATGAAGTACCAGCTGCAGGAATAGCTTGGCAATCGTGCAATCCCGGGGGTCTTGATCATAACTGCCATCTGGAGAAGGGACATTGTGTGGTGCTGTTGTAGGTGTAAGGTGATGCGCATGTGTGTCACTGGAATCCATCCACTGTGTGCGCCGCCTGGAGGCTGCGCATGATGCTGGTCCAGTTGAAAGGTTGCTTGCACTCTGTGTAGTGGTGGATACTCCTGTAGTTGTAGCAGTGGACAGAGCGTCCACTGCTACGGCTCTCTGGCTTCTACTGTTGTTGCCGCTGCTCCTTGCTATGTTTATGCTTTGTCTTCTTCCCCTGTACAGTCAATGCAATACCTCAAGCCTGGCCACTCAAGGTAGAGTGTGATGAGGAGGAAGTAGTAGAGGTGGGACTCTTGAACGGGGACAAAGGGGTCAGAGGAGTCACAGTCACTGCTGCAACAAGAGGGCTCCACTGATGGGCGACAGCGGCCTCATGAGGTGATGTGGCCTGAAGAAAGGAGCAATGAGCCCAAGGAAGCAGGTGCAGTGACTCAGACAACTCGGAGAGGGAAACTCAATCAAAGTCTGTGAAGAGCTTCATGTGGTCTAGATATGCACCCATCATGATGGTATCAAGAGTTCACAGCTGTGTCCCGCCATCAATCCCAAGGCGTGAATAAAGACGCATGGCACGTCGCTAGTAGTCAGCCGCAAGCTCTATGGGACCCTGACGAAGGAAGTGGATCTCACACAGGCAAGCCGCCCTCGTGGCATGGGTCTCCATAGAAAGTAATGTCAAAGCCAAATCCGAGCCGTGGCGTGGGTCTGCTCCTGTCGCGGTCCCAGTATCACGAAGGAAGGGGCGGTCCCCCGTGGCATGGTGTAGAGAAGCCCGAGCATCGCTCTTGCTGCTGTCTAGACCTGGTGAGCATCACGTGTCTGAAACTGGCTGTGGTAGTAAGGCAAAACACCCATAGAGTCAGCTCACACCCGAAATAGGATCTCCCAACACTCGAATCCCTCGTCACTGTCGTAGCTCAGTGGAAGTGTCTCAAACTCCTTCGGTTGCTGCTTCATGTGGAGGGCGACCTTAGGCTTGGGAGACGATGGATGAGCTATAGGAAGACCACCGGTGAGAGAAACACCACCAAGGCTAAACGTCGCTGAATGCCGTGACTGCTTCTGGCGGTAAGAAGGTGGTGGGGTAGAAGGCGTATACTGCCTAGAAGATGACGCAGCTCGAGCAGCTCCTCCAAACGCCTGTTGTGAGGCTCTTGAATGTCCTCTCAGTACATTCAAGATCTCTTGTAGCGCGTCGGTCTGATGTAGCTGTTGGCGGCGCATCTCATCTTGCGCCCTACATAGCTCGTCGATTGCAAGGGACTGAGACCGTGGGCTCATGATGCCTGAGGAGGAGGACAAATAGGGGTCTGGTAGGTCTTTGCCTCTGTCACAGACTGTCGCCATGGGGCCGCTCAGTATGGGCTGGAACGTGAAAATCATCCGGTTGAGAAACTAGCAATGTTTCTCGGGGATTTGAAACGTTGGCAAAAAATGACGCTTTTATGCCAAAATGTTGACGTCAGCAAATCTGATGATGATCTGAGCAAAGCGCTGGCGTAAAAAGCTCTGACAAAAGAAAAAGGGTGGCGTCAACTACGCTTTGTCTCTCTTTTTCTTTCTTCTTTCCTTTGGAATTCACGCAGACTCAGTGAAAGAGGGAGGGGGGGACCTCGTCACCCCCTTGTGCGGCTGCGTAGCTGCGTAAAATCTGTATAGCTGCACAGAGTCTATGCAGCAAAGCTGCTGCGCAGTAGTTTTCTGTAGCACTGCTGCGCAGCACAACAGCCGGGGTTGCTGCTGTGCAGTAGTACTGCCGCTGTGCCTGTTGCTGCTGCTGCTGCTGCTCGGTTGCTGCAGCCGTTGCTGCTGGTGCAATGCTTCTACTGCTGTCACTGTTGGCGCAGCAACAAGTGCAATGATGCTGCTGCTGCCGTTGAGTTGCTGCTGCTGCTGCTGCCCGTGGCTGCTGTTGCTCACGTTTGCTACTGCTGCTGGTTCTGCTTGTTACCGCTGCCACTGCTCGCTGTTGCTGCCGCTACGCTTTGATGTTGCTCGCAACCGTCGTTATGCGCTGTGAGCTGCTGCTGTGGGCTGCTGGTGCAAGCTGCTTCCCTTTTTTTCTTTTGGTGTCACTTGTCAAAACTAGAGAGGGTGGTGGTGCTGCCTGGTGCTGCCGCTACAGCTCAACACGGCTGCTTTAGCTTGTCACTGTTGCAACTAATCTTGCTGTAATGGTGGCGGTTGTGTGGTGGCGCCGCGATGGGTCCCACGATACGGCTGTGATAGTGACTCTCATAGATACTGCCGGTGCTATGTCTCTGTGGTGCAGCTAAGTAAGAGAGGTCTTGCTGCTTCGATACCATGACAAACTATGAGGAAGCTTCCAAGCTTTGTTGTTGCTAACGTGGCAACGCTGTCCAGTCAGCTGGCACACTAGCAAGCAAGTAGGTGTAGGAAAGAACAAGGGCCAGGCTAGGGAGACCCTGAAAGTCTCATATGCTCCAATAGCTCAGTAGTGGAGAGAGAAATGAAAGCTAACGAGCACACAACATAAATAGCTGCCGCGGCGCATAGTAGGTGACGCACGCGACAACATCAGTTTGTCCTAAAACCAGCCCAAAACCACTGTTTTGGCCGTAACTCTGTGTACATGTATCCAAACGCAACATCGTTTGAACCTAGAGATGCAAAATCTTGAGCCGAAGGCTACCAATGGTCACATGCACAAGTCTGCTATTTATCGGTGGAAAAAGAATGCAAAACATGCGAATCAGGCTTGAGAGCCTGTCCACCGAGAAAACTCTAGCGTCTGCATGAAAACCACAAAGCACCCCGGTAAGCACACAGGATGTCGTGGCAGCTTTCCGGCAGCTGCTAGTGGGTGGATCCACCACTTGTCGGTGCTGCGGTACTAGCTGCGTTTGCATCAGGGATCTGCACGAGCATGGACACGGCCGAGTGGTCATAGCAAGCTATACAAACAGATGGGGAAGAATCACATCACAACACAGAAATGAGAGATCACCCTGGGACATCATGCACGCACAACGAGCCAACGGGGTGAAGTGCTACCTTGAAGACATTACTGCTGAGCGCCTTCGTGAGGAAGTCAGCCTTGTCGAGTGTGAACCCATACAATCTGAACATCGCCTGCAGGCACACACTCACGTACAAAACGGTGTTCCACATTGATATGTTTGGTGCACGTGTGATGCATGCCATCGTGCGCATCAATAGCTTTTGTGCTTTGATTATCTTAACACAATGTGATTTAACAGATGGGGACACAAAGCTGCTGCAACACCCAACACAGCCACACTCTCTTACATGTGCATGCACTAAGAGCAACATACTCAGCTTCACAGGAGCTGTGTGCCACACACCCCTGCATCCCACTTTTCCACGAGATCGCAGTGCTCCCAACAAGGAAGGTATAGCTAGTGCGACTGTGAGCATCTGTGTCATGAGCCTAGTCACTATCTATGTACCCGTCAACAACTACTATCGGTTGTGCTTGTTCGAAGAGAACAACGCGGGCAGTGGAGAGTGCATATGAGACAACGCGCAACACAACCTCATTGTGTTGTGTTCTAGGGTACTGCGAGAACTGAGTCAGGAAGTTCATAACAAAAGCGGCATCTACTCTTGTAGTGGTTGCCAGGTACGTGAGAGATCATATGACCTGAAGGTAGTCTGTTACATCCACTGTCTCCCCCAACCTCAACACGTCCAAGGTTTTCAAAAGCCTCTGTCCAGCTGACGTCATCAGTGTTGAGGCAGTTGGGACAGACTCGAGCGGGGACGCAAAGCGCTCCCCCAGGCTACAGACATATGTAGCCTAATGAATGTGGAGAACGCGATGAGCACAATCAAGTTCCATGCCTAAAATGACAAGAGTTGGACCCAAGTCCTTCATCGTGTAGGCCGACTGTAACAGAGACTTAACGAACGCCACTGCCTCTCGGCTCGGCGACGTAATCAGTAAGTCATTGAAGTATAGAAGGATGGCAGCGAATGGTATAGACGGTGGAGTGACAAAGAGGGATGGATTCATAGTAATGCATTGGCATCCTTTCTTTTCAAGGGTGGAGGTGATCTCGTACTTCCAGTACCTAGGTAGCTGATTAAGGCCATAGAGGGCCATCCGCAGTTGCCAAACCCTTCTGGTGCTGTCAGAAAACCTAAGGGGTGTTACCATGTAAATCTCTTCATCCAGTCGGCCGTGTAGGAATGCACTGTTCACATCCATTTGCTCCAGTTCCTCGCCATGGTGCGCTACAAGACTCAGAAGAGCTTGAGCTGTGCTGTAATGTCCGACGGGTGCGAACATTTCATCAAAGTCAATTTCGGGAACTTCAGAAAACCCATTAGCAGTCAGGTATTTCTTGTAGTTATTGAGCTTGCCGTTGGGTTTGTTATTCTGAAGAAAGATACATTGGGCATTGATGGCCTTGCGCCCCAGTGGGAGACGGACCAGCTCATTCACGGCATGGTCGTCCAGAGCTCGCAGCTCATCCCGCATGGAAGCCTTTCACTGTTGTGAGTCAGGTGCTGCACCATAGTTGATTCAGGCGACGAGGGTGTGGTAGCAACAGCGGTGTGACACTATGTGACACTACCGAGGACAGCGGATTCAAGGGTGCGCTCGTGCTCTGTCGTGAGCACTGCATATCCAAGAGCTGATTTGGGGTGGAGAACCACTCTGGCCAGAGCCAATGCATCCATGCCAGTCAGCATTGCAAGGGGATGCTCATGCCAAGACGGGCAAGCAGAGGGAACAGAGACACTGGAGGAGCTGGTAGGTGAAAAAAAGTGCCCCTGCCATGGATGCCGCTTGCCGTTTTTATGGTTTGACCACTAGAGAGTGGTTTAATGTCTGATCTGATTGCAGATATGGACTCCCTGGATTGCGCCATGCGATTTCAAGCTTTCAGTTACTCGATTTGGTTGAGAAATCAGAAAGTAACGCCCATCCAATGTTCGGGTGGTAGGGGGAGTGGAATCTGGGTTCCGTCATTGGTGTCGGGGTAATTCCACGACCAGTGGTCCAAGTTCGACTTCAATGAGCTCCAAAAGGACATGGGCCATTAAGGAATGGATTTGGATGGTCTCTTGGACTGGGACGAGCCTCGCCCCACGTTGGAATGACAGGAAGGGCGCTTTGACAGGACACCGTCGAAGCGCCTCCCGTCACTCTAGTTCGTGGACATGGTGGGCGGCTGGACCATGGGTTACTTCAACGACCGTAGCAAGGGCTCTATTTCTCCGTTTTGGGCGTGCTTGGATGCGCTGGAAAGTTCAGATCAAAATCTATAAAAACATGATGCCATTTCAACAAAACAACTTACCATTAACGGTCCTTGGCCTTTCTCAGTTTCCGCAACCTGCATTCTTCCAGAATTTTGCTCTCTTGGTGTTGTGGCGACCAAAAGCACACACCCCCTTTGGAAGTCTCTTTGCACTAAGCAGCTGTGCAAACTTGTGGTGGATCAGAGCACGCCAAGAAAGCATTCCTGACAAAGGGTTATGGGCCCACAGCGCTGATCTTCCAAGACTTTCACGCCTTCCGCAACGCACAGGTGTGTCGCTCCAGGCGACTTCGCCGTTGTTTTTTGAGACTGTCTATTGCAGAAGTTCAACATGACGCAGAAGACGGAGTGCTTGCCCATCCAAAAGTGCATGGGCAGCCCTGGATTTTGGCTGTGGCTTTGGAATTTTGGGATCCACCTTGTGTAAAAGGGACTGATAGAGCTTATGAGGGACAGGGAGGTTCAGGGAGCGAGAAGAAGACGGCCTTTGCAAAGAAGAATACGGAGGCGCTGATACTCCTACTGTCGGCACTGCACGAATCTAAATGGGGCTATATCCATGGCTGCATTTTGGTGGCAGACATCTGGAAGTAGCTCTACTCCATTCACCAATCAACATCCCTAGCCAACAAGATCTTTGCAATGAAGTGACTCTTGATGGTGAGGATTGAGGAGGGTGAGGACGTAACTTCCGCCGTGCAACAGATCGAGCCTCTTGCCTTACAATGCAATGATGTGGGGTGGAAGATTGCCACGAAGATGCAGGCAATGGCACTCCTCATGACCCTACTCGACAGTTGGAGCCCTCTCATCATCGTGCTGGGAGGTTGGGAGGAGGATAAACTCACCTACGGCGTAGCTGCCGAGTACATTTGCAACGAGGTGCACCGGCGCAGTGATGGCAAGACCTTGTCATCCTCAACTGCCCTGGTCACCAAAAGGTAGGGTGGTAGTAGCAACGGCAAGCAAGGCGGTGGTAAGGGCGGCAACAAGAAGGGTGCCAAGAGGGGTGCGTGCCATAACTGTGGCAAGGAGGGCCATTGGGCCAAGGAGTATCCAGAGGAGGCGCAGGCTGGCGGCAAGGGCACCAAAGGCAAGAAGGCGCTCCTCAATGGTACAAATAACCATGGCCTGAAGGGTGCAAACCTAGGATGCCTTGACTCAGGTGTGTAGGAGCATACCCAAGTTGAGAAGGTGGGGTTCATCAACTACACCAAGCCTGCCAAGTTCATGGTTTTCGCCAACGACAATGTCAAACCCGCGACCGACCAAGGTGATGTGGACGTGGAGGTGGTGGTTTGTGGTAAAAAGGTGTAGCGTGTTATCCAAAATATGCAACATGCCCCCGGCCTGGCTGATGTTTTGAGTGTAAGCCGCTTGAAAGACACGGGGTATGAAGTTCTCTTCCGCAGGAAAGGTGCAGTCATGCGGATGGACGGCGACAGCGAGGTCGTGCTCGAAGCAAAGCGCGAGGGAGGCATCTACATCGTTAAGATCAAGGTCATCCCCTTGGCAGCAGACGCATCAGACTGGCCAGCGTGCATTGTCAACCTTGCAAAAGGCGGGGGAGAAGTCTTGCAGCTCTGGCAGCAGCGGCTGGGACACTCGTCACCTGCAGTTGTGTAGGAGATAGCGAAGCGTGACATGGTTTGCGGCCTCAACATCACCAATGCAGCAGACACAGTGGCAGCTTCTACAGAGCACAAGTGCAAGCCTTGCATTGTGGGCAAGGCAAAATGCAAGCCATTTGAAGACGGACAGTGGCAGGCTGAGAACCTGCTCGAGGTCGTGCACAGTGATGTGTGCGGGCCAATCAAGACGCCGTCCATTGGGTGCGCGCGGTACTTCATCACCTTCATCGAAGATTGAAGCAAAAAACTCTACGTCTACTTCATGAAGTGGAAGAGCGATGTGTAGACCGGCTGAAGAAGTATGTTGCAGCGGTGGAGATGCAGACTAGCCGCAAGGTCAAAGTGCTACGCAACGACAATGGTGGCAAGTACATGGGCTGCGAAGAGTGGCAGAAGGAGCAAGGGATTGAGTGGTAGTCGATCACTCCTTACACACCTCAATCTAATGGCGTGGAAGAGTGTATGAACCAGAAAATAGTGCGGATGATGCCCGTGGACGCTTACTATGCTCACAATGGTGCGGATGATGCTCGTGGATGCTAACTTGCTAAGAAGTCTATGGGCTGAGGCTGTGAGCACAGCGTGCTACATCACCAACCTCACTCCAACGGCAGTGCTGAAGGGGAACGGCAGCTGGAAGACACCGCAGGAGGTGAGGAGCAGACGCAAACCAAGCGTGGCGCATCTGAAGGCGTTCTGGTGCAAGGCACACGCGTTGGTGCAGGCCGCGCAAAGAAAAGACTCCGAACTGGACCTGCGTACAAAGGCGTACGTGTTCTTTGGGTACGAGAGTGCAGTCAAGGCCTACCGCCTCTTCGACCCACAAGCGCATGATTTCATCACCAGTCACGATGTCACGTTTGATGAGCAACAAAGATACTACAGCAGCAGCAACAACATCAAAGCGACATAATCTCCAAAGCATGGGGAGTGGTTCCAACTCCTTGAACAATGAGGAGGAGCCGGCGGCTGCAGAGGTCCATGCCATGGAGGACGACGGTGCTGGAGCGTAGCAGAACAATGTAGCAGGTGCAGGTTCCACTAGAGCACAAGACGCAGTAGCTGACGCGGGGGAGCCAGCGGCCGAGGACAACATTGTAGCAGAGCAGTAGAAGGACCAGTAGCCGACGTTGTCAAGGTCTCCGCGTCACAGCCGGAGGCAGCGGAATGTGGCAAAGCGGTATGGCGCAAGCGCGAGCCGCTGGGTCAGCATGGTGCGGTGCATGATGAAAGCCGTAACAGGGCCGACAACCGTACAAGAGGCGCTTGCAGAGCCTGATGGGTAGCAGTGTGGTGGAGTAAGAAAATTTGAGCTTTCGTCTGTTACTGAGAACGGCACTTGGGAGCTGGTGGATCGGCCTGAAGGGGCGAAGGTGATAAGCTCTAAGTGGGTGTTCAAGGTGAAGCTCACCAAGGACAGCAAGGTTTAGATATACAAGGCGCATCTAGTGGCGAAGGGGTACGTGCAGCAGAAGGGTGAACACTACGATGAGACGTTCGCGCCTGTCGCCAAGTTCAGAAGCATCCGGACAATCCTTGCGGTGGCAGTCACAAAGGACATGGAGATCTACCAAATGGATGTCAAGACGTCATTCTTGAATAGTATTATTGACAAGGAGATCTATCTTGAGGTGTCAGAGGGGATGGATGTGCCGGAGGGCAAGGTGTGTAAGCTGCGGAAGGCCTTGTACGGGCTAAAACAGGTATCTAGATGTTTTAACCAGCAGATGGATGACTTCTTGGCTTCATGCGCTGTGAGGCAGACCACAACGTGTACGTGCGGAGCAGCAAGGGACTCCATCAGATTGTCGCATTATACGTGGAAAATCTGATCCTGTGTTCATCAGATCTGGCGCCCTTGCAGTAGCTAAAGGAGCAGCTGAGCAACAGATTCAAGATGATGGACATAGGAGAGCTGGAGTACAGCCTCGGGGTGAGCATTACGCGGAACCGGAGGGTGCGCACGCTTGAGCTGGGGCAGACCAAGTGCGTGGCTGAGATCTTCAAGCGGTACGGCATGGAGGACAACAAACCAGTGGGCAGTCTGGTCTCCATGAGCTTTGAGCTGAGTGCGGCGATGGCGCCGCAAACTAAGGAGGAGAAGGAGGACATGGCGGAGGTGCCCTACCAATCTGTGGTGGGCAGCTTGATGTACGCCATGGTGGCGACTCGGCCGGACCTGGCCTATGCGGTGGGTCAGGTGAGCAGGTACGTGGACAACCCTGGGCCACTTCACTGGATGGCCGTGAAATGCATCCTCCGGTACTTGCAGGCAACGTGGCACGCGCACTTGAAGTATGATGGAAAGGGGAAGTTAGACCCCTGGTCTGCTACACTGACGCGGACTATGCTGGCGATGTGGACAAGAGAAGGTCCAGTTCTGGCTATGTGTTCTTCCTTGCAGGTAAAGCGGTCTCTTGGTGCAGCAGGAAGCAGGACTGTGTCACCTGATGCAATCAAAGGCAGCCCTCAGGGAGGTGATCAAGCTCACCAAGAGCCGCTAGACAGGACCAATTGCATGTGAGAGACAAGTTGAAGGATGCAGAGACAAAAATACGGAAGCATGTGAAGCTGTGTAGAGAGCACGAATTGCTGGTTTGACTCATAGATGAGAAAGCAAATTAGCACAGCTTTCTAACAAGCCTAAGTACGCCTCATTTGGCACATGGAGCTGGAAGAACTACTCTGTCAAAGTTCACCTCCTAGCACACTCCTAGCCTAGTGGGATGAGCAGCAGTCACACTCTCACACAAGAGAATTACCATCCCTGCCATGTGCACGACCAACAATCTTGGTGGGGACCTTCCTTGAAGCTCCTTGAAGGTCCTCCTGCCACCTTTCTACCTTGAAGGCCGCTTCAAACCTCCCTGGTGAATAATTGTGGCCGTCATTGGTGCTGGTCGTGCAGGAGCCGTCACTTGAACCGGACCCATTGCCACCAAAGCTTGAAAATCCATATCTCCCTCAAACGGACTCTGAATCAAGTTCCGCAAAGTGCTAGAGAACTAGCAAAGCATCCTCTATTATCTCTCGTGACCTGATGATTTTTATCGAGCAACCCACTTTGGTCACTTTCTGGCACCCCATATCCATCATTCTCCCACATGGCGAGAATAAAAATCACACAAGTCCACACTTTCCCCTCAGCTGCTGAAAGCGGTGCACTGCCAGCTGCTTGGTCACGAAGTCTTCTAGTATCATGCTTGAAGGGAAGAACTTGATCTGCACCACCTGCTTTGCCACGAGTTCACGGATGAAGTGATATCGCAGGTCAATGTGCTTGGTGCGGGCGTGAAACTCTGCATTCTTGGTCAGAGCAATGGCGCTCATGTTGTCACAGTAGATTGTAGCCGCTGTGGTCTGCTGTTGTCCAAGGCTTCCAAGCAGCTCACACAGCCACACGGCTTTCTTTGCTGCTTCACTCAAGGCGATGTACTCATCTTTGGTGGAGGAGAGGACAACGCACTCTGGCTTCTTGCTCCTCCAACTGATTGCACCTCCCCCGAGTACAAACACAAACCCATTGGTCGACCTCCTTGTGTCCCGGTCAACTCCCTAATCTGCATCGCTGTAGCCGATGAGGATGGAGCTGTTGTTGCCGTTGAAGGTGAGCCAAAGGCTGCTGCTACTGTCAAGGTAGCGCAGCACACGCTTGACTGCCTCCCAATGCGGCACGCCCGGATTCGCGCAAAACTTGCTGAGCACTCCCACTGCTTGGCTGATGTTGAGGTGCGTGCCGACTGCTGCGTACATGAGGCTCCCAACTGCTGCTTGGTGTGGAACTGCTTCCATGCGGCTGCTCTCTTGCATGCTGCGGGGAGTCTGCGTCATGCTCAGCTTCGCTCCCACTTCGAGTGGTGTTGCGGCCTTGCGCGCTCCTGCCATGTTGAAGCGCTTGACAATGTCGCTCACGTACGTGCTGTGCAACAACACCAAAGTCAGCTGCTACCGGTTATGCTTGACCTGAAGGCCAAGGTAGAAGCTGAGCTTTTCCATGTCTTTCATGTCAAAAGTGGCAGCAAGGGACTGCTTCACATCGTCCAAAAGAGACTTGGAGTCAGATGCAATGAGCAGATCATCAACATAGAGCAAGATGATGACCTGGTTTGCCTCTTGCACGTGCCAATAAACTGCATGGCCACCTTCACTGCGCAGAAAACCAACCCCAGCCAGCTGGCCATCCATCTTGTTGGACCATGCTCGCGGTGCTTGGTTCAGGCCGTAAATAGAATTCACGAGCTTGTACACCAAATCCTCCTTTCCCTCCACCACATACCCCTCCGGTTGCTCCATGTACGTCTCCTCCTTGAGGTCAAAATTCAAAAATGCACACGTCACATGCATTTGGTGCACCTCCCAGTCCATAGCAGCAGCAAGAGCAAGGATCGCTCAGATGGATGGGAACTTTGCGACAAGTGCAAATGTCTCACTGTAATTCACAATGAGAATTGTGAATCACACCCTCAGTCTGCCCATGTCCCTTTGCAACCAACTGTGCATTGTACCTGAACACCTTACCATCCACACCACGCTTGCGCATGAAGATCCACCAGCACCCGATCACCCGGCTGCCACGTGGAGCTTCCTCGAGGGTCCAGGTGCCGTTCTTCATGAGTGTACCATACTCCCTATCTGCTGCGTCACGCCAATTTGCCGCCTCGGCACTGTTCATGGCTTCAGTGAATGTGGTTGGGCTATCGGTGACTGTGAGGAAGAGAAGCTCGAGGTCAGACGACTCTGTTGGTGGTGGAATGGTGCACAGGTTCACCAGCTCCTCCAGCGGCCTATCTATGCTTTTGAGGCGCTTTGATCTCCTCAACGGCTCCACAGGACCATCTGCACCATGGTTGTGGCATCCAGACCTCTGTGGCAGCTACCGTGTGTTGCTTTGCTGCTCCTCCTCATCAGATTCCGTTGCTTTCTCCTTCCCAGCTTCCTCCACCTCCTTGTCATTGCCTCTATTACCGCCATCTTCCGCACTGCCCTCTTCTGCTACCGGCTCTTCTCCCACTTCTGGTACGAGTGCGGGAGCAAGTGGAAGTGCAGACATGGGGCTCCAAGTCCAGCCCTTCACGTTCTCTTGAAAGACCACATCACGGCTGTGGATGATCTTGCGAGCAGCGAGGTTGAAAAGGCGGTATCCCATGGTGCCATAGCCAAGGAAGGCGGCCTTCACCGACTTTGCGTCCATCTTGTTGCAATTTCCGGCAGGCACGTGCACAAATGCGCCACATCCAAAGACTTTCAAGTGCGCCACTGTTGGCTTGCGTCCTGTCCATGCCTCCTTCGGTGTCATCAGTGGCAGGACGCGTATGGGACTCTGGTTTTCATGGTACATGGCAGTGTTGACCGCTTCCGTCCAAAAGATTGGTGGGAGCTCCGCGTCTTAGAGCATGCTACAAACACGCTCCATGAGCGAGCGGTACGCGCGTTCAGCCACGCCGTTCAGCTGTTGTGTTCCAGGTGGAGTGATCTCGTACCCAATCCCGCGACACTTGAGGATGTTGCAGAAGTCGCTGGAGAGGTACTCTCCTCCACCATCGGCATGAAGCACTTTCAACCGTCTGCCACTCATTCTGTGCAGCAACAATCCACACCTTGAAAGCATCAAAGCAATCACCCTTTCCAGCCAGGAAGGACACCCACGTCTTCCTCGACTTGTCATCAATGAATGTTACAAAATACAACTTGCCGGACAAGGACTGAGATGGCACAGGACCGCACAAATCAGAGTGAATAAGTGAGAGAAGCTCAGCCGCCCCCTTCCCTTCCCTTTAAAATGGAGTGCAGGCATGCTTCCCTTTAATGCAACTCTCACAAGCCGGTGCACCTGGTTGCTTCACCCCCCTAAGCTCCAGGCCGCGGACCATCTTCCGTGTGGAGATGATGGCCCCAAAGCCGAGGTGACCAAGCCGGCGATGCCACAGGCGGATGTCGTGTTTTCCCTCTCTCACCGCCGATGCTGAGTCGGCTTCCTTCTCTGATGACACATTGAGACGGTACAGTCCGTCCTCCTTGTCCAATTTTGCAAGCACGCGGCCTGCACGTGCAGAGATGGTGCAGCCACTATTCTCAAAGCAAACCTGCATGCCTTCAGAGATGAGAGATGGGACAGAGAGGAGGTTAGCTGCCAGCCTCGGAACATGGATCACCCCCTTCACACAACATTCCATGTGGTTGCCCTCAACGAAAGCACAAAACACAATCTCACCCTCCCCATCCGCCATTTGCACATGGTTGTCCCCCATGTACACCCGATGAGGCTCAATGACGGTGTAGACAACAAACCACTCCCGGTGACACGTCATGTGCCGTGTGGCTCCCGAGTCGATGATCCAAAATAAAGCGATGTTGTCAGAGACATGCAGTACCCGGATGGTTGTCACGAATCCACTCTTCCAATCTGCTGTGTTTGCGGAAGCGTCGACTGCTTTTCCGCTCGCACTCTAGCCGAAAAGTCCGCCTTCTTCTTCCGGCATTCACGCGCCAAATGCCCCGGCTTCTTGCAGTAGTGGCACTTCCCCTTCTTCTTCCCTCCTTCGCCGTTGCTTCTGGTTGGTGCAACACCGCCCCCACGACCAGAGTTGGTGATGAGAGCAACGTTCAGTCCGCTTCCGCTCTCCTCTCCCTTGCGCCGCTCCTCCTCGAACAGCAAGATCTCCTCCACATCGTTGAGGGAGAGCTTGTCGCCACGCTGGTCCAGGGCAACAATGAGAGGAGTGTAGCTGCTAGGAAGGCCAGAGAGGATTGTTAGCATGATAACACATTCCTTGACAGGATCCTCAATAGCAGAAAGCTGGTCGGCAAAAGACTTCACCATGTTGATGTAATCAATCATGGATCTGGACTCATCCATCTTCACAGAGTGAAAGCGAAAATGCAGTAGTATGTTCATGAGGATTGACTTGGATGCATAAGTAGACTCAAGCTTCTTCCAAACCTCCTTAGGAGTGAGGATGCCACGGATGAGGAGTTGCTGCCGTTCTGCGAGGTAGAGGTAGATGGCCGCGAGGGCACGGTCACGCCTCTCGCGGTGGGTACGGGCCTCACCAGGTGAGGGAGAGGACTGAGCTGGTTTTTCCTCACTCACATGGCTCCAGAGTCCCTTATCCATCAGCACCATCTTCATGTTTTTGCTCTAGTTGAAGAAGTTCTTGCTTTCGAACTTGGCTATGTTGACGCCGGCTACCACAGAAGCCAATGTCGCCATGGTAGTGCAACGTTCAGTCCCCAAATGACTCTCTCACACAACAGGGTGCAAGAAATACCTCAAGGATGAGGCAGAGCCTTGTTCTAGCTCTAACACCACAGATGCAATCAAAGGCAGCCTTCAGGGCGATGATCAAACTCACCAAGAGCCACTAGGCAGGACCAATCGTATGTGAGAGACAAGCTGTAGGATATAGAGACAAAAATACGGAAGCATGTAAAGTTGTGTGGAGAGTGCGAATGGCTGGTTTGACTTGTAGATGAGAAATTAAGTTAGCACAACTTTCTAACAAGCCTAAGTACGCCTCATTTTGTACATGGAGCTGGAAGAACCACTCTGTCAAAGTTCACCTCCTAGCACACTCCTAGCCTAGTGGGATGAGCAGCAGTCACACTCTCACACAAGAGAATTACCATCCCTGCCATGTGCACAACCAATAATCTTGGTGGGGACCTTCCTTGAAGCTCCCTGAAGGTCCTCCTGCCGCCTTTCTACCTTGAAGGCCGCTCCAAAACTCCCTGGCCAATAATCGTGGCCGTCATTGGTGCTGGTAGTGCAGGAGCCATCACTTGAACCAGACCAATTGCCACCAAACCTTGAAAATCCAGATCTCCCTCAAACGGACTCCGAATTGAGTTCCGTAAAGTGCTGTAGAACTAGCAAAAGATCCTCTATTCACTGTTGTGACCTGACAATTTTCATGGAGAAACCCACTTTGGTCACTTTTTGGCATCCCATATCCAACATCGCCACCTCCACAGTGGTTGCCGAGTACATGGCTCTAGCCAAGGCGGTCAAGGAAGCGGAATGGCTCTGCAGATTGCTAAGGGAGCTGGACGTGCTGCAGCAGGACCCTACAGTGGTTCAAGAGGACAACACTGGTGCAGTTTTGCTGACCAACAACCTGACGCAGCACAAGAAGACGAAGCACATCGATGTGCGCTACCACTATGCTCGTGACATAGTGGAGAAGGGAGAGGTTGTGCTGGAGCATTGCAGCATGAAGCACATGCTCACGGATTGCCTGCCTGAAGCGCAGCCCCAGGATTTGCATGTCATCAGTCTTGCAGGACTTGGTTTGACAAGCCGTGTAGGGCTTGAATGCGCAGGAGCAGACGGGTGAGAGTGAGCATGAAGCATCTGGCATGGAAGGTGCACGGGGGAGAATGTCAAGAAGTGCCCCTGCCATGGATGCCGTTTGCCGTTTTCCTGGCTTGACCATTAGAGAGCGGTTGAATGTCTGATTTGATTACAGATTTGGACTCCCTGGATTTTGCCATGGGAGTTTGAGCTTTCAGTTGCTCGATTTGGTTGAGAATTCAGAATGTAAGCTCCATCTGAAGTTCAGGTGGTAGGTGGGTGGAATCTGGGTTCCGTCATTGGTGACGGGATAATTCCACCACCAGTGGGCCAAGTTCTACTTCAATGAGCTCCAAAGGAACATGGGCCATGAAGGAATGGATGTAGATGGTCTCCTTGACCAAGGCAAGCCTCCCCCCATGTTGGAATGACAGGAAGGGCGCTTCGACAGGCCACCGTCGAAGCGCCTCCCGTCACTCCCATTTGTGGGCATGGTGGGCGTAGCAGGGGCTCTACTTCTCCGTTTTGGGCGTGCTTGGATGCGTTGGAAAGCTCAGATCACAAGCTATAAGAATCTGATGTAATGAGAACAAGAAAAAACCATTAACGGTCCTCAGCCTTTCTCAGTTTCCGCAACCTGCATTCTGCCAGAAACTTTCTCCCTTGGTGTTGTGGCGACCCAAAGCACACACCCCCTTTGGAAGTCTCTTTGCACTAAGCAGCCTTTCACACTTGCAGTGGATCAGAGAATGCCAGGAAAGAATTCTTGCTAGTATGTTGTGCACGAAGGTGTCCTCCACTGATGAACAGGAAGATGGGTGCAGAACCCGAGGGTCTGCTAGACGCGGACAGGTAAGGACTAGACGGACCAGACATGACAGGGGCGACCGGACTAGATGGAGGGGTAGTGGAGTGAGCATGAGACAATGGCTCAGACAAGACAGAGGGTGAGGACAGGACAGGGGAGAACTGTGTTCCAGAAGAGTTAGACGAAACGGACGGGACAGAAATTGGGGCCTGAGTGGGCATTGTGCCGGTCGTCTGGGGACGAACCAAGGGTGAAGGATATTGGCAGGAGATAGCAGCAGGGACTATAGGAACAGCGAGGGCTGCAGGATCTACCTCCCGAGAGAGCGGCAACAGGGAGGCATGAGATGAGGGACAATTAAGGTCACGGAGAAACAAGGATTCACAGAATCGGGAATCACGGGACTCGACAACCCGCTGACGCTTTAGATCCCAAAAGCGCCAGCGGGAAGAGTTTCCCATCCCAGAGGTTGTCAAGAAGCCAGACAGATGCAACGATCCCCCAGACGTGGGCAAGACAAAGATCAAGACAAGTGCCGTGCGAGCGCTCAAAGGGTGTGACAGTATGAGGGAGGAGACCGTGGGGGACACTGTTCCAGACCCATGTCATGTAACTCATGACTTCAAAGGCAAAAAAGGGGAAGATAACACACTTGGACAAGAGAGTGTGAACGCCATCAGCGAGGGTACGATTCCAAGACTAAAAACCACCATTCTTCTGAGGTGTGTAAGGAGTGGAGGTCTCCAGACACACCCCGTTGGACTCGAGGAAACGTGCGGTGGGTCCAAGGAACTCACTGTCCCAGTCACTACAGAAGACAGGTAGCAAGTGCTGGAAGGAATGTTCAACTTGAACAAGACATGAATTAATGGTGATACAATTGTTGCTCCTTTGTCGAAGAGAAAAGATCCAGCGAAAACGAGAATAATCACTAGTGAGGCACAGAACATGCCGACCGATACCCATCAGGAAATCATGAGGTTGGGTACCCATGACGTGAGCATGAACAAAGTCAAGAGGGTGCAAGGAGAGAGTCAGAAGAGACAAAAAGGGAGTGATGCATTTTTCCTTGTGCACAGTCAAAATACTCAGAGGGACACGACGAGGTGAAAGTGAACAAAGATAAACCAAAACCCGTCTGTAGGCACAACATGCTAGTGATGACATGAGTGTGCACATGGCCAAGACAACGATGCAACAGCTGAACATGATCAGAAGAGAGAGACGGCACAACATGTGCAAGGGAAGAGGAAACAGAAAAGGCAAAGGGTGCAAGCAAAGGCACACATTAAAGCTTGTTACACTTGACGCCATGAAAGTCGATACGATTGGAGGGACGTAGAAAACCGGAGCCAAAGTCCTGACTGGAAATGAAATCTATGACCTGATTTTCAAAGGAGGTTACTAAAAGCAAGCTGAGTTCCAAGGACGGCACATAGAGCACATCAGGTAGGAACAACACACCACAGGGACCAACAAAGCAGAAGATGCCAATGTCCTGAACCGGAAGCAACTGGCCTAACCCAGTGAGAAGAAAGCGGACAGAGCCGTTGGGGCCCAACGAGAAAAAGTACGAATGGATGGACATCATGTGATACGTGGCACTGGAGTCGAGGACCGAGAAGCCACCAGAGACACAAAACAGAATAGAGAACGCCACAAGTGTCAACGGTGCCAACAGAATGGACAAACGAGCCACAGACAATGAGACAACGGAGACGGATGACAGACTGCCAATGCTTGACCCACGGAACAGACACAGACAACAGCTTGAGGAAATGACCAGGTGGATCTCCACAAAGGACAGTGTCGGACTGGCATGCAAGACCTGTGGCCTGCGAAGTCACACTCTCACCTCCCTGATTGCGAATGTGAAGGCGCCGGTGGAGAGAC
Source organism: Penium margaritaceum (assembly GCA_023375785.1). Lineage (NCBI taxonomy): Eukaryota > Viridiplantae > Streptophyta > Zygnematophyceae > Desmidiales > Peniaceae > Penium > Penium margaritaceum. The sequence continues at coordinate 234,783 of SZWC01000433.1, forward strand.
TGCTCAAGCTGGCATTCACCGAACGTAGATGGCTTGAGGGAAGGGGTGGGGGATCCTGACATAGGAGGATACCATGGAGGAGGTGTTGAAAAATTGCCCCTCCGCATGCTCAAGTGCGACGCCGGGAGGCGTCGACGAGCCGCAAGAAGGTGGAAACTCCGCGCCGGCGGATCTGGCGACTCGAGGATTGCTCAGATCCTAAAATAAAGGATTTCACCTCAAAGTTGACGAGTTGCTAAATCCGGTGGAAGTTGTTTCGCCGGAATCGGACAAGTAACGAGGGAGATATGACCTTCCAAAGTTGGGGTGTGCGCAGCGGCTCTGGGAGCCAGCTGCGACTCGAAATCCGGTCGATAATCGACCAGACCGAGTAACAAAGCTACCATCTGGAGAAAATTGCTCCGATAGGCCTGCCGAGGCGTCCGGTGGATGATCCACCTGATCCGGCGGATCATCCACCGGATCCACTAGTGCAGGTTGTTACTGAGGGACTTAGCCAAAAACCTGGCTCGGCGTCCAAAACTCAGTAGTACGTTTTGTTACTCGGGGACTAGGTCAAAAATCTGACTGCAGGTCTACGGACAGGTTTCGAACCTCGTCAGACCCCATCACCAAACTCGACCCAAAAGTGGGCAGGGTGCGTGGAAACAGTGCAGGGGACCCCAACACCACGTGCAATGGGTTCTGCGCCTTGGGAAAGGCGCTTCGCACGTGAAGGAAGGCGCCACGCTGTGTGCGCGCCATGGAAGCGTTAGGCGTTTCTGTGGTGGGTGAGACCTGCGCTTCGGCAAGCATAACGCAGGCTACGCTTGGCCGAATTGCGCACGGTTTGGTGCATTGGAGAGCTCATGACTAGCCCTATAAACGCTCTGGTCATGTCTATGTACAAAGAACAACGCAAAACGACGTTATTCCCTTCGCAAGACTGACTGTCTCAAATCCTCTCCCACATAGCGTGAGGCGACCAGAAAGCTCACACTTCATCTCCGAACTTGCCCAAACAAGCCGTGCAAATGCTAGACTGCCTGAGCCACGTTGGAACAGAATTTCCAACAGGAGGCATGTAAGCCGGGGAAGGCAGGCAAGCGTAGACGGGCGCACCATAGGGAGGAGGCCATCCCGACAAATACATGACTAGTGGAGGAACAGAGAGAACACCGGCGGTGGAGTAGGCTTGAGCAGAGGTGGTACTGTTGGACTGAGAGGAGGTGCTGGAGCTGGAGGCCGAGGAGGCATAGGTGCTGCTAATGCATGCCCAGTGAGCACACATGGCGCGGGCGAAGCGTAGGTCATCAGGGGTACAGGGAACGTCTGGGTTGAGTACTTGGAAAATCCACAATTCCAACAATAGTCGCGCCAAGTACGCGAGGCGATGCACTGTCTTTGGCTTTCCCCTTCCCCTTACCATTACCCTTCCCATGGTCACAGCCCTAGGAGGCAAGGAAAGCCGTGGTAGAGGAAGAGGAAACATCAGAGGAAGAAGAAGAAGGCGATACAGATGTAGGGGAGGGTGAAGATGAGGCAATCGTGAAAGAGGCAACCCCGGAAACAACAGGGGGATGAAGGCACTTGTTCTGGAGACAGGTCCACCAAGCGGCCAGCTTCTCAGCGGTGAAATTCCACAAGGCTCCAACACCAGGTGGGGTCTTGGGGGGAACAGACTGGGAGGAAAGGAATTGCAGCTCATCAGCATGGACATCACGGAGGTGATAAGACAGCTCAGGGATTAACCCATTGACCATGGTGAGCATAGGAGAGAGCTGGCCAGGTCCGGAATCACCAAGGTTGCAAAAGAGCTTGAGCCCGCGTGCCCAACACGCATCAGAAGAGTTGTCGGCACGCATCGAACGCATGTTGAACTACATGGTGAGCGTGATTTGGGTAGCCTGACCAGTGATGGTGGTGGAGCGGCGCAACATAACACAATCACTGACTGGATTAACAAGGTGTTGGGTAGCGAGATCAGTGTTGTAGGTACCGACGTCATCAACGAGCATCTCAGGTGTGACATCGATTAGGCCATGGACACGGCGGGCAGATTCAGCAACGACAGGTGTGAAGGACGCGGCAGCTAGGAATTAGTGCTCCCACAGATGTTCCCCTTGAGCCCAGGTACTAAAGCACTTTTCCCATGAGGAGGAAGCAAGCCCAGGTGCTAGAGCAGGAGGTTTTGAGAAGAAGTTGTGCTCGCGCAGCGTGGCGACGGCGGTGGCAGCAGCAGGGGTGCCAGCAGAATGTATTGCAGTGGTGCTAGAGGCAGATGGTGTGGAAGAGGTACCCGCGCTGGTGCCAGGGTCAGCACCAGCAGGTGGGACAGACGCAGGAAGCTGGCACTGAAGGAAAAATTTGGGAACCTCATTAGCAAAGGCAGCGCGGTTGTCATTGGCCAGTTTAAGGAGATCTTCAGCTTCCCGGTGGACCTCACGAGCGAGGGTCAGCTGGTGCTGAAGTTCTGCTATGACTGATTCGTCATCACTAGGCAGGGTGACGGCTGTGGAACCCTGCCAGAACGATTTCAGCAAAGTTTCCCCCACCCTAGTGGGTGTGGGAATACTTGGAGTTCCCTGGGCACATGTGGAGAGTGTTGTAGGACAGCCCATACTGAATGAGACAAGCAAGCCACAACATAGGAGAGAGAAGGCAGGGTACCAAAGGGAAGGATGCATGCAAAGACGACCCTCAGGAAGGAGGAGGGACGGGTGTGCGTAAGAAGGTGAGAAGCGGGGGAACAGCAGCAGCTGCTGCAGCGGCAAGAACAGAGATTGTGGAGGCAACTAGAACTATGAGGGCAAAGGCACAAGTAGTAAGAGCGGCACCCGCAGTGGCAAACACTGCCTAGATGGAGATTGCGGATGCCACAATGCAGCAGAAGTGACGGCCACTGCCATGGAGGTGCAGATCGATGAAGTGACGGCCGTCACTTCTGCTGCATCCATGGTGCTAGCCGACAGATGGTATGGATGCAGGAGAAGTGACGGCCACTGCCATGGAGGTGCGGATCGATGAAGCTGAGGCAGATGTGGAAGATGCAGCAGAGGTCGTTGCAGAGGCAACAACGGATACAGCAGAGGTTGCTAGAGCAACTAGAGTACTGATATCTATAGCTACGGCAGCAATAAGACAAGCTACCACTGCGGCCTCAATTTAGGCCTCAGTGATATGCCCTGCGGATGTTGTGGCAGGTGTCCGGGATGCTTGAGCTGTGGGTGTTAGTGTGGCGGAAAAGAGACAGCAGCCTCTAGAACAGCAGCTGCAGTGTGCGTGATGCTATGTGTGATGGTAGAGTATGGGCTGCTTGAAGTGACGTCACTGACAGCGGCGTTGTACAGCTGGTACACCTGCTGAAAACTGGGGCAGCCCTAAGGGAGTTGATCAGGCTCACTAAGAGCCGCCTAGGCAGGACCAACTGTTTGTGAGAGGAAGTTGCAGGTTGCACAGACAGAAACTTTGGAGGCAAATGTAGGAATGCAGAGAAGGCAAATGTCTCAATCAACTCTTTATTGATAAGTTAAATCATCACAGCTTCCTAACAAGCCCTTATATGCCTCATTTGGGCAAAGGAGCACTGACATACACTCTGTCAAAGTTAATCCTCTACTTCACTCCTTTAGCGTGATGAGCGGCAGTCACACTGTCATGCATTAGAATCATGTCTCCCATGGCCTGCACGGCCAATAATCCTTGAATGCTCCTTCCTTGAAATATCTTGAAGGCCCTGCAGCCACCTTTTCTCCTTGAAGGCTGCTCCCTGCCATCCTTGTCAATAAGTTTGGCCACCTTTTGTGCTGACAGTGCTCTGGTCGCCACTTGAACCCGAACCATGGTCTCCAAGCATTAAAAAACCATATCTCACTCAAACGGACTCCAAATTGAGTTCCGTAAAGTGCGTTGAAGCCTGTCAAATTTTCTCTATGCATCTGTGGTCTCAGATGATTTTCATCGAGCAACATTTTCTTGTCACTTTCGGGCAATCTCTTATCCATCAATGCTTTCCTGGGGAGATTGAGGGTGAGAGGGTATTACCAGGATTGGTTGCGCAGCTCACAATGACGCAATTAGGAAAGCCTTGGTTGGGGGTGCGTTACCTCTCTGGACCCGGCGCTGATGTTCCTGGCACTCCTTGTACTACGCACCGAGGGGTGCCACAACGGGGATCTACGGATGAGCCGACGTGGCTGCTTGCACCACCTTGATGGTCCTGTTACGGCAACAAGCTGAGGCACTTGGGATGACTGCAGCTATATATTTACTCCAGCTGCAAGAGAAAAGACTGTCAGTGGCTGCTGCTACAAGGATGGCGCCGCTGCCAGATGCTGTCCGGTGCTGTTGCAGTAACACTAGGTGCCAACACTGCTGCTTTTGCCAATGGCGGACTGCCACATGCAGAGGCCAAAGCGGAGAAGCGACGGCTGCTGCTGTGCAAAGATGAGCACAGTGGATGCGATAGAAACCGCTGCGGCCGTGGCTGTTTGGCTGTTGTAGGTGCTTGACTGGAGGCTGACAACCTGCTAGCCTGCTCGCAGCAGGCTGAACGCAAAGGGAGTGGGCCACCAATGTGGGGGCTGCCACAGGCAGAGACCAAGGCGGAGAAGCGACGGCTGCTGCTGTGCGGAGTTGAGCAAAGCGTGCACGATGGCAGCAGCTGTGGCCGTGGCTGCTGGACTGCTGCTGTTGCCAAAGATGCTGTTACTACCAATGGCAGGTGGCCAGGGGCAGAGGCCAAGGCGGAGAAGCGGCGGCTGCTGCTGTGCAAAGATGAGTACAGTGCACGCGATGGCATCAGATGCGGTTGTGGCTGCCGTGCTACTTCTCTTGCTGATGCTTGGCTGTAGGCTAAAAACTTGTTTGCCTGCTTGCAGCAGGCCGCATTATAAGGAAGCAGGCTGCTGTGGACTGCAAAGGTGCAAACGCGGAGGTTGGCGGCAAAGGCGATATGCGAAACTGCTAGAGGGTGCAGCCCACAAGACCGATGGAGAAGAGACGACCGCATTAGCTATTTGGCAAGAAAGCTCTGAAAACTTGCGGCGCGGGGCCCTAGGATCTAAGGATAGCGCGTCACTGCACAACCCTTCTTCCTCTGCACTCTCTGATACCAGTAAGCAACTGTCCTAGGCATGCAATTACAGCTGGGGAGGCACGAGAAACATGTTGTGAACAAGAGGCAAGACAGCCATAGATTTGCCACATAGATTTTCAAGGTGTAGAGTGAGTAAGCAAGCACAGAGCTCTCAGCCATCGGGTAGGGAGCGAGCAAGCAGCGAGCTCGCTCTCACTTGCTACCCTGGTGCGTGGTGGAGTCAAACCGCCAACTAGAAAAATCTAGCAAACCTGTCAGAAGTGACATCAGTCAGAAAACCGGCATAAACTAGGTCATGGATGACACCAGACCACCCACGACAACGGCTCCAATGACTGTCCACACAAAAGGCAAATTTCTGTGTCTGAAGGAAGGGGACACCACGATGATGGTTAGGTCCTCTGACCCTTGTTAAAAGGCTATCTTGTCGTGTAGCAGCATCGTGACGGTGTAGCAACCCGAGGCAGTGTATCCCTCTGGTAAATCACCTGCATCAGTGATGTGAGGTTGCAACAAGGCCAGAGGTCACAACGTGCCATTGAACCAAAAAAATTCTTGAGTAGTTGGAGTCATGGAAAGTGCCTCCGCGGATATGACAAGACAACTGTGTTTCCAATTTCCCCAGGCGCAAACTCACTACACTCTACTTTAGACCGGTATAAAATCCATTCCCAATTGTTCGAAATAGCCCAAAAAACACCTTTGTGAAAACACCGGCAAAGTATTGCGGTAACATGGTACACGAAGGCATCGTCAATTCCCTTCTAATGCTTTGCAACTCGAAAAATGCTGGAAGGGGTGCAACGGTTCTTGCACATCAAAATGTGCGGTAGGGAGAGAGTGCGCCCCTTCCAGCGCTTTGGCATTCGTAAAGCGTTGGAAGGGATGCAGTCCCTTCCTGGCGATCAAACATGCCGTTAGCTAGGAAGGGATGAAATGCATTGGTCGGTGATCCGATGCCCTCACTCAGCCACATTCCGCACGCATTGTCCCAGGGGCTGCACACGATGTTTGTGTGTGTGCTTTGAGCTTCTTTGTATGGTAGATATGATTGTGTTGTGAGAGATTCTCAGTTTGCTGCGATGATGCTCCACCACCTACATTGCACGTTTTGTTGTATGTATGGTCCGTATAGTTCACGCATGCATGACTGGTAGAATTTTCTTGGTGGTTGAGACCCGGGAACTTGGTGGTATGTGCCAATGCCCTAGGAGACTCTATGATGATTAAACACATATTGGCGCTGACATGTGGTGTATTCCCTCTGCGGTTGAGACCCGGTACACGATGGTTTGTATTGGTACCTCGGGAGACCCAACAATGATTGGTTAGGCCTTTGTTGACTTTTGCCAGTCATATGTAGCTTGCATGTGGCTAAGAACAGGACGTCTGGTGACTGGTTTCGGAGTCTCGGAAGGATTTAACTTACCTAGTTTGGCTTGCTGGTGGTGCTAGTACATCTCTGTAGAGTCTGGATGTGTTTTTGGTACATTTCATGTTTTCTTTCCAGTCATGACCTGGGCATACGGTGGACTGTTCATGTGCCTCAAGAGGCCTCTCTTGTGTGGTTTCACGTTCTGTGACCTTGGTATTCACCGTTCATACCTTTTGGTATGACGGGGATGACATGGCCTGGCGGATTAGCCGCCAGTCCCCAATACATAAGCTCTCACTAGGACTCATTGTACTTTCTTTTTGTTCTCAACGCGTCCCAGACTTAGCCAGATTTGGCCTTCACTGTTTGCCCCTCACACCCAGAGCTCTTGGAAGTTTTGAATTGGCTTGGATGCCCTAGTTAATTCTATCTCACGTCACGTTGTTTTTTTTTTTGAGGCTGTTGAGGACTCCATGGAGCTTGTGCAATGCATGAGCCTGGTATTGTTTATCAGTCTATCAGAGTTCTGTAACCTTTGAGGCACATTTCCCATGTCATTTTTTACTTCAAAATGTGTGTAGAGGAGAAAGGATCTTGCTATGTTCATAGTGACTCGTGCATAGTAGAAAACATAAATGTCACTACAACCAAAGGGTTCACTCTCCCTTATCCACGAGTAAGGAAAAGCCTAGAAGCTTCCCAACTCTGCGGTCGCTGAGGTGACAACACGCTTGTGTCAGCTGATGCACTATCACACAAGGTAGGTGCAAAAACAGCGAGGGTCTGGCCCAGAAAGATATTCATGGTCTCGTAAGCTTCAAAAGATTCAATGTGTAGAGAGAGATGACAATGTACAAGCTCACAACACAAGTACCTACTCCAAAGATTGTTCTAGGGCATGTAGGCCCATGCAAGATCACACATAAGCTCTGGTGGTGAGTGCAAGAATCATAGCATCAGCATTTGGCCAAGTCTGGAACACATGAGTTAAGAAACGAGGGAGAGAGTTAAGAGATAGATTATTGTGATGTGAGCCATCCCCGTGTTGGTGTGTCAGTCATGGTGAGATTTCAAATTGTTGTTTCCACGGCTCACCGATATGCAAGGACACTTGATGGCTACTTTGAGAGCATCAGCTCCAGCCGGCACGCCCTCACGTGATCTCCAGAGTTTTTTTCATGACCACCTCTTAGGGTCCATTTTCTCAGTGGCGCTCTCTCCTTTCTCTTTCACGATTCAGTTTCTTAGATTTCCTGTTTTTGTACCTGGTGCTTCTTTCGGTCTGTGATTCAGACAACCGAGGCCATACACCTTTTGGGTTCTCTTCTGCTGTTGTTTTGGAGCATGCAACTGGGTTAGTCTGTTTTCCGACAGGCTGGTTAGGCTTGTGCACTGAGCTACGCGCATGTGGGTGAGACTATATCCATACACCTGTCTGTTTGTTTAGTTCATTTCACTTCTATTCATCTACGTACATTTTTCCGTCCCTCTCCCAATTCAAGTGTCGTCTGTCACCTTGTGTTCACCACAATGTGATCTCTCACAAAAAACATAGCTAGGAGGGTTCTCTCATTCCCTTATAGTATGAGAGCAATAAAGATACACGACCTCTTCATCCCACCATACAGAATGTAGAAGCGGCAACAAAAACATCTGGGCTGGGCTGGGCTGGGTTAGGAGGGGCGTACAGGTCTTGAAAACATGGAGGTCCTGAGCTGAGGGCTCACGTTACATATTCCTCCAGCAGAGCCGGAGGGACAATGTTGCTAAATTATTTCTTAAGTTTTCTTTGTTGCGGCAGCCTTCTTGGCGGCAACAAGAAGCTTGAATGGAGACGTTTTAGGCCACCACAGAAGCCCTGGCCGCCATAGCAGCGGTATCTGACTGCCCTCATTGAAGGAGGGGACAACTCACAATGGTAACAGTAGCAGATCTGTAGCAGCAGGAGCTACAACTGCTGTGCTAGCAATGACTATAGCTGGGCAGCATCAGCAGCAGGAGTAGTAGCAGCAGCAGTAGCCGCAGCAGCAGCAGCAGCTACAGCAGTGGCATCAACAACAGCAGTAGCAGCAGCCGCACTGCCAACCCCTGGCTGCATTGCATCTTTTTGCAGCAGCCGGAGCAGCAATAGTAGCAGAGGCAGCAGCAGTAGCCACACATGCAGCTACTGTAGCAGTTTTTGCAGAAGCATGAAGAGAAGAAGTAGCCGCACTCGCAGCAGCATCTACCACAGCAGCTGCAGCAACAGTTGCAGAAGTTGCAGTTTTCATTACAGCCACACTAATAGATATAGCCAACTTCAGTAGCCGTAGCAGCAGGACAGCAGTTGTAGCAGGCACGATCGATGTACTTGCTGCCACCTCCCAAACCTGCTTGTAGCTTGGTTCGAGCCGTCGACCGACGGGCTCGTTGATTGACGAGCTCGTCGGTCAATGGGCTCGTTGCCCGAAGTCACCCCCTGCCCCCCCCACCCCTCCTCCCCCCCCCCTCCTCCTTGTTCACCAGCGAGGGTCGAGCTCAACCTAAAAAAAAAAGCTTGTGGAGGAGAGGAGGTGAGCCTTGTCACCCCTCTCAACCCCGGCTGAAGCCCTCTTCAAGCTGCATAGAGACGCAGCAATGGCAGTAGCTCTGAGAGTCATTGCTATAGCTATGGTCCTGGGAAGGCCCACAAGCCCACGGTGACCCACCACCGAAGATGACGGAAGCGGAGACACTCTTTCAAAGAAAGCTACAACCGCATCACCACGTCCACCACCATGAATGCAGCAGAGGGTCATCCAACCTTTTCAAGTAGCAGATGGGGCATGTGATGTCCCTATGCATGTTGGCCTGAGGGTGAGTGTACACCCTGGAGGGTCCCTAGCAGTGACTGGTTCACATCACCAACTCTTTTTGGAGAGACTGAAACTGTGGAGGCAACTAGTTCCAAGGATGGCAGAAAACTGGTCAGAGATTGAGGCAATAGTTTTGGCCTGAATTGACTGGGAATGAACACTTTATCAAGGCTCACAAGCAGTGGCATTTTATAGCCACTGATCTAAGCTTTCCAAAACACCAAAGCATGCCAAATTTGAAGCTTCCTAGCAGATTCTATGGCTTCTAGAGTGTCTATTGGTAGGCTGTCTTTTTTCCCACCTAGGAAGACATCCCTTCCCTCCTCTAGAAGTTTCTGCCCCTTCCTAGATTCCTCAGCTTGCTTCTAGTAGGAGGGAAGGTGTCCAGAAGACCAAGACACTTCTAGATGCCTTGTAGGACAAGTCACCTCTTCTAGAAGGTGTGCCACCTTCCTGGACCCTCTCCTGGCCTTCTAGCAACTTAAAGAGGAACTCTAGAGGTTGAGCTAGCTTCCTGGCATCTATTTTCCACCTCCCTTGAGGCAGGACAGAATTTCATCTTGTGGGACTTGAACCTGGGTCCCTGCCTCTAGAGGTGGACACCATTAACCACTAAGCCACCTTGGCTTGTCTTTTTGGTGTTCCTTTTTGGAGTCACTCCTGCCATGGTGAGGAGCATCACTCCAACAATCTCCCCCTTGCGCATCACCCATGGCAGTTGTCCATGCTCAACCTGCAACTGAAGAGCCTTTTTCCTCATGCGAGGCGAGCTTACATTTTATTGCTCCCTCCCACTCAGCACCATCCTTCTTGTGCAGTGCCACCTTGAGGCTCCTCTTGCGGGAACCCAGTCCAAATGCCCTTGTCGGCATCATATCTTTTTGTCCTTCTTCGCACACGGCTGCTTGTGCGGGGCTGTTGAGGCAGTTGTTATTGTTGCTGTCCCCTTTTGGTGCCATCCTGTCCAAGCGCCTGCTCCCCCTCTCTTGGAGACCTTGGAGACATCTGTCGACTCTCCGCCTCCACGTCCATCTCTGGTGCTTCGGATTCCTCATCCAAACTGGCTGAAATGAATTCTTCCACTCGCCCCTCCCTTGGGCGATCCTCTCCGGCTTGCGCTACTGTGAGGACGTCACCCTCATTCACGTCCTCCTCCGTCTCCCCCTCAAGGGGTGGCATCCACTCCCCCCTCTTGGGGAGACCTGCCTCCTTGTCTGTCCAACGGCTTTTCTCGTCAAACGTGACGTCGCGACTTCGCACAATCTGATGCCTCCTTGGGTCAAAGAGCCGGTACGCCTTGCTTCCGCTCTCATATCCAAGGAAAATACACCGGCGGGTACGCGGGTCCAGCTTGCTCCGTCCCTCACGTGCCTACACCATTGCATGTGTAACACAACTAAACGTGCGGAGGTGACCCACCGCCGGCTTCCCCCCGTTCCACACCTCTTGTGGCGTCTTCCACGCCTTGCTCTCCTTGTCCTTCAGCGGCTTGGTCGGCATGAGATTCATGATGTACGCTGCTGTCCTTGCCGCCTCCGCCCAATTCCGTTGTGTAAGGCCGGCGTCGCTCAACATGGATCGCACCATGTTAAGGATTGTGCGATTTGCTCTCTCTGCGACGCCATTCTATTGTGGGGAGTGTGGAGTTGTTTTTTGCCACTCAATCCCCTTGCTCTTCATCCACCCAAAGCACCTGCATATTCACCGCTGTTGTCACTCCGGAACGCCTTCACCTTCAACTCTGTTTGCCGCTCCACATCAGTCACAAACTCCTGCATGCACGCAAGGACCTCACTCTTCCGCTTCATTGGGTAGAGGCAGAGTTTCCGGCTGTGGTCATCGATGAAGGTGAGGAAGTAGCGAGCTTCGCTGATGCAGCTCTCAAGCGGTCCACACACATCTGTGTGTACCACGGCCAATTTTGCTGATGCACGCGTCCCCTTGGCGACAAACGGCTGCCGAGTTGATTTGCCAATGATGCATGGCTCACACACGGTCTCCTTGGTTCCATCGAGGCCGCTGATTTGGAGACTCCACACCACTTCCCTCATAGCCATCTCCTTCACTGTCGATGGAGAAATGTGGCAGAGTCGGCGGTGCCATAGGTCCAGGTCTCCTCCATCCTTCGTTGCAAGATTGGCGGCGTTGGACCCCACCCGGCTGCTGAGGATCTTCGCACGTAGCAGGTACAAGTCCTCCTCCCTCTTGGCACACGCAATCACCTCACCTTTGCCCTCTTTGCGGATGACGGCCTCCTTCTTTGTGAAGAGCACCTCAAGTCCCTTGTCGGTAAGGCGGCTGACGGAGAGCAGGTTTGCCCCAGAGTTGGGCATATGCAGCACATCGTAGATTGTTCTCGTGACATGTTTGCCATCCACAATTGACTCAATGCGGATGTTACCATCACCGGCGGCCACCTCTGTTTTTCCATTGGCCACCGTCATGCGTCTCTCTGAGGCACCGTAGGTGACAAATGCCGCCCTGTTGCATTGCGTGTGGCGGCCTGATCCGGAGTCGATGACGGCAACTCCCGGATCCTTCAAGTTGGTGGAGTTGTACGCCATAAAGGCGTGCTCATCTTTCTTCCTGCTCCGTTGTGACCGATCTGTTTTCTTCTTGGGACAGTTGCGCGTGTAGTGGCCCTCCTTGCCACAGTTGAAGCACTCCCCCTTCTTGTCACCCTTCTTGGTGCCCTGTTTGGCACCCTTCCACTTGTCGCCTTGGCCTCCACTTTGAGGATGAACCGTGTAAGCTGAACTTGATGCCGCTGCACTCTCGCGACCGCCACGTCGTATCCACTCATTTTGCACGTACTCAGCAACCTTCGGGTACTTCAGCTCGTCGGAAGGCCAGCCACCAAGGACTGTGATCATGGGACTCCAACTGTCTGGCAAGGCCAGAAGAAGGATTATAGCTTGCAACTGAGAGTCGACCTCCCAACCCGTGGCCACGCACTCCGCTGCGAGCGCCTCAATCTGCTGCATGATCTCCATGATGTTGGCGCCTACGTTGGCTCGGAGGGTGATGAGCCGCTTGAAGATGAAGAGATGATTGGCAAGGTTGCTTGAATGGTAGATGGAGCAGAGTTTTGACCATGCGTCTGCGGCCAGGGTGCATCCTTGGATGTGCCCAAGTTGTGGTGGGCATAACGCGGATACAAGGAGCACCAACGCCTTTTTGTTGTGCTTCTTGTATGCCTCCTTCACCTCAGCCGTTGCAGTTTCCGGCGGAGCAGTCTCATCACCTTTTACGAGCTCAAGCAGTCCCTTGTTGTCGAGGAAGACCTCAAACTGCCACCTCCACAAGGCAAAGCCTGTCCCATCAAACTTAAGGACAGCGCGGCTGCTCTCTTGCTCGCAGGTTGCCATGTCTTGCTGTTGGAAGCGTGAAATCAAGCTGGCTTTGAACCCCTTAGAGGCGTGGGCCCATAACCCTTTGTTGGCGTGAGGGTGAGTGTACACCCTGGAGGGTCTCTAGCAGTGGCTGGTTCACACCACCAACTCTTTTTGGAGAGACTGAAACTGTGGAGGCAACTAGTTCCAAGGATGGCAGAAAACTGGTCAGAGATTGAGGCAATATTTTTGGCCTGAATTGACTGGGAATGAACACTTGATCAAGGCTCACAAGCAGTGGAATTTTATAGCCACTGATCTAAGCTTTCCAGAACACCAAANAAATTTGAAGCTTCCTAGCAGATTCTATGGCTTCTAGAGTGTCTATTGGTAGGCTGTCTTTTTTCCCACCTAGGAAGGCATCCCTTCCCTCCTCTAGAAGCTTCTGCCCCTTCCTAGATTCCTCAGCTTGCTTCTAGTAGGAGGGTAGGTGTCCAGAAGACCAAGAAACTTCTAGATGCCTTGTAGGACAAGTCACCTCTTCTAGAAGGTGTGCCACCTTCCTGGACCCTCTCCTGGCCTTCTAGCAACTTAAAGAGGAACTCTAGAGGTTGAGCTAGCTTCCTGGCATCTATTTTCCACCTCCCTTGAGGCAGGGCAGAATTTCATCTTGTGGGACTTGAACCCGGGCCCCTGCCTCTAGAGATGGACACCATTAACCACTAAGCCACTAAGGCTTGTCTTTTTTGGTGTTCCTTTTTGGAGTCACTCCTGCCATGGTGAGGAGCATCACTCTAACAATGCAATTAGTGAAGCTTCTCAGATGTTTTAGTCAGGTCGCACTGACCACTGCCCCAGATGTGTGAGAGCATGACAACCCCAAATGATCACCGTTTTAGATGTGAAAGGGCTCTGAAAAAGCGCTGTTCATAACCTGCCCATCGCATCGACTTGCGCTTCATTTTGTACCTTGTACAATACGAAAGAAAAGACACGCTCCTAGATCAATAATGTTTTTACATTTTGGGCTGTGACAAGATACGTGATGGTTTTTCAAAACCTTTTTTTTTTTTTTGGGGGTCTGAAACCACCACCATTGCATTCGGCATCATGTGCCGCATCATTGTTTCAAGGTTTGCTTGATTTGGAAAGTCTTCATGCTAGCATCATCGTAGTGGGTGATGACATCATCACTAAGCCAAATTCTCAACCTGGATGTCAAAAGTTTTACGCATGCCGAGCCCTAAAGAAACGCAATCGGGTTGTCAATCTGACCACTTTTTCATTTCACAAAATAAGAGACCAAAATGGTATGTTGCAACAACAAGAAGAAGGGGCCTGCTACTCCTTCTGGCTCTGGCTCCGTGGCTGAGACATCCACTCCTCGCTTTCAGGCCATGGGCTCCCTATTCCAGGCGCTGGAGGACATCAGGAAGCAGCAGGCGGTGTATGCGGCCAGCCTCAAGGAGATTCTCATTGTATACAAAGGATGCAGCAGCCCCTGCCAGGCGCAGCTGGATCACTTCAATAGGGCGTGCAGCAACTGGGCGTGCAATAACGGTGTGTACAACAGCAGGGCGTGCAGAAATAGATGCTAACTGGAGACGACAGTAGTAGTGACAACAGCGATGGCCAACAGCAGCAGTCACGAGGCCCTGGAGTGACCGATCGCCAGGTTTCTGGCCGTTGGTACCAAGAGGCCTCCGAGAAAATGAGCCGTCTGTAGTTGGGTCAGTGAAACACTCCTGCATATGATTCCGGATTGCCTGCACCTTTATTCTCAATGTGCTGCTCTCTCAGCATGTCCTTCGGTGGGCTTCTGATTCCCCGTGCCCTTGAGCATGTCCTTGAGGTTTCCCTTCCCACAGATTGGCGGCCGGAGGATTTTGAGACCCCACCACTACGCTACAATAGTGATTTTGGGTTTGACTCCTGGGAGACCCTCTTCCAAGTGCGGGCTGATGAGGAGGATATCTCGCCATATTACTTGAGCCAGTATCAGACGACCGGTCCTTGCCAGGCATTGGTTATGACGATAGTCATGCATAGCTTGCTCTACGCTATGCCCCTGGTACACGTACCAGAACGGGCCCCCGCCGTGGCTGGGAGTTGGTCCTGATCTTGCTGGGAGCCGAGATCCATGCGACGGTGACGGCGCGTCTCTGGGATTTCAGATCCCTTCGGCAGGATACCTCTGATTCAGCGGCAACCTACTAGAGGCAAGCCATGTGGATGTACACTTGCCTTGGCACCATCAGTAGTTTCTGGCTATGTGCCTTGCACACCATCATGGTCGGGTTCCACATGGAGTTTGTCGACATGTTCACCTACTTTGACCAGAATATTCTTGCTGAGCTGTTGGATTCCTTGGAACTGCTCCCTTGGAACCATCAAATCACAATAGTGGGAGGACTGCACGTGAGGCTGCCAAGGCCCATCAGGCAAGTCAGTTGGTTTCTGCGACTAGCGCCTCATTAGGGATCTCCTCCTTAAACCCTCATCCTTAGCCTCTTCTCCCTCACCTTCCTTCCAGGACGTGGCCATTGCTGCACAGGGAAACAAGGGAAGACAGAGATGTGGTAAGGGGTAGTAGCAACAACAGCAGTAACATCTACAAGATTCAGAGGGTGGCAGTGGACGTTTAGTCCACTTTGATATCTGTGGAGGCACACATTGCTACACGGAGTGCACACAACCCCTTGACTGGGCGCGGATCATGTGAGGCCTTCAGGCCACACATACCTAGTAGACGACTACCTCCAGTACCACCCAGATTGACTGCGTGACCAAGACGACAGCTGACACTCCACCCGCCTCCGGTGACGCTGATCTCGCAGACCCACGTGACCATAGTAACACAGATGTTTGTCACCTTATGGCACTTCACAATCAGGGAGGTATGAGCGTGTTGACGCAGCTGTGCGGTCCATAGCTTGCTTTTCCTGTTTCATTTATGGCCCGTGATGATGCGTGTGGGGGAGCATCAATTGGTTGTGATGACTTCGGGCTTGACTTTACAGAGTGGTTGGATGAGTCCTAGATCTGTAAAATCCACTGTGATTCTGTCATCTCTGCTGAGAATCTGAAAACTGAGAAGTTTTCTGTGATCCATTATTTGGTATTGACGATGGGTCATGGGACGAGTGGTACGTGGATCATTGACTCTTCACCACATGACTTGTCATTGTGGCAACTCTGTTGTCCTTGATCCTGTTGGGTGTTTTCAGTCTGTTCGTACGGGATCTCGTCAGTCATTTCCTGTCCAGGACATTGGGGTAGTACGCATTGATGGTCTGTCTGGCCCCCTAAACATCTGGACATACTCTATGTTCATGGTCTGGAGCTCAACCCGATGTCTGTTCATGCCTGCAGTCGGATGAGTCTCTATAATAAGCACTCTTCTGACTCTGCCACTGTTTCTACATGTGATACTCATGCTGTTGTCCTCAGTGCACCGATGACCTGTACCATGTCTCTCACTTCCCTCCCTCTGTGCCCCCTTCCTCATCCTGTTCTGCACACAGGTTTATAACGAACATACTCTCCCTCAAGCACCAGTGCTTTTTGCTTTGTCGCCTCCTTCGTGAGCTCAGACACTATGTACAAGCTCATTTGGAGTCAGCCAGACCTTGGTCTTGACGTGGCTTCCTTTGAGAAGCCGTCCAAGACTGATTGCAATTTTTGCTCAAGGTAAGATGCATCACTACACTTACCCTAACTCTAGTCCTCGGGAACTAAGTCTGCTAGAGTTGGTCCACTTAGACCTCCTTGGTCTCCTTCGAGTCAAGTCCTTCTCAGATCATGATTGATGTATTCTCAACTTCACTAATGACTTCACCAAGATGCGGAGGAGCTACATTGTACGCCACAAGAGGGATGCTGCCCTGTCGATTGGTCTCTGGCTAGTGATGGCTGAGCGCCAGTCTTGTCATACCCTTCAGACGTTTTGTTTGGATCGTGGTGGAGAGTTGTTAGGTACGATGGACACATTCACTATTAAGCATGTTATTAATCACCAAATCTCATCCCCTGCAACTCCTTAGTAGAACAGTGTCTCCAAGTGTTGGAACCGCACCATGGAAAATTTGGTCCATGCCATGTAGTCTTAGTGCGGTCTTCCAAAGTCCTTTGCCTTTGAGGGGTTCTCCTACATGACGTGGGTTAGAAAAAACCTGCCACATGGTCCTCTACCGGACCATGTCATGTCGTACGAGTTGTGGTTCAGCCATCCTGGTGATATCTGTCTCACTTGCATCGAGGATTCTCTAGCCTGTGTTGCACTGAGGACTAGTAGGGGTCCAAGGTCTCACCTCGGGGTGGCATGTGTACCTTTCTTGGCATTTTTTCATGATCAAAGGCCTGACGCTTTTGGAAACCCGCTCGCCATTGCATTGTTGAGTCCCGCGATGCTCTCTTCTTTGAGACTTTCACATACTACAGCCTGTCAAGCATTCTGTCGCTGGCCACGAGTGATGTTCCTACATGTGTTTCTGTCCAAAGGATGGGGGGTCTCGTCCTACGGATGGATTCTTGTGGGCATCCTGAAATGTGGTCTAGTTTCCGGCTGCTGACAGTCTAGCCAGCATGGCTGTGGGTCCATTAGCCTCGTGGGTCCCCTTTGGCACACTTGATCCCGTGCCAATGTCAATCCCCTTTGGCACACCTGATCGCGTGCCAGTGTGAGGTCCCTCTGGCACACATGATCATGTACCAGCATCAGTCCCATCCGCCACACCTGATCCCGAGCAATCGTCAAGCCCCTCTGGCACACATGATCCCGTGCCGGTGTTTGGCCCCTCTGGCACACCTGATCTCGTGCCAACGTCAGTCCCCTCTCACAGACTTGATCCTTTACCAGTGCCAGTTCCTTTTGGCACATCTGATCCCGTACTTTTTTCCGTTTCCTCTGGTACACATGGTCCTGCACGGGTGACAGCATCCGCAGTGACACCTGTCCATGATTCTCCCTTATCCTTTCACCTTCCTAGTGAGTCCACAACCTCTGCAGCTGTGGCTGAGCCACCTATTATGCAGCCCAAGGTGAGCAAATTAGCATGGGACTACTCTCGCAAGCGCAGTACGTGTCTTCGACCACTAGCCCGTGGGACACAGAGCTTGGCTGATTTGGCGCCTAGACACCCAAATCATAGTGTTCAGAGCGTCCAACTTGGCACAAAGGCCCTTGGATTGAGTTTCCATGGAGACTAAAATGAAGCATCCAATGTACCTTGTAGGCCGCAAGTTAGTCTCTTGTGCTTTCTCAGTCACTTGGAATGTCACAGATCATCTTGTCGTGGTCAGGCCGAGCTTGGAGGCATGGCTTTTGGCCACCTGGAGCTCTCTCTCTACAACGCTTGATCCAAGATGAAGAGCTTTGGCATGCTACTTGTGAGGATGAGTGGAGAGCCATCTGTGAGCACGGTATCTACGAGCTTGTCAACCTCCCGCCTGCGCAGAAGGCCATATAGGCCAAGGAGTGCGAGGACTCACTGGATTGCTACAAGACCCCCTTGAAGGCCAAGGAGTTCTCACAGGTCAAGGGTGTGGATTTCACTAACACATGTACACCCGTTGGCCGTATGACCAGTGCTTGTCCCCTTTTTTTGGTTGTTTCTCACCACGGTGGGGAGTTAAACCAGATGGATGTGAAGAACACATTCCTCTATGGCACTCTATTGGAGAAGATCTACATGTTCAAGCCACCAGAATTTGAGTTCAATGACATGGTCCGGTGCTTGTGCAAGGCCTTGTATTTCCTGAAGTAGTCACTCTAGTACTGGAACCTAGAAATCATTGGCGCACTGACACATGCCGGCTACGTGTAGAGTTATGCCGACCCATCCTTCTTTTTTAGAACGATAGCTGATAGCTTCACCGCCATCCTGGTTTATGTAGATGACCTCCTGACTGCGTCTTATTCAATGGAGGCCATGAAGGAGGCCAAAGTTGTCCTTCGGGTGGCCTATAGGATGAAGAACCTTAATCCCTTAGCTGTGTTTTGCAAGATGGATAATGTACATGATCATCACCGACGGACACTCTTGTTGCATCAGGCATGTTATGGCCACATTGTGGGGAATTGGTTTGCTGACCTCCTTGGTGTGATTCCCACAGCCTTCACTCCTATCACACCTTACGGGCAGGATGCCCTGAAGGTGGAAGATCCAGCACAGCTAGGGGAGACGATAGACGTGACCTTGTACTTGTGCTTCATTGGATTTTTTATGTACTTGGCCACGACCATATGACCAGACATTGCAAGCGATGAGAAAACATCCAAGCGTGGTGTTAGGCTGCGCCACAGCCACCTCTAGGCCAAGAAAGTCAAGACCAAAGGTAGGAGTAGGCTCTGTGGGGTCAAAAAAATCATTGTGAAGTGGATGGGCTGACATCATTAAAGAATTTTTGTCGAATCTAACGCAACAATTCTTGTTCAAGAAGATGCTCATTTGAGTAAGTTACATGTGGGCTTACAGGGCACCATGGATCGGCGAAGGGGAGAAACCCATGTATCAAGTTGTTACACCTAGCAGCTTGATTGGGTGAGTCTCGCTAGTCGAGACCCACTTGGCGGCCGGCGAGTGAGGCTTACTGGCACCTGAAACTCAAGCAAGGGCAAAGAGCCCTCGTGGGTCGCAAAGTGGTGGGCTAGGCCACGCCATACCTCACTAGTCAAAACAGAGATCAGATCACAAACTAAACTAGGAATACACTAGGTTTCTGATTGTTTGTGCAGTTTTGACCAAGTGTAAAGACAAAGACAAACATATGTCTGCCAGTAAAAAAAGAAAACTGTAGGATTATGAAGCTGGGGCAATGTTTTCAGGGGGAGGTAAGCGCACGAGAGATGCTGATTAAACAACAGAAGGCAGTCTGGTTTGGTGTGAGGGCTCAGCGTGCATCGCCTCCACTCTTTAGGTCAGTATGTCCTGCATAAACAGGTCCACACCAGAGGGAGAAATACATACATCAAGGATGATTGCTTTGACTGCTTCACACACAAAGTGATGTTCTACACAAGTTAACTTTGTGCAAGGATGCAACACACCATCATTTTGAGCAATGCGACATGCGGCATAGCTGGCGATGTGGTGTGCCACTGCGGGTAAATACAACCACAATTCCTTAAGCAGCCTTGCCAGCCAGGTGCATTCACATGCAGCTTCACCCAACGCCATGTATTAAGCTTCAACAACACTGCGCGCAAAATAAGATTGCTTATCACTTTGCCACAACACTGTTGTAACCCACATACAAAACACATAGCCATCTTGACTGCATGCCCCATGATCATAAGCATATTCACTGTCGCAATACACATCCAACAAGGGGGTCACAGAGGGAGCAAAAACTAGACAAAGCTCTACAGTATCCATCACATAGCGCACTAAATTCAGCAGTGCTCTGAGGTGCGTGCTGTTTGGCTGTTGACTGAACTGTACCAGCAAAGAAAAGAGGAGTGCTTTGTTCTTTGTGTCTGAGATCAAACAGAGAGAAGGTGATAGGATGAGCAAGTTGTCTAAATGTACCAACAAGGCAACCTGAAAGTTTTGGTGTCAGCGAAGGAAAGAGGGATCACTTAGACATTGGATAAATCCCCCAGATTCAAGGGCACGCCAAATCTCTTTGTTCCAGCATTGTGCTGCTTTCTTGATCCCGTAAAGGGCCTTCAGGAGTAGCCACACATGGTCTGCACCATCATCAAACCCCTCGGGTTATTTGAAATACAAGTCTTCCTCTAGTGGGCCATTGAGGAAGACATCTTCAATATCCATTTGATGTATTTTCCAGTCTTCATGTCCTACAACAGTGACCAGTACCCGGCTGGTGCTGTGTTTCCTAACTGGGACATAGGTTTCTGTGAAATACTTTCCCGGTTTCTGTTGGAAACCCTTGGCAACCAACCTGGCTTTGTATTTGTCAATCATTGCTGCCAGGTTCCTATTCCGTTTGTACACCCTCTTGACATCAATCATTCTTTTTCCTAGGTGGCAAGGGAACAAGCTCATACACACCATGATCCAGTAGGAAGTTTAGTTCAGCAATCAAAGCTTTGTCCCTCTCAGCAGCGTCAGAGCATCCCCTTGCCTCTGAGAATGTTTGTGGTTCCACAGTAGAGTGGTCCATGTGAGCTAGACCAACAGTGAGGTGGAACCGCTTGTAGTCCACACGAGGGAGGTTACACGAGGTGCGTCGCACTGGCTTTGATGACGGTGGACTCACTTCTTTTGTACTATTGTGTGAGTTTTAAAGATGCAATCCTGGCAGTATGTGTGAACTACTGGACTAGGTACTCAACAGGTCATTGGGAGTCAGAAGTTCTGTGCGGACCAGTGATGACACCTTAGTGTTCCTTCCGTGCCGTTCCTTCTAGAGGGAGCTGTAAACATGTGAGGAATAAACACAGGCACATTTTTGTAGTCAGGATACTGGTCAGGAACGGTGATGTGTGGGAAATGATGCAGGGTGTGAAACTATCTATGGGGCATGTGCTCCAGAATGGAGGCATCCCTACTCTCAAGAAAACCGTGGCTCATGGAGGCCCAAAACCTCCACGCTTTGGACGCATGTGAGACCCCTAAAAAGACACACCACTGTCCACGTGGGTTGAGTTTTTGATCCCTCTGTGGTTGCGCAAGCCAGACACATGCCATTGTGTCCCACACTCTCGCTGGTCTCAGGTCTGACTTCTCTTCAAAACATCTGACTTGGGCAAAGGCCCTCGTGGAATTCCGTTCCACACCCAAGTGACATACTTGACCACTTCTTCCCAGAAGCCAAAGGACAAACCTGAGTCACCCAGCAGATTTGGCAGAACATCACCTAGAGTCATGCGTCACCTTTCAGACAGACCATTCCGTTGTGTGGTGTAGGATGCGGTGGTTTGATGTTTTATACCTTTACCTTTCAGTTCTACTGTCAGGGTGCCTATAAACTCTCCTCCTCTGTAAGTGCATAGCCACAACAGTTTACACCCATTTTGGTGCTCAACAATAGGAACCCAATCAGCAATGGCTCGTTGGACATCCACTTTGGATTCAAGAAGAAATTCCCAGAAAAACCTATTGAAATCATCTATCAGTGTTAGGACGTATTGGGACCCATAGTGGAGAGAGGGTACATGCATGGGTCCCATCAGGTCTGCATGAACAAGTTCAAGAGGTGCCTTGCATGCCTTGCCTGACTTGGGAAAATTCTGTCTCTGAGCCTTGTCCTCTTGAAACTCTGACACACATCTGCCATTAGACCATGTAGAGAATCCTTCAGGAGTAGACAGTGTGCAGGTGTATGTTTGATCATTTCTGCGATCAATTCTGTGTTAAGAAGTGCAGTACGTCTTTGTGCTTTGATTCAGTAGCTGTTATGAAATGTGAATGTGGTTGATGTGTGTGTTCTTACATCAATGGAAAAAGAGTGAAGCGATACAGGATGTCAGCATGCAAGGGACCATCAGCCAATAGTGCACCAGTAGCATGCAATGTTGCCTCTGCGTAAGCGTGGACGTGTTGGCTTGGAAATCCAGCTAACCCCCTGAAAGCAAGTTCACTTTCAACTTGGGTACATACAAAGTGCCAGTCAACTACAGTACCTCACCAGGTACTTGCATGGCCACTGTACCAACACCATCAACCGGCCAACACCTCTCCTGATCCATTTTTTACACCCTCAACATTGTGTGCTGCCAATAGCATTACATTTAGCTGGCGATGACGAGACGTGTGATGTGATGGTGCAGAACAACCATTCATGCATGGATAGTGCATGTGATGTGGTGACATGGGTGTGTGCCAGTTGCTGACCTGGCAACTGCGGCATAGCCATTGGCTCTGGTGGTTGCAGATCCATGGATGCTGGCCAACCACTTGTGGGCGGTGCTGCTGTAAGGTTGCTGTGACTCAGCCATCTCTGAGTTGATTGCTCTGCGCCCACATTGGCGCGAGAACCGGGACAGTCAAGCTTGGTGGCACATAGAAGAGGCCCTTGTACATGGGAGTTTTCCCCTGATACAACGGCAGACCCAGCGGCGCTTTGTCACTCTGCCAAAGGGTGTAGGAGCTCAGGGTCCAACAGCGCTCTGGGTAGCCCACCGTGGTGGCCGAATTGCAGAAGAATCATCAGAGTAGAGAACTGATGCTGTTGCTGCAGGGCCGGCATCATGATACGCTAAATTTGAGGACATGGATGCCAGAAGTGGCCAAGCTGGCCGCAATAGATACAGGTGCGTCCCCTTGCACCCGTGGAATGACCACGTCCTTTGCTTAACTCAACACCTCTTCCTCCACTGCCCTAGCCTCCTCCGCCTCGGCCTCCTGCCTGACCAGCTCCAGAGGAAGGACCTGGAGAGGTTTGGTGCACAAATGCACTGGGTTCCGGGAGTTTCACCTCACGTGCCTCACCTTGAAGGATATCCTCATTGTGGTGCAACTCCTCAAAGGCCTCAGCAAGGTCGGTGCTCTCAATGCCTGTGATGCACAGGCGTTGCAGCAGGCCCCACCGAAACTCCTTGTACGGCTCTCTCAGGTGCAGTAAAACTGGGTCAAGCCACTTGAATATGGAGCAGGGTGCTCCAAGCCCAATGATGCGGCGGCGCAAATCCATGGCCTCATCCCAGTACTCAGCAATCAGTGCCCCTGGCTTTGGATACAGATTCCGGTGTTTATCGCACAGCAAGATCACCAAAGCAATTCACCTTTCTTCATGGCATGTAGCAAGATACTTCCAAGCCTTGTGTGGGCGTGGATCCCCAGTTTGAGCATTGGTTGGGTCCTCCCCTTTTTCGCCAAGGCAAAAGTGCCGGATGGGGTATGACTGGTCATCGGGCAACGCCCAGACCATGGCGTTGAATGCGCGGGTGAAAACTCGGGCTTTGGTCACATCAGCAGATGGAGCTAAACATAGTTCCTTCAGCCCCTGCTTTGCCGCCTACGCAAGGAAGAAATCCTTACAAGCCAGGAAGTCTTGTGCGCCCAGCTGGGGTGATGTCAGCTCCTTGTGAGAGAGAACCTTGCTCAGGTCCTCCCATGTGTCAATGCGCCGGATAGCAACGGTCTAGAAGACGGGTCCCGAGATGGGAGACCGCCAACCGCTCTTGGTATTGCAACCAAGATAACATATCACCCTCGAACAAGGGATCCACACTTTAGGTTTGTTTGGTTTGCAACCTCACGAAGTCCGCATGTTGGTCTTTAGTGTCTACCTTTGGTTGGACAATCTGTGAGGAGTCTCAAAGGCAAGAACTGTAAATGGATGCATGCAAGGTACATGATTTTATACTTCCAAAGCTTTGCTAAAGCTTCTGCTTCTAGTGGCTTCACTAGAGCCAACCTCAACCTACATTCCTACTTGGAGAGTCCTTAGACTGCCAAGTGTCATTCTCAAGGCAGGCTCTAGTAAGCTTTCTAGAAGCTTCCTATCCCAGTTTTGGCCATAAAGAAAATTGTCAAGTGTCATCCTCAAGGCAAGCTCTAGTAAGCTACAATCCCCGCCGCGGGGATTGAACCCGCGACCTCTTGTTTGAGACTCCGGTGCCTATTCAACCAAGCCAAAAAGGTATGGTTCCTATGATGAGCCACAAGGGACATACCCATTATGGGCAGTGCATTCCTGGCCCATCTCAAAACAGACCAAGGGGCCATACTCCATAGAGCAATGCATGCCTTGTCTGTATGTTTAGGTAGCCAGCCATGCCGTGGAAAAGGTGCATACTATTTCAACAAATCTCTCCCTTGCACCTTTGTCCATCGGTTGCTTACTTGGCTCCATCAATGCCTTGGGACTCACCCTTCCTCTGCCGTACTCCTCATGCCAAATCCATGAATGCCTGCATAGTGCAAGTCACTCTCCAGCGGCTTGGTCATGTAGTCAGCAAGCATGCTCTTCGTTCCATAGTACTGTAATTCCACCACGTTCTTCATGACAAGATCACGTGAGTAGTGGTAACGTATGTCGATGTGCTGTGTTTGTCGGGAGATGATCTCGTCTTCAGCCATCGAGATGGCGCTTATGTTGTCCACGTGTACGACCGTGGCGTCCTTCTGTGGCACTGTCATTTCGCCAAGCAGGTTGCGCAACCACTGAGTCTCCTTGCACGAATCAGATAGAGCAACGTACTCTGCCTCAGCCGTGGACACGGAAACACAATCTTGCTTCCTGCTGGCCCATGAGATGGCAGCGCATTCAAGTTGCACACATATCCAGAGGTGGATTTCTTGTCGTCAAGATTTCCTCCCCAGTCAGCGTTGCTGTAACACTTCAGGTGAAGGGGGTTTCTTCCTTCTTGGCCTCCAAGGACGAGGCCCATGTGACGTGTCTTCTGCAGGTAGTGCAAGATGCGCTTGACTGCCTGCCAACCCTGGGCCACAATGTTGTGGCCCAGGGTTGGCCACGAATCTGCTCACTTGTCCCACAACATAGCAGATGTCCGGACGAGTCCCGACCATGGCGTACATGATGCTACCCACGGGGGACTAGTAGGGGATGTCTTGCATCTCCCTTTGTTCTGCTTCGTTGCTTGGCGACATGGAGGCCTTCAGCTTTGAATCGGTCGTCATTGGGGTGCTGACAGGTTTGCAGCCTTCCATGTGGTAGTGCTTCAATACCTTACCGATGTATTTGGTTAGGTTGAGTTTGATGGTGCCTGCTACTTGATCGCGGTGGATGGCAATCCCGAGGTAGTACTCGAGAGGACCCATGTCCTTTGTTTTGAACCTTTCGCTCAGGTCAGACTTCCGCTCATCCAGCAGCTCGATTGAAGACAAGCAGATGATCAGATCATCCACGTACAACGCAACCAACATCAGCCCTCTCCCATCATCGCGCAAGTACATGCTCTGGTCATTCTGGCAATGCGCAAAGGAGAGACCGGTCATGAAATCGTCCATCTCTTTATACCACATACTTGGGGCCTGTTTCAGCCCGTAGAGCGCTTTCACCAACTTGCACACCTTGCCCTTGGGAGCTTCGACTCCTTCGGGCACCTCCATCAGGACTTCCTTGTCAAGCTTCCCATAATGGGAAGCTTTCTTGACGTCCATCTGGTGCATCTCAAGGTTCTTTGCGGCTGGAATGCCAAGGAGAGAGCGGATGGAGGCAAAGGTCATGACGGGCATGAACACATCATCGTACTCGAAGCCCGGGCGTTGAGAGAACCCCTTAGCCACTACCCTTGCCTTCAACTTGTCGATGCTGCCGTCTTGCTTCTTTTTCACTTTGAGGACCCACTTGGATCCCACCACGTGGGCCTTGTCGGGTCTATCCACCAGCACCCACGTGCCGTTCTCGGCAATGTACCCGAGCTCGCTGTCCACTGCCTCCTTTCACTTGGCCGCATTCATTCATTCATCCATTCATCACCTCCGCCACTGTGGATGGCTCAACCTGAGCTCCACCAGCTAAGGCTGGTCCAATCATCCTCATACCGCAAAGGTGTTTTCTTTAGTTGCAAACTGCACCAGAGTGCTGGTGCGGCTTCTTGCTTTGGTACTCGTGCTTCCACAGGTGGTGGTTTGTTGTCGTCGTCTTCGTCAGAAGAGTCGTCAGACTCCAAGTCAGACTCAGAAGCCCCGGACGCCTCGGTATCCGCGTCCATGTCAGATGTTGCGTCATTCTCCGCAGCTACTCTACCATTCCCACCACCTTCTGGCAAAGCGAGCCAGTTGTCGGGTGCTTTGTCTCCAGACTCAAGCAACACTATCTACTCTCCCGCTTTGGGAGCAAGGTTTGGGTCCAACACATCTCCCTTTTCAAGGGTGCGTTTGTCAAACACGATGTCGCGGCTCCTCATGATTTTTCCTGCTACCTGGTCCCAATGCTGAAAGGCTTTGTGTGATGTGTCGTACCCAAGCATGACACACTTCGTGGAACGTGCGTCCAGATTGCCTCCACCTTCTCTCGACTTGATCTTCACCCATGCAGTTGACCCAAACACCTTTAGATGAGATGCGTTGGGTTTCTTTCCCGACCATGCTTCCTGTGGGGTCTTCAACTCCTTGTCCTACTCCTTTCCACGCTTCCGCAAGGCGGTCGCTGGCGTGAGGTTCAAGAGGTAGCAAGCCGTTGTTGCTGCTTCTGCCCAAAAGCGAGGTGGGAGCTTGGCGTTGAAGAGCATGCTTCGCACCATGCCGAGCATGGTCTGGTTCATCCTGTTGGCAACGTCGTTGCTTTGGGGGTAGTAAGGGGTGGTTTGCTGGTGGCGGATGCCATGATGCTTGAGCCAAGGCTTTCATGCCTCGTACTCACCCCCGCTGTCACTTCCGAGCGTCTTCAATTTCTTGGACATTTGTCGCTCCACAATGGCGACAAACTCGAGGAGCTTCTCCTTGACCTCTCCCTTTGTTTTGAAGAAGTAGATCCACAACTTGCGGATGTGGTCGTCAATGAAGGTTAGGAAGTACTTGCTTCCTCCGTTAGACAGTGTGTGGAAAGGTCCACACACGTCACTGTGTATCAGCTCCAAGACATGCTCTGCTCGTTGACGTCCTCTCCCAAACGGCTTCTTCTTTGCCTTCGCTTGGAGGCATGGTTCATACAATGTACACCCTTTGCCATGCTTCATGGTGCACCCTTCCATTCCATAGAGTACCTCTTTCTCCTGCATCTTTTGCAGCATGCTGCTGGCCACGTGAACAAATCGACGGTGCCACAGCTGAGCATCAATGTCCTTGGTTGATGTGGCAGCTGCAACGGTCGCCAGTGGTGCATCCTTTGGCTTCGGTGCCACTGTCTTGGTGGCACATGCAAGTCCCTCATCTGACGCCTTGGTGACTTTGGTTTGAAGCACGTAGAGGCCATTGACTCTTGGAACTTGAAGCATGAGATCGTCTTTGGTGTACAAAATCTAGATGTTCTCGCTTTTTTGGGCCACCGCTTCCTTGTTGGTGAACACCACTGTCATGTTGTTGTTGGTGATTTGTTAGATGGACAGCAAGTTAGTTGCAAAGGAGGGCATGTACACCACCTTTTGAAGGTTGACCCACTTCTCCATTCACATTGAACGTGATCACCTTGTCCCCTTCGCCCATGGCTTGGACGACGCCGCCGTTTGCACACTTGATGCGCATGACAGATTCGGCTATAAAGACAAATCCACCCTTCTCTTTTGATGAGTGGTGGTTGGTGCCAGAGTCAAGGGCGTATGCTCCGGGCCTAAGGATCGCTGCGCCCTTCATGCGCAGCCCCCTAAGCGTCATGTTAGTGAGCTCCTTATTCTCCTTTCTACCTTTGTTCCCGCCTTCTTTCTTGGGACTACGGCAGTCCCTAGCCACGTGCCCAGCCTTGCCACAGTTGTGACAGTTGCCGGGCTTCTTGGAACTCTTCTCGCCACCATTGCCTGTCCGTCCACCACCACCGCTTCCGCTACTGCCTTGACTGGAGCGAGAGCTTGCACCTTGTCCACCGAAGCGAGAGGCATAGGCTGAGATGTTTGCCTCACTGCCACTGCATCGCATGGACTCGTTGCGGACGTGTTCGGTGACAGTCTCGTACATCAGATCTGCCTCCTTCCAACCACCAAATACGGTGATCAAGGACCCCCAACTTTCCGGCAGCGCCATTAGAAGGATGATGGCACGCATTTTGGAGTTGAGATTCCATTTCATTTTGCTGGACCTCCTACAACACGTTGTCGAATGACTACAAAAATGCGGGCATCGATTCTCCTTCGCTCACCCTCATCGACATCGACCTTTGGAAGATGAAGAGTTGGTTTGGTAGGGTGTTCGATTGATGCACGCGTGAGAGCTTTGCGTAGGCCTCCGCAGCCAATGTGCATCCTGTGATGTGGTAGTGTTGAGTCTCGTTGATGGACCTCACAAGAATGGCGAGAGCCATGTTGATTGACGACTTCATCGTCCATGCTACAAGGTCAGCCACATACGTCGTCAGCGTTGCATCGGCGGGTGCTGTCTCGGTCCCATTTAGGATGTCGAGGTAGCCAAGCACGTTCATGATAATCTCAAAATGCCATTTTCAGAAGGGAAATCCTGTCCCCGTGAATTTGGACAAACCCGCCTCAAGCCCGGCTTGAGTCGGATCCGCCATTTCCTGCTGTTGCTTGTCTTCTCTGCTTTGCTGCTACTCTGCTTCGTTGAGGGCGATGAGGCTGATGAGGCTGATGACTATGACCGTTGTCAAAGGTGCAGTTGGTTCTGTTGCATATCCCTTTTGCGGATGATCGCCTAAGGCCATCGCGAGAGAACGGAATTGGGGTCGTACCAGCTACTAAAAAGGGGTAGAGCTTAATCCCGTTGGGGCTCCAGGGTCTTGTCCAACATGGACAAAGCTATTCCTTGTCCCCTAGTCCGCCACGTGCACGCACCCTACATGTAGAAGCCGATGGAGCCAATGGAGCAAATTGGAGCCGTCCGTTCTTCGTGTGCCTTTTGTACTTGTGCGCCCTGCAAGACCGCGCGCTAGTCAGTCTTGGAAGTGTGTCTTAGAACTAGAAGTGTGTGCCCATAACCCTTTGTCAATGCACCGGATTGCAATGGTTCAAGAAACGGGTCCCGACATGGGAGGCCACCAACCGCTCTTGATATTGCAACCAAGATAACATATCACCCTTGAACGAGGGATCCACACTTTAGGTTTGTTTGGTTTGCATCCTCACGAAGTCCACATGTTTGTCTTTAGTGTCTACCTTTGGTTGGACACTCTGTGAGGAGTCTCAAAGGCAAGAACTGTAAATGGATGCATGCAAGGCACATGCTTTTATAGTTGTAGAGCTTTGCTAAAGCTTCTGCTTGTAGTGGCTGCACTGGAGCCAACCTCAACCTACAGTCCTACTTGGCGTGTCCTTAGACCGCCAAGTATCATCCTCAAGGCAGGCTGTAGCAAGCTTGCTAGAAGCTTCCTGTCCCAATTTTGGCCACAAAGAAAATTGCAGCCGATGCGGGGGTTAAACCTGTAACCTCTCGTTGGAGACTCCGGTGCCTTTTCAACCAAGCCAAAAAGGTGTGCTTTCTGTGATGAGCCACAGGGGACATACCCATTATGGGCAGTGCATTCCTGGCCAATCTCAGAACAGACCAAGGGGACATACTCCACAGAGCAGTGCATGCCTTTCCTGTATGTGTAGCTAGTTAGCTAGGCAGTGGACAAGGTGCATACTATTTCAACACCATGTTCTAGTGGTGGCAGTGGCGCCACCGCTGGTCCTATGTGAGCCGGAGAACCAGCCAATGGCAATGATGACTTGGATGGACTTGTAGGACCCTCTGCTATTGACGGTGGTGACAGCGGGGATGTGCCGCAGCAGCAAGAAGACAAGCTTTAGTGTTTCAGAGAGATGCATGATCAACGACAGCAGCAACAACAGCATTTCTAGCTGGAGACGCAGCAGCAGCAATGTGTCTGGTTGGTGGACGTCAATAGGATGATGGGCATGATCCAAGCCAGCATCCGTCCGCACTGCAACAACGCTGCAAATGCACAGCTCCAAGTCGCCATCGTTGAGCTCATGGCCTGTGCATCCTTGCCAATCTCCTTCACGTGTGAGCCACCGTGGAACAAGGTTGTCAACAAGGCTTGTACAAGAAACACCTCCTTCAGCCTCCCTAGCTGCTGGACTGTGATGGAAAACATTCTGCCCAAGATTGACGAGCGCCTGAAAGCAGAAGATGCGCCACTAAAGAAGGGATGGGCTATCTATGGCGCCACTGTGGCAGCGGAAAAATTGTGTGCCCACCACCAGCAGCAGCAGCCAATTTACAGTACAATGACTATGAACACAAAGGGTGCTTGCCAGAGTTTCTCCCGAGAAGCAAGCGGCAGCATCCGCAACTCCTCCCATGTCTCCATGATGATACAGGATGCCATCAACGCTGTTGGAGACTGGCACATGGGGGGTGTAGTGTACGGCAATGCAGCAGTCAGCTAGAGGGTGTTTCAAGACCTGAGAGGGAAGTGCCCCTGAGTTTTGTGGCAGGGTTGTTGTGTGGAAATTGTAGATCTGTGCATGAAGGAAGTCTGCAAAACTGAATGGGCTGTCTCAGTGATGTCAAGGGCTGAAGAAGTTGTCATATTTTTCCGCAGCAATGACATGCCAGGCATGTGGTTAAAATAGCAGAGTGGACGTCGTGTCCTTTTGCCAAATTGAGATGTACGATTTGCGTAAGGATACATTGTCCTGCAATGCCTCATGAGCATGAGGCCATTCCTGCTGAAGTGGGTCAATCATGCTGCATGGAAGGACATGGAGAAGCATAGGGATAAATTTTTCTGAGATATAAAGAAGGTTGTGCATAGAATCATCTATCGGCGTGTATTTTGGCTTCAAGTCCACCAGCTCCGTGACCTGCTGAACCCCTTTGCGACTGTTCTGTGCATTGCTGAGAAGTTTGGTGGGCAGGCTGGGAAATTCTACGAGGCATTGCTGGACTGTAATACTGAGCTGAAGTTCTGGGGAAGAGACAGGGTAATAAGTCTCCTAAGGTGGTTGCGGGCCATGTCAAGCATGCCATGGAGCAGCTGAAAAGCAGCTGCACCAAGGACATGAATTTTACTATGTATGCTGCGGCACAATGTGTACAGACCAACACCCTATGGGATTGTTCTGGCAGATGATGTTAGCATGGTGCAGGCATGGACTGCCAACATTGACTACCTTGTGCCCGAGGCCAAGAAAGCAACTCTGCAGGATGAACTGGAGGCTTTCTAGCTAGGCTGTGTTACTGTTGACGCCATTCCACTGATGAAGAAAAGCCTCAGTAACAAGGCACACACAACTGTGGGGAGGGTGGTGGCAGGCACACTGTCAATGTACCAATGAGCTTCACTTCACTTTGCTCATCTACCCACCTAGAACGACCTGGCCATAAAGCTTCTGTCACAGCCATGAACCTCCTCCAACTGCGAACATGCCTTTTTAACACACAAGCTGATCCACACAGCTCGGCGCAACAGGCTCAGCATCCGGATGCAATCAATGCTGGTCTGGTGTAACTTTTTCCTCCGCTGTCTGTACAAGGCCCTGTTGAAGATTTGCCCCTGTGCATGCCCAAGTGTGGTGCCGGGAGGCGCCGACGAACTGCAAGAGAGAGGAAATTCCTCGTCGTTGGATCTGGCGACTCGAAGATTGCTCGGATCCTAAAGTGGAGGATTTCCCCTGAAATTTGACGAGTTTCTGAATCCAATGGTTGTTTCACCAGAATAGGACAAGTACCAAGGGAGATATGGGCTCCCAAAGTTGGGGTGTGCGTGGCGGCTCTGGGAGCTGGCCGCGGTTCGACTGCCGGAACAAGTATCAAAATTCCATCTGGGGAGTTTTCTCCGGAAGGACTGCCGATGCGTCCGGTGGATGATCCGCCGGATTTCAGTAGTGCAGTTTTGTTACTGAGGGATAGCCAAAATCCTGGCTCGGAGTTTGAAACTCAGTAGTACAATTTGTTTCTCGGGGACTCCGTTAAAATTCTGACTGCATGTCCGTGAACGGGTTTCAAACCACATCAATCCCCATCACCAAACACGGTGATTAACTCATCGAAACAGACCCCAAAGGCACAAGGGGAGCCGCCACTACGCGTAGGGACATCTGCACCTCCGGAATGGAGTTTTGATGGGTCTTTGATGTGTGATGGCGCCTCAGCGGGCGACGTTGTTTGCGCCGCCAACTGAGCGGCTGGTTTGGGGTGCTGCACTTTGGCTGACATAGCAGGAGCTACGGTGATCCAAAGCATGCACGATCTGGTGCGTTGGAGAGCTCATGACTAGTACTAAAATGCTTTAGATCATTTCCATTGCCTAAAACTAATGCAAAATCACGTTGTTCCCTTCGCAAAAGTGACTGTCTCACAACTGTCTTCCACTCCCAGAAACATAGCGCGAGGCAACCAGAAAGCTCACGCTTAGACTCAGAACCACACGCCAAAACAGAGAAAGCTGTGAACACCAGCTATAGACCCGTCAGGGCTCGCCGGAACTGCCTCCAACCCAGGGGCCGTTTCCTGACAGGCCCGTGTCCACTGCTGCGAGAATGACTGGATGGCCAAGGATGAATCACACTTGGAGGAAAATAGAGAGAAGATGGAAGATGTTGAGGAGGAGGAGGAGAATGCGGAGGGAGAAAAGGATAGTGATGAAATGGAGGAGGAGGAGGAGGAGGAGGAGGAGG